>JAFMSR010000008.1:778314-1358314 GCA_022818135.1 Saxidomus purpurata | reverse complement strand
ATACCGAAATGTTTTTGCTTTGTCTGTTTGTCTTGGAGGTAAACATATGTGTTACATGATTTCTGATAACATGTTTTCAAAATATTCGTATGCCCTTCTATGTGCTGTGATAGAAGGCCATAACCCCTTCATGGTGATTGGGTTGCAATACTCATTGGTCATAAAATGGTATTAAATAATTTTAAATATTATTTTTTGACACTCAAGCAGGAACCCCGTATAAAATCGAAATGAATGTTTTGCTGTCTTTTGTCCACATCATTGCTTGAGGTTACGCCTAACGATTTCTGTTAAGTCATGTTTTCAAAATATTTAAGCCCTCTGGTAAATGCTTGAGAAGGCCATAACCCCTTTTCATTGTGCATAGAATGTGTCGTTAAAATGTGTTAATAATGGTTAATTAAATGTTTGAAACGCAAGATCACAACGTAAGTACAAATATAACATTCGATCCCAAACTATAAGCTATGTCAAAAAACTTCATACAAGTCTCATAAAAATTCAACGAATGGTTTTTTAGATGATAAAAAGGCAAATAATGTGTTTCTATTAATAGGCCCCAGTGACCTTGAAAAACCTTAATGCTGTGACGAAAACAAATATAAATATGCAAAACTGGGCTTCATACGGACACTTTACAAAGTCAAATTCAGCAGAGATATTTGATGAAGATAAGCGTATAACAAATAACAATAAAGCACTCATGTAACACACATAGAAACAAAAAAGAATTAATTCGAACACTTTCTGGAATAATGCACGTGACAAAATGTAGTATATAAAAGTTATTAAAGTATCAAAATACAGCAGATATGATATGTGATATACTATGAATACAATGGAATGTAAGCAATGCATTAGATATAAAAAACCCTCTTATATTTGAATGAACGTCATTTATCATTGGGAAGACTGTAATAATTCAAGAAATATTATGGAAAATATTAGGCATTAATACCGGTATAACCTATATTTTACCTATAATGGGTTAAATGTTACTTTATATCATCTATTTGATATTCTATCTGTCTCCGCCTATGCGAAACAAAACAAGAAAAAAAATTCTTAAACTACCCTTTCGTTCGCAAACAATATTTTCCATTTAGAAAAATGTGTTTTAGTAAATTAGTAGTATAGGTAAGTTTGTGTCACTCAATGGTCCGGAGATGGCCAGTTTTCCGTTTCAGTCTGTTGAACATTCCCTGAAAGAAAAGATAATAAAAACATGATTCAGAAATTGGATAGAAGACGGAGGAGCTCAAACAAGGCCAGACTCTATGACGTCATCCCATTATTTTAAAAAAACCCCCATTCTCTGACGTCATCCGAGCATGTTGATAAAACTGCAAATCATTCAAACAAGGCCAGACTCTATGACGTCATCCGAGCATGTTGATAAAACTGCAAATCATTCAAACAAGGCCAGACTCTATGACGTCATCCGAGCATGTTGATAAAACTGCAAATCATTCAAACAAGGCCAGACTCTATGACGTCATCCGAGCATGTTGATAAAACTGCAAATCATTCAAACAAGGCAAGACTCTGTGGTTGATACAAGCACACCCTGTGTTTTCAGCCTACTCTTACCACCTCCAACTTTCTGCCATTAATCGTTGAAGCAAACAGTACAAAAGTATCTTATATTTGACCTGATGGTGTAGAAAGTCAGGCGACGACAATTTTGACATATTATGCTTGCAAAATTGTACACACAATTTCATAAGTGTAGCTTCAAAAAGAACAGGTTAATGGAGTATTGCAAAGCAATACATAGTCCCCTACCAGTTAACGGCACTTCCCCTAAAAGCCCCCTATATCTATATGGAGTTTGAATACAGTTAGAATTATAGCCTGAACAAGAAGATTTAATAAAGGGAGAAAGCATTTTAAAAATAGGCAAAGTAGCATTATAGTTCTTGGCCAACGCACTTCATCTTAATGTCTCCTAGCTTTGTATGCAGTTTGAATAACATTCTTTTCAGTAAATAGCTATGTACAAGGTACATTTTAAGAGGGAGACGATTTTTAAAACAATGGCAAGGAACAGCTATGGTTCATTGACATCACAGTATGAATACACTCCATGTCCTCTATTTTTGTACATAGTTTGAATAAATTCCTTTGAAGATTTTTACGGTTATATTCTGGTGGGGAAAAGGAGATAATTCAAAACTACGTAGGGCAGAGTAATAGCTCCCAATTTCAATCTTGAACTAGTGTTCAACAAGACATGTTGTCTGACAAAGTTTCAAGGTGATTTAGTGTCAAAGGTGGCCTCTAGAGTGTTCATAACGTTCTTTTCACCTGGTGTCCTAGTGAACCAGTTTCCAAGCTGACCTAGAGCTCTTCAAAACAAGCATTCTGTTTAATTTTCAAGATGGTTGGGTTCAAAATGTGGATTCTGGATTACTGACAGTGGTTTTGGAAGATTTGACTGGGTTACCTAGTTTCTGACTCCATGTGACCCGGTTTCAAATTTCGCCTACAGTATATCAACCAAAACAAACTGGGTGCAAAATGTGGCTACTAGAATGTTCACCAGGTTTTGTGTAAGATTTGATCTGGTAATCAAGTTTCGACCCCACGTCTCCCCGTTTCGATCTTGACCAAAAGTTCACCAAGACAAATATTATGACCAATTAACAAGATGATTAAGTGTTTCCAGAGTGTTCACAATGTTTGTATTTAAGGATTTGACCTGGTGACCTAGTTTTTGACTACACTTGACCAAGTTTCGAACTTGACCTATAATTCATCATAACAAACCTTTTGACTATTTTTAAGATGATTAAGTACAAAATGTGAATCTAGAGTGCCCAAATGGTTTTCTGTGATTTGACCTGGTGACCTTCGTTTTTACCCCCACGTAATGCAGTTTCTGACTTGACCTAGAAGTAATCAAAACATACATCCTGACTAATTTTCAGACAGACTGAGTATCAGACGTGGATTCTAGTGGTCACAAGTATTTTCTATTACCTGACTAGGTGGTCTAGTTTTTGAGTCCACGTGACCCAGATTCCATTCTGACATAGAAGTTAGCAATGTTTTCCTTTGATTTCACTGAATGACCTACTGTTATTTAAGCCTTATGACTAAGTTTCGAACTGACTTAGATATCATAAAGACAATCATTCTGAGCAATTTTATATGATACTTGGAGGTCGAATGTGACAAGTAGATTGTTAAAAAGGCTTGACCATGATATAACCAAGTGTCCAAGTTTTTACCCTATATTGCCCAGCTTTCAACTAGAGATCATAAAGACAAGCATTCTGACAAAATTTTAAAATGATCATGTGGCCTCTATACTGTTTGACCTAGTGATCTTATATGTCATGTGATCCACTTTCGAATGTAGTCTAGAGATAATAAAGAGAAACATTCTGACCAATTTTCATGAAATTTGGGGGTATAATGTGACATCTAGAGTGTTAACACGGTCTTCCGTATACTTAATCTTGTGACATTAGTGTTCATCCCATGTGACCCAGTTTTATACATAGCATAGAGATCTTCAAGAGAAACATTCTGACAAAATTTCAAAATGATCAGACTGAAAATCTGACATCTAGACTGTCCATAACGTTCATCTTTTATTTGACACAGTGAGCTAGTTTCTGGCCCTGCATGACCAAAGTTCAAGAAACCTTGAAATCATCAGGACAAACATTTGGAGAAAGTTTTATAATGAATTGATGTTTGAACTTAAAACGTTCACAATGAAAGTGTAAACAGCCAGAGCCGCGACAGACAGACAGACGATGGACTTTGGACGATTACAATAGCTCATTATTAAGCACGTTGCGCTCACATGAACTTAAAATTATTTATATATTTCCTTTACATTTAATTTCCTCAATGTCCGGTCACAAAAATGTAGCTCTAAACTGATCACTTGTTGCAACAAATGTCTTTTCATTTGACCAAAATATCCAATTTCAATATGACTGAAAAGAACTTTGTCAAGACCATTTGAACTCGTGAAAATGCTATGGTTGAAGTTATAGCTATTTCTGCCTTTTTATTTTATTTTTACCAGACCTGATGATCATCTGCCTTTATATATCATTATTTAATACAATCATTTGGTCTGAACCAGATCGGTAGATCATTTGAGTGAAATTACTTGAAAATGTGTCCAAAACTTTTGGTGAAAAAGATGTTTATGTTTACCAAAGAAAAAGCTATAAAAGGAAACTACGGCAATTTTCCACGTATTGACATGAATTGAACAAAGTGGGTGTACATGGGGGAAAATATTTCCATGAAGTAACTTAAAAACCCATTCAACGGTTTCAGAGGCAATATTGTTGAAACTCCTATAAATGTTGACCCTTTTTGCATGTTAAGAATAGATTTGGTAAAGGAAAACTAGATATCTATCAAGAGTATAGCTTTAGACAAGATCTTTGAAGTTATTCGGATGTAGCAAGATGTGTGATACGATTTTTTTTTTCCAAACCATGTCCAGAACATCATTAATTTACACAGCGTGGATCTATATTTCACACTTACCCAAGACAGAATTCCATGTGCAAACAGCCTACAGGCTTAGCAGACTCCGTCACTTTTATTATCACCACAAACTGGCCTTCAACTTGAACTTTGGTATTAGGTATTTTGACAGAGAGGTCCTTCACAGCATATGTGTTCTGTAATTTAATAAACTTATTATTACTAAGAACACAAAAATCCATGTACACAATTTACCACATGAAGCTACACAGACGTTTTGCATTTTCTAGGCCTAAAGTCTAGTTTGTACAACGTGTGACTACAGTTTTCTGGTAAATTTAAAATAAAAGCGCAGGTTAATCATTTGTATCATTGTTGTTTTTTATATTTTGTTTCCTAATGAACACCAAGAAAATTACAAACTTTATTTATTATATAGATATATGCCTAATCATGTTGCATGTACAAGGACACAGGCAGGCTTTCTACTAAGCAACAAATACATTGCAAATAAATTGCCAGCAGAACATTTTATGTCTACAGTGTTACTGTCTTGTATAAAGCCAAAATAAGCAAAAAAAACACTACTAGAAATACAACAGTTAGTAAACCTGTCCTACTTTTGACTTCTTGTTTTTTAAACCAAGAGAGAGGACTAAAGTGTTAATAAAGGGAAATAAAATTCACGATTTGCAATAAACGGGACCCTCCTATCTTGACCTTTGACTTAGCTACACCAAGTTATAATATTCCTACCTAAACTCATCAAAAACAATAATTTAACATTTTTGAGATGGAAAACAATTTCTAAAAGCAGCTCTTTGAAACAGCGATGATACAATGTATGATATATTAACTACCATATATCATCACGATAGTTCCTGAATCCAGCAAGGGGTTTGGGTGATTGTGGGCATAGAAAATGTTCAATAAGCAGACCCGTGTAACCTTGTCTTTCTATGTAGTGACCCTAAATTATAACATGCACAATAACATTTCATATTGATACTTCCAGTAAAGTCTCATGAAAATCCAGAAAGGGGTTTATGAAATAAAATTAGGGTAAGCTTTTCTATTTAAAGGCCTCTGAGATGATCTTTAACACAATAACCTTAAATAGAATTGTACAACTACCCTTCAGAATAATGCTTCCAATAATTTCAAAGTGTTATCAAAAGCCATTACAATTTTAGAAGATGAAGCAAGGGCACAATTTTACATTCAAAGGCCTCTGTGACCCAAATTAAAATATACACAACTGGACTTCATACTTATGTTTCTTGTGATGTCTCTCAAATTCCCAGCTAGAGGTTACTGATAAATCAACAAGGGCAATGTAAAGCTGATAGACAGACAGACAGGAATACGGTTACTTTGCTTAAGTATGTTACTATATAACAATAGTATAAATATATTCTTTTCCTAAATAGATACAGTTATCATGTAAGATATTTTGTTTCTTTTAAGCTGTTATAAAATTATTTAAATTACCTTTTTCAATGGACAGTGACAATTACTGCCCAACTTTTCTACAATAGTCGGGCACTTCGGCATCTGTGAAAGCCAATTGCACACGTCCTTAATATGACACAATTTTGGCTTATACTGACACATGTCGAATGCCTGACCTTGATATATTTCACTGGCATTTACATCTGCCTGGAAAAGGATAGAGATTAAAAGCTGATAGCCTGAAATGCCATTCTATGATTATCATTTATTTTGACAGAAAGATGGAAAGAAAGAGATTACAGGAAATGCTCCTTTGCTATAATGGTAGAGGCAAAACAGTACTCTCCTGCCTCACAATACACTACTTCGTATTTTTTATATAGGCATGCATAGACAAATACTACGCAGGAAATATGTAAAACGTTAACTATTTATTAACATATATGTGACGGCAGCATGAGCATTAACCTTTACCCTGCTGCCTGCAAATGGTCCTGCCTTTGCCGTCAGGGTGGATCATGATCAGTCTGAATTTGGGTTTGAGCCCTGGTACCAACCATATCTCTCTAGTTAGGAGTATAGGGTTCTAGCACTGGTTCCTCTAAGTAAACTGCCCGCCTGAAAAAGATACTGAAAAAACTGTTGAAACGGGCGTTAAATTCATATAACCACAGTTCCATGCAGTCTGATCATGATCTTGTGTTTGCTTTTCAATGGGTAGATTTTCACGTGGCACCGAATTGAAAAATGGACAAGTCCCTTTCACAAGTTTAGCAAGGTAAGGGTTACATTTTACTGAAATGAAAACTAATAATAGTTATATGAAATTCTCTGCTTAAATGCTTTTATTTCCTGCAATTTTGGAACAAGAGGCCTCATATTGATTACCTGAGTACCATTGCTCCAGAACAGGAAGAGAAAATGGTAATGATCTGGTGAGCCGAGGGTTATTCTAAAATCTGGTTGCAAACATGTTCACATTGTCCAAATTTCACTACTAAAGCTTTTAAAACAACAAAGTAGGTCAAAAGGTCAAGATCGACGTACCCCGTGACCTACTGATTACCCTGATTTTCGATCTAAACCTAGAGTAAATCAAGAGAAATATTCCGAACACTCCTCAAGATTGACATGGATAAGCTAAAGTGTGAACTGGTGACCTAGTGTTTGGCCATAAGTCACCTATTTTCGTACTTGGCCTATAATTCATAAAAAAACATCCCACGTGACCTAGTTTTGAGCCTGGTCGATAAATCATCAATACCAACATTCTGTCAAATTTTCATGACGATTGGGTGTAAGAGGTGGCCTCTAGAGTTCTAACTAAGATTATCTACTATTTAACCTTGTGATTCTATATGGCCCTGCCCAGATCATCAGGCAAAACATTCTGACCAATTTTCATGATTATTGGAGGTCAAATGTGGCCTTTAGAGTGGCCTCTTGAGAACATCAATAGAAATATATCCGCCAATTGTCATGATACCGTAATTGGACTTAATATATGGCCTCTAGAGTGTTCACAAGTTACGTGTAAACAGACAGGCAACAGACGACAGACATAGGGCAATCACAATATCTCACCTTTGAGCAATTGCGTGCTCAGGTGAGCTAAAGACTGACCCACAAAATCACTGTGAATGACTAAGCAGTGCACCATGAAAACAAATTAAGCCTTGTTAAAGACTGAATGATAGAATTCACAAACCATTTATTATGGCACTACCCTCATTTACATTTCATATAAATTGTCCCAAATTCATGGTGTGTAACACATATCAAATAACATTATTTTAAATATAAAGGCAACATTCCTACCTTTAATGTCGCTGTAGTTCCAATGTCCTGTGAAACATCTACTGCTGCTGTCAGAACAATGTTTTGGTTGTATTTGATAGGATTAGGACTCACTGAAAGCTCTTTGAAATACATTGGTACAGCTGTGGTATTACAATTTTTCCACGAGAACCCCTTACCAATCTGAAAAAGTAATTAACATGCATTCAGTATCCTGAAGATCAAATGGCTGTGCGGATCTCCTTTGATCAAGGGTATGGGCATAAGGTCGAAGGTTAAAATTCAAGAAAAGATCTTCTCTGGGACCCATGTAACGGCTGGTTGGTCTGAGTTTCAAAGCTAATAAGAACAGAATTTTATTCACGACTTCTACAATAAGTAAATCGTCATATGAATATATAGAATCTGCCATGTACTAAGGTGATTAGTCTTTGCAGCCGTCATCCAACCTGCGGAGCCATATTCAAGATGGACACTCACTGTTCATAAGTATATTGTCTTCAGTATCCCCTCATTTGCTCCCCAGTTAGTGCCAGTTAACTCCCGTAGTATCGCTAGCTTCCGACGGGCCCTAGGTTTTGCTAGATGGGGATTCCATGTAAGGCGCTTGTCGAAGGTAACAACTAAATATGTAGCCTCTTCCACTTCACTCAGAGGAATGCCGCTAATCTGGATGGTACCAGCCTTATGCTTTGGTGACAGTGTGAACAGAGTTGCACAGGACTTTTACGCACCAGTCCTCTGCACATGATGGAAGCATGTCTGCAGCTTGCTGCATCCTAGAGGTAGCAGTTGATACATACTCTTCTGAACTCTAAAGCACAAGGTCGTCTGCATAGAGGGCTGCTTTGACTCCTCTTGGAAGATCGGACACCAAGTCAGAGATTGGGTGACAATACACGTCCTTGTGGAACTGTTGTACGAAATTTCGACTTTGTATCCAATCAACACTGACTCCAGCCCTTCTGTTGAACAGATAAAACTTGATCTACTTGTACATTGAACTCCGATCCCATTCCGTAGTAACTTCACAAGGAGACCGTCAGACTAGACTTTGTCGAATGTTCTCAGGAGATCAATCCAAGTAACAAGACTAGTGTAATTTTTTTCTTGGAACGCATCTTCTGTGTAAGGTATGTAGTCCGTTGAACGGAAATGTCTAGAGCCAGTATGTTGGTTAGCCAGAATCTGTTGGTCACCATGTACCACTTCATTCGCTGTTTCACAATGCTCTCCATTGCTTTCCCAACCACACTGGTGAGACTGATGGGGCGATAGCTAGAAGCGATCCCTACCTTTTTTGGGGATGGGTATAGTGGTCGCCTCTCTTCCAATATGTGTGGAAGTTTACCTTCTCTCCAGCTAAGGTTGTAGACTTTAAGAAGAGTGTTATTAGCGAAGCACCTAAGATGGAATATCATTTGTGATATTATCTGGACCAGGTGATTTCTTGACTTTGATCTTTTCGGGGCTTTTTGTAGCTCAATCAGGGTAGGACCTTTTTCCATTACCTAATCTGAACTTTCGTTTCTCCTCTCCCTTTCCTTCATTTACGCCTCTCTCCGGTGGTTTCTGCTTATAGGGATGCTAGTCACTACTCACATCTTCACAATTTTCAACGAATCTGGTTGCTGTCTGTTGTCCTACCAGCAGGGTTTCATTCTCTACCATAGTTGTTGCTTGTTACAGTATCGGACAAGCAGAATAGTTTACGCCTGTCTATTCGTACTATGCTATTCATGTCAGTATCATGTCTTACATTTTTAAATTTTATAGTCTTTCTTTGTGGGTGTACTGATTAAACTTACGCAACATCCTGGTAGCACTTCTCCGAATATTTTATATTGCTATTTTGTCATTTTACGTTTGGTTCCATATTCTAAAAAAAATCTTACAAAAATTTTAAAAAAAAAAAAAATTCTAAAAAAAAAAACCCCTTCCCCCCCTCTTAAAAAAAAAACCCCCCCCCCAAAAAAAAAAAAAAAAAACCTTTTTTTTAAAAAAAAAAAAAAAAAAAAAAAAAAAAAAAAAAAAAAATAAAAAAAAAAAAAAAAAAAAAAAAAAAAAAAAAAAAAAAAAAAAAAAAAAAAAAAAAAAAAAAAAATTATCAATATTCTATAGGTTAAAAGGTCTTAACGCCCAAGAAGCTTTGTGTATTTTATGGGAGGCACATTTCTGTAACGATGTAAAAGAAAGATTTACAAATGAGCCCTAGATTTTGGTTAGTTTGTTTTATTTTCCCTTGAGTGTGTTCATTGAACTTTTATGCTTTGACATGTTGAATCTCGTTTAGATTGTTGCTTTGATCTTTCATGTGATATATCTGCATCTGTTCTATTTCCTACGCGCATACATGTATTTCACCTGAAAAACTGCTGCATAGTTTTGTGTCATCTGCAAACAGTTTTATTGAGCTTTGCAGTGTCTCACGTAGATCATTGAAAAATATCTGAAAAATAACAGGAACTGGACCCTGAGATATCCCACTTTTAACGATTTTCCATTCACTATAGTGACCTTTAAAGAGACTCTTTTGTTTTAATACCGGTTTATTAAAATACCATTGAGCCAGTTAGATACCTTACTTCTTATTCCATTACCCATCTTTAAAAAAAATGACGATAAATTTTATCAAAGGTTGCCATTAAATCTAGATATATCATATCGGTGTCTGGTTCTTCATCTATTGCCTCAGTCCATTATTCCATAACCCCAATAAGTGTGTAATACATGAGTAACACTGCCGCAGTGATAGAGATTAGTTGCTGCCTTTCTAGATGGGTTACAAGTTCGTCTTTAATTATCCGTTCAATTATTATACATTAAATAGATGTCACACTTATGGGCCTATATCTTTGTTCATGAAGTGTAAGCAAATGCTTAAAAATGTATCCGTTCTTCATTACAATTGAATAATTATGTCTCCCCCACCTCGGGGGGAGACATATTGTTTTTGCCCTGTCCGTCAGTCCGTCCGTCCGTCAGTCCGTCAGTCCGTCCGTCCATTCTTCGTTTCCGGACGATAACTAGAGTTCCTTTTGACCTACAGCTCTCAAACTTCATAGGATGAATGGTCTTATTGAGCAGATGATCCCTATTGTTTTTGGGGTCAGTAGTTCAAAGGTCAAGGTCACAGTGACCGTTGGTCAATTTCTCGTTTCCGGATGATAACTAGAGTTCCTTTTGACCTACAGCCCTCAAACTTCATAGGATGATTGGTCTTATAGAGCTGATGATCCCTATTGTTTTTGGGGTCAGTAGGTCAAAGGTCAAGGTACACTGACCGTTGGTCAATTTCTCGTTTCCGGATGATAACTAGAGTTCCTTTAGACCTACAGACCTCAAACTTCATAGGATGATTGGTCTTATAGAGCAGATGATCCCTATTGTTTTTGGGGTCAGTAGGTCAAAGGTCAAGACAGTGACCGTTGGTCAATTTCTCATTTCCGGATGATAACTAGAGTTCCTTTTGACCTACAACCCTCAAACTGGGGGGAGTCCGTCAGTCCGTCCGTCCATTCTTCGTTTCCGGACGATAACTAGAGTTCCTTTTGACCTACAGCTCTCAAACTTCATAGGATGAATGGTCTTATTGAGCAGATGATCCCTATTGTTTTTGGGGTCAGTAGTTCAAAGGTCAAGGTCACAGTGACCGTTGGTCAATTTCTCGTTTCCGGATGATAACTAGAGTTCCTTTTGACCTACAGCCCTCAAACTTCATAGGATGATTGGTCTTATAGAGCTGATGATCCCTATTGTTTTTGGGGTCAGTAGGTCAAAGGTCAAGGTCATACTGACCGTTTGTCAATTTCTCGTTTCCGGATGATAACTAGAGTTCCTTTAGACCTACAGACCTCAAACTTCATAGGATGATTGGTCTTATTGAGCAGATGATCCCTATTGTTTTTGGGGTCAGTAGTTCAAAGGTCAAGGTCACAGTGACCGTTGGTCAATTTCTCGTTATAATTTGGGGTCACTAACTCAAAGGTCAAGGTCATAAGGGGGGAGACAAGTTTTTTTGTGAAAAACAATCTCTAGTTTCTATTGTTATTTTCAAAAATCATTAGTGTAAGTATATTACAATATCATGGCACGCCAAAGAAGTGAAACACATTTGAAATTAAAGGGAAAAAAGAAGAAACAAAAGAAGAAGAAAAGCATGCACCCCACCCACTGGTCCACTACCACTTTGTCAAAAAAATTGACTTAAAATTAATTAATATTGTACTCACGTTCATTTCAAAAACTTTTTTCGCTGACACCATTGTCAGAACAGAAACTAAATTGAATATTATAAACTTAATCATATTTGTTGTGATGTTTGTCGACGTGCTGCCAACAAGGAAGTAAGCGCTGTCGGAGATAAAGGGTAAGTGGAGCTTTGAGAAGAGATTTATTTCATATTCACACCGAATTTTTGTTTACAAAAGTCCTTATCAGTGAACGCTTGAAATATTGAACTATTTCACTGACTAACATAAGATTGTCTTCGTGCATTAAATGTTACCTATTTTACGTTTAATTCGGGGAAAAACACTTATAATGAAAAAAAGTCTTCAAACATCTTATCTAGCCTCAAAATTCATTACTTTAAGGAAGTGGCTATAGGCAGGAACGTATAAATATAAGGTAGCTAGCCCAACTAATTGTGCGCCAGGGCTTTTTGCTATAACGACGGCCGCCCTTCGCAGACATCAATGAAATATCAGTTTGTAAAATCGGTCGGTCTTGCAGTCGAAGCTAGTAGAAGTAGCTGGACCCGGCTCCCTAGACTTTTGGTCTCCATCTATATTTGCCAGTTATGTCAAACCCTTTACAGTGACGGAGACATCATGAGACTGTAAATAGAGAAAAGAAATAGGAGATATGATAAAAAGTAATGTACGTTAGGTATTGTTAAAAGGTAAAAACAAGGCTAGCGTGCAGACTTGAGTGACGCGTGATCAATGCAGGCATCGGCTGCACCGGACTGCTCTGGTGTTGGGAGGGATAGACTGTTAGGGGGAGGCTGTTCTAGTGGTAAATTGTCTTTGTAAAAAGGAAAACTCAGGTAGTCAGTCGTTTGATGAGATTAACCTGTAGCATAATGGCTGTTTTAAGTTTGTATTATCCCGACCAGGCGCGTAGCTACCTATACGCACGTACGCAGGTGAATCCACATTATTTTTCAGAGATATATACATTGTACATTTTTAAATTTTAAATTTCACTGTTTAAACACGTTACACCTAGACTGGATTAATATATTCGTCAATGATCTGTATTAATTTCAACACTAGCTTGATGATTCTACTAATGTAAAGTATTCATCGTATATTTTCCGGGTGCAGGCTATTTCGATATAAAATGAGCGTGCCCTCTAACTCGCATGACAGCTTCCTGGCACAACGGAGCATACATACTGAGAACCTGATGGCAGAAATCGAGCCGTATAGTCAGTCATGAAATCCAGGTTGATTGGGATAGTAGCCCGTTGGAAGACAAGGTGGTCCCTTACCGATGATAAGATTTTTATCTTTGTTAAAGCTTTGAATCTCGCAAACAGAGACCATTATCCAAATATTTACGTGTCCCTTGTACTTCCTACAAGGCCCGTATCTACAGCGACGGCCGATAGAGAATTTGGGTATCAAATATGACGTCTGTGTGCCTTTTCTGGTCTAGCTATGCTCCCCAACTATGGCGAGCTTGACCTTGACGTAGCTCAAATTCAGGTAGAAAGTTTCTGATACGGTCAAGTATGACAATATCAAAATGTTCGGATAACTAACTATGATCCAACATGAATTCAACTCTGACGTAGGTCAAATTTCAGAAAGACAATGCACCAAAGTAAAGCATAGATACATGTATATAAATGAACTTAGTCTAGCTCTTGGGACTGCTCTGAGTAAAATCTACTTCATAAACGCTGACAATGCCAACTTGTGACAAGGGCTCTGCCTGGGGGCCTAGCAGCTACTTAAATTTCCCAAAGCATATTTTGCCGGGGGCTTCGCCCCATGAATCAACGATCAAACTCTTCGATACCTCTGCCCTAGGTGGCACTCGGATCCCTCGCCCATTTAATGAATCCACATCTGCCATACCCTTCCTACGCGCCTGCCGACTATATAAGGGAAAGTCTGCTGTCGATACGTCTGAAACTAGGTCAATCACACCTTAGATCTCACTGGTCGCCGTGATTGACCTACTTTTTGGCAGCCAATCAAAATCAACCTTTGGCAAATACTGGCTGGAAATTGCAGTCAGGTAAATATCTCCTATTTCGGACACCGAAAAACACTTTTTGATAGGTATAGGCATAGGCTATTATGGACGGACATTTATAAAATTTGCTTCAAATCGAATCAAATCGATACGTCTGAGATTGATTCGACACAGGTTTAAGGACTTTAATATGTTTTTCACACTAGCTGTCCTGTAAAATCGGACTTGATCCAGCGGGCTGCTCGTTAACAAATATAATTAAGTAGGAAAATAAAAAAAATGACAATATTCAAATCACACTATTTTTAAACTAGCTAGATTTGTCAGAGTCAAAATGTAGATTAGTGTTTACATCTGAATAAATTCAATAAAGATAAAAACAGCTGTTATATCTTAAATAATTTATCTTAATCATATAAGTAATATTGATAATGAATAAAATTTATTCAATCATTTACCGTTCATATAAAAAAGGGAAACAAAAATTTTGTTAAAAAAATCAATTCTGTCTGAAAATAAAGTAGCTTACAATAGAATTGCATTCTTTAAATACCGTTACGAAGCAACACATGTGTTAGACATGTTTAAAATGCGGCCCACATTTACAGTCTTATTGCAGTCCTAATAACGGAAATCGCAGGTAAGAACTTCAAACATTGTCTCGACTGTTTTCGCTCTCTGGAACTGACTCCGTCAAAATTTTAAGGAAAACATGAATTTAAACCAGTTTAGGAGCCTGGTCAATGCCTGGAGCGAACAGAGCTGTAGGTTCTCCTGTTGTAAAGAGTAGTAGATAAGTTGATATACCCTAGTTTACCTGCCTTACCCATCTTTGAACTGTTTTTCTTTATTTTCATTTTAGTTTTTATTTTAGTTCATTTTATTTTGCCTCTTTTACCCTGTTTCATATTATTATTATTATTTGCCATTCAGATTGCTTTATGATCATGAATGGTGTTCAAACTAGATTGTTTGCCACATGTATTCAGCTATGTTCTTATACTTGCTTTATGTTCATGTTATCTTAGTTATACTTTTGATATATGTTGCCGCACTATGTATACCCTTTTCTGTTTGTTAACTGTATTTAATGTGTGGAGAGGATGTGCTTATTAGGTTATTACGAAACTGATTCAAGACGATTTGGGTTTTAATTTCCTTATATTTTATGCACTTTTATATATAGCTAACTTTTCCTCTCAGTTTTTAAGTTATCCAGTCGTACATCTTTAGACCTTGGGCAAGATTAGCGCCATTCACTAAGTTTTAACCTTGTACGTACCATTCGTTTATTAAACCTGAAATGTGTTGCATTAAATCACGAACCTATTCATGTCCATGATTAAAGGTTTACAAACGTACATAAACTCTAGTCCGCCATAACTCTTGCGCAAATGAGGGTTGAACTCGGGTTACGGGTTACTGGAGTAACCCGAGTAGCTATTTCGAAAATGGTCCTGTACAAACAAGCTTCTGCAGGATTACGATCAACACGGAAGTAAACGCCTGTCTCCTTTGTTTCATGAATAAACTTGAAACTTGAATTAAACCTTGAAAATGTATTTGTTTATTTATTCATCTCTATTCGCTTTGAATTTGCTTCACGTAGAAGCATTGCCAAACGTATTCGAGTATGAGATCGAGAAGGCAAAAGAATTTGTGCAGACATTCGAAGTAAACAAAGATCAGAAGGTATTTCGGTGATTATGTAATTTTTTTTCAAACATTTTCACAATTCAATCAATTGTATAGGCATCATAATGAAATATTCAAAAAGTATTATACATGACTGACAATGGGACTACACAGTGGGTGGACCAGAAGAAAAAAAATAACACAAAAGACAAATTTTTATCCTCTGCATAAAATATCAAATTTTATGTTCTTGACCATTACATAATGCTATGTGCCTATTTTTTTAGTATCGCATTGCATACTGGTGTAAAGGGCTCGCTTGATATATCGTTCCGAACGTTCCTGTATCAATCAAGTATCAATCAAAACGAGAATGATAAAAAAAAAAAACGTTATTTGACCCGGTTGGCTTTCAGGGACACTTGATATAGTGTATTTGTAAGCATACTTTTTACATAAGGATGCTATAAAAACCCGACAATGAATCCACGGGGCGCATGAAATTTTCTGGAAAGGTGTGTCAAAAATCACCGCAATACACAATTAAACATTGTGACAGCTGATAAAATGTAAATTGTAAGGCGTCGTCTGTTATGTGCTCTCAACAGGCATGGGGTCAAATACATTGAAATGTAATTAATTAAAAATTACAATTAGGGTAAACTTATCGTGAGTGGGACACATGATTGAGTCTGAGCTCTTTCCTGTGATACATATTGAAGCCATACTCCTGCGCATACTGCTGGTACTCTTTACAATATCTCCCCTGGTGGAGGTGCTTTTCTGATGCTTTTCTATTGGTAAATACTAAGAGAAAAAGCGTCTTGCAGACAATACATCAAATTTGATCGGGAGTCAGATGAAACTGATCTTGGCATCACTTTATGTCCATTCCAGTTCCAGAATGTAAGATATTGTGTATTCTTTGTATTGTAAGCACATTGTCAAAACATAATCTGAAGGTGCGAGACAATTTGGCAATTTTTAGCTTGTTATTTGTTATCAGAACACCAAATCAGCCAAGTAGCATAATTCATTTAATAGAAAACGGGTCCATAGTCCAAGCAAACATGTAAATATAAGACCTGAAGGGTTTCTTAACTTCTTTAAGCTCCAGCTTGATACTGAACTAGAATTTAGGAGATATCAAGCCCTCAGGAAGACAGTTAAATTAAGGCCTTGTTTCTGTTAATGAGACTGTTAAGCAGTTTTATAATAAGCAGAGTTTAAATAGACATGTTATCATGTTTACTATTACACTAGTGTCATTTGTAATTTTGAAATACATATTTAATTGAAGATTTATCCTGCAGGTAAAGCTAGGGACGTTCTCATGGAAGGACTGCAGTTCATCAGCACCGATTGTCAGTGTAAAATCATTGTCAATCCAACCTGATCCCATTGTTTTTCCTGGATCAATAGAAGTGCAGACAGATTTCAGCTTGAAGAGTGGGATTGATACACCATTGAAGGTATATATAGTTTTGCTTCAACAAGAAAATGTATTTATTTTATAAAAAATAATTAAATAAGCATGTTGCAAATTAAACGTGAAGGTTGTGTTTGAAGTAGTGGAGCAACACTCTTAGTGGTGTAATTTAGCTCAGATCAGTCATCACATGTTTTGCAAACAGTTTTACAGGAGATCTGGCTTGAAAATGCAAGAGATTCCAGCAAAATTCAGGAGATTTTATAAACTCCCAGTATGTAAACTGGCCATGCATGGACATGTTTATTTATATTTAAAAACATTATTATACTAGTGTACATGTAATACTAGATACATGTATAACAAAATATAGTAATGACATGATCTTTACTATGACTGATCCAATAACATCTTGTGTCAATGTCTTCTACCATGTAATGAAATGGACTACATGAGTAGTTTAAATGATTTTGTTTTACTACTTGAACTATGGTCAATTGTTATTTTGGCAAAGAAGGCTGAGAGAGGGAGCATCCGTGTACTAGTTACTTTGGACACAATTTAAGTGTTTTTAGTCCAACAGATATTTCAATTATCATTATGTTAAAAACTAAAGTGATACTTGGATCTTACAAGGTCAAGCAAAAAATGTGTGTGTTTCGGGTCTTCTTGCCAAAAAAAAAAAAGGAATAAGGTAGGTCAGAAGGCAGTTTGATTTTTGCTCACCCGGCACAAAAAGTATGTCCATCCACCATTTCCTTTCAACAAATTCTCCTCTAAAACCTCTTTACTAATGTTGAGAGAACTTGGCAGGGATGCTCTTTGCATGAAGCTCTACCAAAGGTGTTCAAAGAATTCCATTCCACGCAGAACTCTAGTTGCCATGGTAATGGAAAGGAAAATCTTTAGAAATCTTCTCTAAAACTGGAATGCCCAGCGCCAAGATATTTACCGTGCAGCATTGCCTTGTAGAACATTTTTCAAATCATGTCTGTCACCCCAGGGCAAATTGACCTCTGTCACCCCAGGGGTCAATTTGCCCTGGGGCTCACTTGATTTCTATAGGAAATCTTTAAAAATCTTTTTCTCTGAAACCAAAAGGCCTAGAGCTACCAAGATTGTTAAAAACATTACCCAGGGTTCAAAATTGAACCTGCCTGGGAGGTCACCTAATTTCACATAAGCTTTTGTATATACATGTATATAGGGAACACTTCAAACATCTTCTTGTCTAAAACCACAAGGTTGGAATGTAGCACTGTTTATGCTCATCCATAACAAAAAGAAGTCTAAGAGGCTGATGGTTTTACTGTACAAGTCAGAAAAAGGTTAGAAAGGTTAAATAGATACAATAAGGTCAAAAGGGCTGCTAAATTACATTGTTTCTGGTGATTTAGCATTTCAAAATATGTTTGCGTAAGAATCAGTCATATTTATGACTGCTTCAGTTATATATATAAACAAAAACTGTAGTATCAATAATTTATTGCTTCATACTGTGGCATATTGTTATACTCCCAGAAGGGCAAGGCTATACGGTATACCTCAGCCTGTTCTTTCACCCAGCTCCGTATCTCTGCAATCACTGGCTAGAATTCAATCAAACTTTATGGGAAGCTTCAATACCAAGGTTAGAAGAGTTTACACTGCTAAGTGATACGATCCTTTGATTGTAATTTATGATGGAATATTAATCACTTTGATATCTGCACAGTCATGTAGATAGAATTCAATGAAACTATGGGAAGTTTAAGAAACAAAAAGGAGATGCACATATCATCCTGTTCCCATTGGATCACTTTTCTTTGACAAGTGATTTGCCTCTGCAACCAATGCAGATCATGATCACTGTGCACTCAAGGTACCCCTTTTGACAGTTTATGATACTGTCCAGAATGAAACATAGCCAACATATTTCACGTATAGGAGACAGCAGAATAAAGTTTAATACATGTATATAATTACAGGCAGAACTTGAAGTCGAGAAGAAGTTTCTTGGACATTATATAGAAGTTCCTTGCATAGATGATTTTGGATCATGCACCTACGATGATGTCTGTCAACTGCTGTCACAGATCCAACAATGTCCAGATGCTCTTGTAAAGGCTGGTATTGACTGTTCATGCCCGATAAAACGGGTAAGACTTTCATGAGGAAAGAAAACACTGATGTGGGTTTAAAAAATAAAGTAAGATGAAGGAACCATACACCATTCCTGTTGTTTTAGCATAAAACTTATTCAGAAGCAAAGTTTTTTGTTCAGTTTAAAGCCCCAGGATCTCTTTGAATTAACTGATATCGTAACATTAATTAATTGGTAGGGTAGTGATATCTTCAGAGCCATATTCTATTCACTCTAAAACAATTTTGGCATTATGCTTTTCTTTAGTATTCAAGATTTTTCTTCAAGAAAAAGAGTTGCCAGAAAGCGTTTCCTATTTTTAGCATTATCATTGAGAAAAATACTGCGCTATGTTTCTAATATGTACTTATCCATTTAAAAAGCAAAGCTAGGAATGTTTTTGGTACAAATAAAGGTCATTTCTGTCAGTAAGACATCTTTCGTGATAAAATGAGAACTACCGTGCTTGTAAATGTGGTCCTGGGACTTTAACTTTGTTGTACAAATTACGTTATATTGTTTAAAAGTTGGAGTGATATAGCTTAAAAGTTGGAGTGATATAGCTTAAAAGTTGGAGTGATATAGCTTAAAAGTTGGAGTGATATAGTTTAAAAGTTGGAGTGATATAGTTTAATAGTTGGAGTGATATAGCTTATAAGTTGGAGTGATATGACCTTCGACGCGCGAAAATGTACCTTCGGACATTTGTTACATTATTCGACAATAATTGATAAAAAAAAACCATAAAATTTACATTTTTGTCACCCTCTTTAAATGCAAAACCAATGTTGAAAACTGATAACCACTATATTTTCCTCAACAGAAACATAATATTGGCTTCAAAATCCTCCAAGACCATTACTATGGCAACAGTGATTTAAAATGATTCTTTTTTTTATTTTGGCTATACCTTATGAATAAAGGCATATTGTGGAAAGAAGACATGATATAGTTCACCAGATACGATATATATTGAAAGAGTATATAATGTTGCAACCAAAAATAAATGATGCTGTTAGGAAATGATTACCGTAATAGTTTACTGCCCATGTAAATTGAAGTGAGTTTTGCCGTGCAACCTGGTGGTCTTGACGTCATTTTTAGAGTGAAAAATGACGCCTTAGGTATACTTTTTCAAACTGTTGTAGTTTTGTATGTACTGGACTCAGGTAACTGAAATTTTCCAATATTGATATTGAAATATTGTTTATTCAAAATATACAAGTAAGCTAGTTTCCAAATATTTTGTCCGAAGGCCCATTTTCCCGTGTCGCTGGTCATATAGCTTAAAAGTTGGAGTGATATTGTTTAAGTGATCATGTGAACTTAAAAGTTAAGTTCTGATTACCTCAACCGCAATAGAGATATGGCTGTTATATTGGGCATATAGTACTATAGCCTGCATAAAATAGCTACATTTGTATATGTATATTATTTATATGTTTCAAAATTATGCAGAATTCCTACTCAATCCCAAGAACTGAGTTTGACATACCAACTTCTTTGATACCATCAGGAGATTATCGCATTAGAGCTGATCTAACACACCAAGGAGGTGAAGTTGTTTGCTTGGAATTGACTCTAACAGTTGCATAATTAACTGTAAGTATATAATAAGCAACTCTTTTCATACCCAGTTTAATGCTTACGAAGGGAGACCATGTAGTTCCCACATCGTCTCTTGGTCCATTTGTCTATCAACATAATAAAAAAATTACATTTCTGTTTTTTCATCCCTCCAAAGACAGAGGGATATTGTTTTGGTGTTGTCCTTCTGTCCCTCCTACTGGAGCCATAACTAAGCAATGGATGGATAGAATTTTATGAAACTTGAAGTAAGCATAGATCCGCATTATGTGCCGATATGCACATAACTTTTGTAGGGATTGTTCTGGTAACTCAGAGTTATTGCCCTTTAATTGGTTTTTCTTATAAAATTTAAAAAACTTAAAAAATTCTGTTTCTCTAAAACCAGTTGTCAAATTTTAATTGTTATTAGCTCAAATAATCTTATGATCACGTCATACTGTGTCTGTTAACACTTTGTTTCAAATGACATCTTCTCAAAACCGCTTGCTAGATGTTTATGATATTTGGATGGTTCTCTACAAGGGTTATATAAATTATGGACCTGGGGTAAAAATTGGCTCCTCCGGGTAGGGTTTTTTAACCAGGTTTTCCGAAGGAAAAATCCTGGTTGTTAGATTGAGGTATGTCGGCGGGCGGGCGGGCAATTGCTTCTGTGCGCAACTCCTCCTACATTTCTCAACGGATTTCAACCAAACTTTCACAGAAGTATTGTCATGAAGTGCCCTGGCGCATATTGTTGGGGTTTTGTGATTTGGTCATTTTTGACAGAATTATGGCCCTTTGTTTTTTTTCACATATGTAATTCTTCTGTGCACAACTCCTTCTACACTTCTCAAGGGATTTCAACCAAACTTTCACAGAATTATTGTCACCAAGTGCCCTGGCGCATATTGTCGGGGTTTTGTGATTTGATCATTTTTGACAGAATTATGGGCCTTTGTTTTTTTCCACATAATGTAATATATATAGAGAAATACTCTTCTGTGTGCAACTCCTACATTTCTCAAGGGATTTCAACCAAATTTTCACAGAACTATAATTGTGAACTAAAGAATTTTGAATATATAATGTTCTGCCCCTGGTCGTCCGTCCGTCCGTTAGCAATTTTGTGTCTCCTTATTTAAGTATATATAAAAGGGAGAGTACTCTGTTATTATAAAAGGGAGAATACTCTGTTATTACTGTCTATTTTTAGAATAGATTACCAGTCCTGTATACTTTGGAGTATTCTGTTACAGTAAGATGATAAAATTTCTCATGAGACCAGCGGTTCAAACCCTACACAGAGCAATTTTTTTTTATTTTTTTTTTTTTTTTTTTTTTTATAATTTTTGCCTGAATTATGGCCCTTTGCTTTTTATGCCTCCGAAGGGTGGCATATTAAAATCGCACCGTCCGTCTGTCTGTCCGTCCGTCCGTCTGTGCGTCCCCACTTACAATTCGTGTCCGGACTGTAACTCTGTCATGCATTGAAGGATTTTAAAATAACTTGGCACACATGTCTAGCACATCAAGACGACGTGTCGCGTGCAAGACCCACATCCCTACCTCAAAGGTCAAGGTCACACTTGGAGTATGAAGGTTATGGAATCCTTTATATATGCACACATTCGTGTCCGGACTGTAACTTTGTCATGCATTGAAGGATTTTAAAATAACTTGGCACAAATGTCTAGCACATCAAGACGACGTGTCGCGTATAAGACCCACGTCCTTAGCTCAAAGGTCAAGGTCATACTTAGAGTTTTAAGGTAATGGATTCCTCTATATATGCATATATGCACACATTCGTGTCCGGACTGTAACTTTGTCATGCATTGAAGGATTTTAAAATAACTTGGCACAAATGTCTAGCACATCAAGACGACGTGTCGCGTGCAAGACCCATGTCCCTAGCTCAAAGGTCAAGGTCACAATTAGAGTTTGAAGGTAATGGATTCCTCTATATATGCATATATGCACACATTCGTGTCCGGACTGTAACTTTGTCATGCATTTTGAAGGATTTTAAAATAATTTGGCACAAATGTCTAGCACATCAAGATGACGTGTCGCGTGCAAGACCCACATCCCTACCACAAAGGTCAAGGTCACACTTAGAGTTTATAGGTAATGGAATCCTGTATATATGCATACATTTGTGTCCGGACTATAACTTTATCATGCTTTGAAGGATTTTAAAATAACTTGGCACAAATGTCTAGCACATCAAGCGGATGTGTCGCGTGCAAGACCCAAGTCCCTACCTCAAAGGTCAAGGTCACACTTAGTATTTAAAGTAATGGAAAACTGTATGCATGGTTACTCTGTCATGCATGGAAGGATTTTAAAATTACATAGCACATTTATTGAGCACATGGAGAGGACACAGACTGTGAGGCACCTCTTTCGGGGGCATTCGTCACTTGTGAGGGACAGCTCTTGTTTTCCACATGTTATATATAGAAGAATACTGTCACGTGCCCACTTCCTCCTACATTTCTCAAGATATTTAAACCAAACTCTCACAGAACTGTTGTCATCAAGTGCCCTCATGCATATTGTCTGGGTTTTGTGTTTGGATCAATTTTGCCTGAATTATGGCCCTTTGCTTTTTTTACACATGTAATATATAGAAGAAGACCTTTGTTTCTTTTTCACATTATGTATATCTACTGACTTTAAAAACACATTTGCGCTCGACTGGAAAATGAAAACCTGGTTTTGTGACAATTTCCTGTCACTTGTTTTATTTTTTTCCTCCTGCCAAGAGAGAAAACTAGTACTAGTTCCTGACATTTGTAAAGTGTTGGAGTAGTCTCCCTTTGACCTAGAGAACTAGGTTTAGCATTGTGTCTATAGGTTTAAAATGCGAACAAATTAAAAAATATTATCCGAAACCACAATATACGAAAGCTTAGATATTAAACATGTAGCATTGCTTAGTGGACCTCTACCAAGATAGTTCAAATCAGGACTCACAGGTCAAAAATGACATAGGCGGTCACTTGGTTTTACATCTGTTTATAAAGTGAAAACTTAAAAGTTCTGGAACCACAAGGCCTAGAGCTTAGATATTGAGCATGTAGCATTGTATTAATAGTACTAAAGCTCAAAGTATGAATTGTAGTTGTGCGTATTATATGATTGTATATAGAAAATTTGATCTGCTCTTCAACTCTAAAATGCCTTGTTGGAATTTCATCTGAAGCATCTGTAGGAAGTATAGTTTTATAGTTATGAGATCACTTTGGGGTTTCTCAAACATGTTGAATTTTTGGAAGGGGCGGTCCTAACCCAATGAGTTTTTTCTTTGGGAGAGATTGGGGCAGGGGATGTTTCTTATTATGCCCCCAAAGGTGGGCATATTAAGATTGCACCATCCATCTGTCTGACCGTCTGTTCTAACAGTTTTTACTGTCTGGGCTGTAACTTTGTCATACTTTGAAGGATTTTAAAATAATTTGCCACAAATGTTCAGCTCATCAAAGGTCAAGGTCACAATAAGAGTTTAAAGGTAATTGAATCCTTTATAAATGCACACATTTGTGTCCGGACTATAACTTTGTCATGCATTGAAGGATTTTGAAATAATTTGGCACAGATGTTCAGCACATCAAGACAACATGTGGCATGCAAGACCCACGTCCCTACCTCAAAGGTCAAGGTCACATTTAGTGTTTAAAGGTAATGGAATCCTTTATATATGCACACATTAGTGTCCGGACTGTAACTTTGTCTTGGATTGAAGGATTTTGAAATATTTTGGCACAGATATTAAGCACATCAAGACAATGTGTCACATGCAAGACCATGTCCCTACCTCAAAGATCTAGGTCACACTTAGAGTTTAAAGGTACTGGAATCCTTTATATATGCACACATTCATGTCCGGACTGTAACTTTGTCATGCATAAAAGGATTTTGAAATAATTTGGCACAGATGTTCAGCCATCAAGACAAAATGTTGCGTGCAAGACCCATGTCTATACCTCAAAGGTCAAGGTCACACTTAATGTTTTAAGGTATTGGAATCCTGTGTATATGCATACATTCCTGTCCGGGCTGCAACTTTGTCATTCATTGAAGGATTTTAAAATTATTTGGCACAGATGTTTAGCACATCAAGACAATTTGTCACGTGCAAGACCCACATCCCTACCTCAAAGGTCAAGGTCACACTTAGAGATTTAAGTAATGGAGTTCTGTATGCATGGTAGCTCTGTCATGCATGGAAGGATTTTAAAATTACATGGCACAATTGTTGAGCACATGGAGAGGACACAGACTGTTAGATACCTCTTTTAGGGGGCATTCGTCACTTACGAGGTACAGCTCTTGTTTTTCCAAAAATAAACAACCAATTCTAGCTGGCATGTGGCATCATCTAATGGTCAACTTCCAAGGTTGTTCAATTTATACCCCTTGGGTCAAAATTGGTCCCACCCAAGGGTTCAGTTGTTTGTCCCCAAGCAGTCAAAGACCGTTTGGGACTTCAGGTATTCTCTGTTCTGTCAATCTGTCTGCCTGCCAGTGCTTCATCTGTCTATCCACACTTTGTGTCCAGGCTTAGCTACTATATACATGGACCTATTTTCATAGAACTTCCCACAGTTGTTTCCCCAAGACACACTTGGGGAGATACTTTGAAGGTTAAGGTCACACGGAGGTTAGAAAAAGGCTTTCTTTAGGGTTTGATACCAGTACTTCATGTATACCCCCAAGGGTGTGTCATGCACCACACCCTACCAGCTACCTTGAAGATCAGAGTCACACCGTGAGGCTCTAAACCTGTAATGTAAAGTTTTATACCAGTACTGTGTATCCAAGCTGTAGCTTCTGTATGCATAGAAATATTTTGAAATAATTCAATACATATGTTGCCCATACTCCAAGGATGTGTTATGCACCTAAAACTTACCTTAAAGATCAAGGTCACAGTTATGGCTCAAATCTGTGAGTCAGGGTTATATACCAGATTTTCATGTCCGTGCTGTAACTGTAGCATGTATTGCATCTACCTGACTTTGAAATAACTTCACACAGTTGTTGTCCATACCACAAGGGTGTGTCATGCACAAAACCCATGGCTACCTTTTAAGGTCTTTATGATCATGCATTTTTTCCTTTAATCAAGTCTTGTGAAAAAGCACATTGTTTAGTTCCTTATCATGTACTGCAAATATTATTGAATACATTTGTAACAATTTTCCTGTGTTGCTTCCCTGCAGTGATGTTAAATCATATATGATTGGATAAATGTATAATTACGACAATTTTATATTATTATGGACATTGCAGTACATCTATAATTAATAAATCAATACATTGGGGTCTGCCAGATAGATCTATATCAGTTTGGCTGTATTTACTTAGATATTTGTGTCACAAGGCACCGAAAGTATCTATCATGATTCCTGTTCTCATTATTATTACAGCTTATGAAAAAAATTTGCAGCTGTGCAAAAAAAACAACAGACATAATGAAATTTTTCAGAAACTGCCAGAAATTGTCAAAGTATTAGAAATAATTATCCAACTGTTTGCTACGGGTATTGCTAACATACTATAAAGTATACTAACTTCCTGTTTTGTTTGTCTTTTCCAGGATTCAGGTCGAAGAGAGGCTCATACAGTTTACCTGTGAAAACACCATTCCAAGTATACATAGTACATTGTATACAATAAATACTTACACTGCAGAATCATCTTTGATATTCTTTTTATATTCAAGATTGGAAATATTTTTTATATGACTTTTTAATCAGGGGTTTTTGAATCGTGCAAATAATTATAAAGGTTGTACGCAGGTTTATGCTTTTAATTTTGAATCGTATGTCTTTCCCTCTTCTGGTCATGCCCCTTATTTTGTTTACTGAAATATGTTGTTAGATATTAATTTGTTGCGAGGTGCTATACCCACAAGCTTTTAAAATATTGTGTGTGGCTTGCTTTGAAATGCAGCCCCACATTAAAGAGACTATTAGTAAGTGATCTTGTAATGTCTGGCTAGAGGTCCCAGACACTAGTCCTTCTGTTTGCAGAATCTTCTCTTAGTTGTTGTTTGTTAAAATCATGTTTTCTGAAGTTAAGCATAACAATATTGTCTTACTGCAAAATACAGTCACTAAACAATGCCATGCAGTACATGCCTACATTATATTTAGCTGCTTGAATGAATTTCATTGTCCCAAAAGTATCTTATTTAACAGTATTTAATGTATGTTAAAACAGCGTGCTTTTAGTAATATATAATTTAGATTAAGAAATCTATCTATGCATCTTTGATTGTATTAATGAAAAGCAATGATCTGATCACACACTGTAGCTGTTGTTGTTTATGAAATGAATATGTAGAGTGCTCAAGGTGGTTTGTACTGTCAAGATTCAATTTATATTTTTAAATGAGAGTTTTTGAAACTGTTACTCAGTGTCAATCAAATTAAGTGAAATTTTTGTCCACTTGTCTTAGAAAACAGGTCACAAATTGTTGGTCCCCCCTCCCCCATTCCCCATGGTCGAGTGGTTAGAATCACTGACTTGAAATCACTGTAACCTCTCATAGATTAAGTGTCATGGGTTCGAGCCTTATTTATGACCATGTCTCTATATGTAAGCAAGTTGGCAGTTTTTTACGAAGGATTATAAGGAATCTAGTACTTGTTCTTCCCAGGAACGCTGGTTAGGTAAACAGCCCATCTTTAAAAATAACCAAAATACTGTAAGGTTGAAATGTGCGTAAAACTCAAAGGATGGTAGTGTTTTCGTGGACCTCCCGTTTCGTCACCAAGAGTTTTGTGTATAAAAGAGGTTGTGGTTTCGTCACTCTTATTTAATTGTATATTTAATCGTTAGTTTGACTTATTAAATGGGATCAAACAAACCAATTAACGTTGTCATTACACGTAATTATAGGATGTATTATGAACACCTT
Organism: Saxidomus purpurata; assembly: GCA_022818135.1. NCBI lineage: Eukaryota > Metazoa > Mollusca > Bivalvia > Venerida > Veneridae > Saxidomus > Saxidomus purpurata. The sequence continues at coordinate 1,330,705 of JAFMSR010000008.1, read as the reverse complement.
TTTCATCCAAATTAAGTAATTAGTTGACTATTATCAGTCATACAAATCAATTTGAATTTAAGAATGGATAGGGTTAAGGGAGTATTATATATATATAGTGTCAAAAGATACAAAACAAGTTACAGTTATAAAACTTTTACTCAGAAAATGACAAAAATAACATATTAATCAAACTATACATAACAAACACACACTACAGTCATTATATCGATAAGAAAAATGACAAATAATTATTTAAATCTTAATTCGATGAGTCAAATACATAGTTTATTTTTTATTGATAATTATCAAAATCTAGAATCAAATTTTAAACAGATAAATCAAATACGTTTTTTAATCGAATTTTGTGCAGTAAATGTAAATGGTATTCTCATTTAACTGTGTGAACTTTGATTTATTATTTGAGTGGTGTAAACTTTGATTTATTATTTGAGTGGTGTGAACTTTGATTTATTATTTGAGTGGTGTGAACTTTGATTTATTATTTGAGTGGTGTGAAATCCTATTGTAATATTTATCTTACACAAAACCTTGGTGACGAACTGGCAACATAAATCCTTAGTGACGAAACGGGAGGTCGACAAAATCACTGTACAAACAGTAACATGAAGTGTTGGAAAAACATATTAAGAAATGTTTGATGATTTGATAATTATGATACTGCAGTATAGATTTTGGCATGTTCAGTCAATATAAAATCACAGACCTATATAGGTCCGTGATAAAATTAATGTTAAGAGTGTAGAAGTAGATGTTACTTTGAACACATGTCTTGCTTGTATCTGCATTCAGTATCCAACATTGTTACCAAATACATTCATAACACACCTTTACAGTTTATTGTCAGTAATAGAGAATTAATATCTTTAAATTACTGATATCAGTAAACTGCAAGACTTTAATCTCTACTTTCTATCACTTTAGTTGTTTTGTTTTTTATGGAAAATTTGAGGAAGTGGTGATAAGTTTTAGAATTGCTCAATCTTGATGAAATTCAATGTTCTTGGTCAGACTACATGTACAACTCTTGTCAGCCATTTAAATTGTATGGACATTTACATGTCATACTTGTATACACAAAGTATGAAAGTCAATAAGTTTAAAATATAGAAATTGTTGGGTTAAGAGAAGAGATTTTTGCCATTTACAAACTGTCGCCAAAGAAGAAGTTGCCTCCTTTAAAAGCAGCATCAAATTCAGAATAAAGCATGATTGAGAATCAGCAAAATAGTGGTATATGTATATGTAGCAGTGTCTTGCAGTTTTTTACCAGTTTGTATAATAGTTAACATGACCTGAAGTACTTTTGATTATATTTGTTCTTGCCTGTGTGTTGTTGTTTGATATAGAATTTGTTCATATAACATACATTGTACATTTTACATTTTTAAGCAGTTTTTTGATTTTAGATATTTTAGGTCCATAAATTTCAAGTGCATTTTACACAGCTGATATTTTAGGTCCATAAATTTCAAGTGCATTTTACACAGCTGATATTTTAGGTCCATATATTTCAAGTGCATTTTACACAGCTGATATTTTAGGTCCATATATTTCAAGTGCATTTTACACAGCTGATATTTTAGGTCCATATATTTCAAGTGCATTTTACACAGCTGATATGTTAGGTTGGTATATTTCAAATGCATTTTTATTCTTACTTGTAATATGCTTTTAAAAGTGATATGCTTATTTTGTGTGACATGTGATATTGTCAACTAGCAATAGAAATTGAATGAGTGTTTTGTATAATACATACCTCAGTGAATTAAGCACGATAACCTTACAAATTAAAGTACATGTAATTTATTGTTTTATATATATCACCATGCTGTAAATTTTTCTCTTTTTTCCATCTAAATTATGTTGGAAGTCTAAATTAAGATACAGATTTATAAATTCACAAAGATAGAATAATATCAAAAACTGTTAAACCATAATGTTAGATTGCTATACAAGTTAAACCCAAGTCAGGTTAATAAAAAATTCACAGTAATTGAAATAGATTTTTGGTTAAAAGTTTTTTTTCTTTCCTTTAAAAAAGTTTGTCTTATGTATACTACTTATTTTTTGAGTATATTCATTACTTGTTTGAGTAATAGTTTGATTTTGTTTTTGTCTTTTGAATCCTTTTTCTGCAATACATTAAAAAAAATTGTATGTGTCTTTTGTTGTTAATTATTTAAACACTTCCCACCTTGTAGTGGGTGACATATTGATTTGATGTTGTCTGTCTACCAGTCTAGATGTCAGTATGTCAGAAAACTTCTCCAATGAGCCTGGATGGATTTTAATGAGTGTAGTTGTGCATATCGACGGCATTTCAGCAAGTGGCATTGTCTAGTGGACCTCTACCAAGATTGTTCAAATTATGACCCCCTGGTTAAAAGTAACACTTCCAGGGAGGGGGGCGGGGGAGGTCACTTGATTTCACATAGACTTGTATAGGGAAAACTTTAAAAAACCACAAGGCCGACAGCCAGAGAATAGATTTTTGGAATGTTACCAAGCATTGTGTAGTGGACCTCTGAGAATTATGTTAGAATCATGTCCCCTTGTATTATAGCCAATTGTAGTGAGGTGAGCGATATAGGCCCTCTTGTCATTAAACCTCACCCTAGCTCCAAGACCTACAGCGCTAGGCAGATTTTAGCCAAGCCTTGTGGGTATTATCGGCATTTTCAGGTTAAGTGGTTCTTAGCAGAGTTTTTTACCTTTTCCATAAGCCCTGAACCAAAGTTTGTCCATGCAATTTATGTTACACCGCAAAAAAAAACAACCAAACTAAAAATAAATGATAGGGTGCAGATTGTTGGCATTTTCCGGTTCAGTGATACTTAGCGGATTTTTTGTTTGTTAATATGTTATGTTTTGAATTGCATGTAGTTGTAATAAATGACTGTCTTTTCTACAGTTTTAAGTGGTGGCCAGACGACCTCTAGTTTACATTTTCCTATACCTCCCAGACGGTCATGAATAAAGAAATCTAGTTGCAGGACACGGGTATCGTTCCTGTGAAAATACAAAAAAAAATCTGACCATGAACTATGAATTGTAGGAACTTTCGAAAAATAAAACTGAATGCAGGAAAATCAGCCTCCTCATCAAAACGACGACAGCCCCTTTCCAACGCGCCCTGTTTTGATGAGCTAAAATGAATTTAAGGAATTCTGTAAATGGGTCACACAAAGTGATTTCTACAAAATTAATTTGAAATCAAGCCAGCGTTTAATGAGATTTTGAAAGAATTTAGTAATGCCATGGATATTTCATATAAGATCCTTTGTAATGCTTAGAGTGGCTGTTCTGATCACAGTTATCTGATGGAATGTGACGGGAGGACGGTGTAACAATGGGCTCCATGTTTGAAACAGATTGACCTTGAAGTGTAGAGGAGATGTCGTTTAGAGCAAATGTTGATGCTGCATAACAAGCGAAAAAGAAAAAAAAATCCATGAAGCAAACATTTTGTTTCAAAAATGGCTTTAAAGACCAAAGATTTGTTCCAACCTGACATGCAAGTATATGTTACAAGTGTTGCAATGCGTTTCGCCGAGGTTCTCTAAAAATAAACATTGATCAGGTATTGAAATTAATACTGAAATGATACTATAGTAGGATTTTGACCCGTGAGCTGTAGTTTATACTGATTTATTTAAGGTCGATTGTGAAACAAGTTATTCACTCTCGACACCTCATGATGGTATCCATCGCCGTGAGGGTAGGAGAGAAGTGCAAGTTTCCCTTTAATGCCGAGCGCCAAGCAAGGGAGCTACTGGTACCATTTTTACGTCTTTGGTATGACGCGGCCAGGGAGCGAACCCATGACCTCCCGCACTCGAAGCGGGCGCTCTACCACTTGGCTAGCAACCCGTGAGCATATAACATTACATGTATATTATAAAACATCGAGATATAAAAGTGTGCATGAAATCTAACTATAGCGTAACATGCAATCAAATTCCTTCTAGCCATCATGGTTTGTCAAGAAAATAGGGGAAAAACATAGCCCAGGAAAGGCAAGGCTGATTTCTATTTATTTCTTAACATGCGTGTATAGTATACTTTAAAGTTTAAAGCTTAAAATCGTTGATCGTGATTTGAACTATTTTTTTTTAATGCTTGTCACATTCTGCAAGATGGTATATAGCCGTGCTTGTTTGTTGAAAACTGACATGACCGATTTCAACGTATCTTGACAAAAAATATGCCTTTGGTTACCTCAATCGTCCTGGCGGAACGTCGTAAATTGCACATGGCTATCGGGGATTAGGGCGAATTTCCGCATACATGTATGCCGAAAGAGCAAACTTTAGAATATCCTATCGATATAAATATTATCGTATACAGAAATAGTGTTTAATCACCAATAGAACTCATCTGAGCGATTTAGCACCATCATGACCGTGTTGTTTATTTCTAATTTCGATATGATCAATTGCTTGAAAAAAGGTTGCGAAAAATTAAACAAAACATATATTGAGTTATTGCCCTTTAACTGCTTACTAAAGCATCAAGAGAGCTGATGGATCGATTGTTTTCAAATAACAAAACAGACAGTTTAAGTTCATTAATATGCAAAAGATATTTGTCACCCCGCCCCTCCCCGCCCCTCCCCACGCTGGCAGTTGCAAGATTAATACGATATCCGGACACTTATTTCTCTACATTACTGTAACGTTATGTTACTTTAAACCCTTTTCAAGATTATATGTCACAAGGTTATATAAAGGCATATGACTTTATATATCAAATAAATACTGTATGCTATATGTCTACATGTAATATCTAAATAGACCAACTCCAGGGGGTATATGTTAGAAGTATTGCACTTTTTAGCTGTCTTCTATTGTTTATGTTTCACTTCGATATTTGACCACTCTGACCCACATATGTAGACCACTCGGGTTCTTCCGGGTCACTAATGTGTCGTATAATCATATTATTTATATTATTTATACTTCTTTCGTAACTCTACTTCAAAGTATTGCTTTGCTTTGATTGGACTTGTCAGATTGTTAAATAGTACGGTATACATGTAAAGGTTTGACCCATAAATCATACAATATCTTACATTATTATATACTTTCATATTGCCCCGTTCACTTTGCCTTAGAGAGTTCGTTCAGTATTCTACGGTACTGCACGTTGGCAAGGAATGATACTGAACGTTGGCAAGCTCGTTGTTCCCGCCAAATCAACTCGTTCCAAGTAATATATCGCCATACAAGTTCAATAACCTATAGTACAACAAGTTAAGTTGTACAAATGCGTCAAATTGTATATAACCACTACATGAAGTAGAAAGTTTTGCAAATTATATATATAAGAAGTTATACATGCAGAGCAAATGATTGATATCACTCCAGAGTTTTACAGATGTTTTTTCCTCTGGGAATTGAAAAAATATGATCACCGATTAATAACAAGCTGACACTACTGGCGCCAGTGTGATTATCGATCAACCATTGCATTTTTAGGCCGGAAATGTCGAGGAAAACGTGGAGGTTTATTTACTGCAGCTACGAAACTAAAAGTCACTGCAACTTCTTAATTACGACGTACATGACTTACAAATGACACATTTCTCTTCAATGATCTTATACATCAATTAAACAGAGAGTACAAAAATAGACAATACAAAAATAATCTTAAGTTAAAACAAATTCGAGCATTATTATTGCACCAGCTTAAAGTTTATCGTTATATGGGGAAATCACGAGACAGTAGTGCGATATATCGCAACTATTATGAACCTGGATAATTTGGTCGCCTGATCGTTCAAGTTATTTCGGTTCTGATGCACCAAACAAGTTTTAACAGCTTCTTTCACAATCTATTCATCTTTAGATATACAATGACCCTTGATGAGTGATAAACGTTCAATTATCATCAGAGATTTGATAAAGACGTCTACAATTAACAATATTTCAAACTCATATCTAGGGCTAGGGGTATCTGGGTTAAATTGTTTACTGTCGTCTACATCTGTACTGGTTCTTTTCTAAAACACTGAGGTTTTTTTAATTTTTCATAGTTTTGAATTTTTTATATGTCCATGATGCGCGCTTTTGTGTTTGTGGTTTCCGTGGTAATCGCGGCCGTGGTTGCCATGCCGAATGTTGTCGAGTACGAGATGGAAGAAATTGAAAAAATTAGTAATTTTATCCAGACGAAAGAAGACCTGATTGACCTAATTACAGAGGGAGTAAGTAAAGTTTTATTCTTGATTTTCATATTTTCAGCCAGACTAAACAAGGATTTGTATTTTCAAGTGACGGAGTATGTTTTTAAATCTGAGTAATTTGACCTAGCTTACAACTTCCGTAGAATGCCTTTTCCAAAGAAGCTTTGCAATCTTCAGTTTCGGATATTAATTTCATGGTAGAACATGTATTCATGAACTGTTCAACAGTAGAGGCAAATCTTAGGCATTCAAATATTGGGTTAACTGTTTTGAAGTTTTGATATTTACGACTGTATATACGGTGTTTAATGGTCGCAAATATTTTTAAGTTTAACTGTTTGCGTGCATTAAAACCGTATATACTGTCGCAAATGTCAAAATCATTAAACGGTTAATCCTATTCTGACAAACAATGCTCTAAAATGTGATCTTTACCAATCCTTTGATTTTTGCGACTATATATACGTCATTTTATTAATAGCCGCAAATTTAAGTGAAACCAATCAGAATAGACGTTAGGGCGTTAGAATCACATTTACCATAACCTTGCTGACAGCATGTGATTCTTCCTTTGTGACCACTTCAGATGATGATCAGCATGCCCACGTATTTACAATGAGATCCGATCTCTCTTACTGAATTACAGAACTTTATTGTTTATTCTAACGCACTACCGATGTAACGTCGTTTCTTATTGGGTAGGTCATTACAATTTGCGACGTATAGAATAGGGTTAATATATATTATTATATATACAATCGCAGATATAGTTAAACCCTTAATTACATAAATAAACATTATTCACATGTTCAAATGCACCCGAGAGACGTATAGCTCTGAGCGACATCGGTACTATCATAACGGTAAATGCGCTAAATGAGAACGTGTGTGTTTTGTAATTTTGATATTTGCGACTGTATATATACGGTATTTAATGGTCGGAAACTTCAGCCGTCGTGGATAAAAAAAAGTTTCCGACCATTAAAAACCGTTTATACTTATGCAATTGCCAAAATCATTAACGGTTAATCTTATATAAATTCAATCATTTCTGATCGTTCCGTTTTTGCGACTTTATATACGTTATTCCGCCGCAAATTCAAATGACGTAACCAATCAGAAACGACGTTACAACGTTAGTGCGTTAAAATCAGGACCCACTGCTCAGATCCGAACCATACTAGCAACATGATTCATGACGAACGCAATATTTATCCGTAAATACATATTCGTAAACTGCCAAGCATAAGTACGCTGCAATAATCAATGAGGAATCCCGCACGACAAAATCATGCTCCTCGGGCTGTATGCTAGCAACATCTGGACTTCATCCATGTAAACTTAATCAAGCTGTAGACGCCGTTACATTGCACTATGTTTCTAGTGCAGATGTACATCTACTTTCTTGAAATTGGTCTACAGAAATCTAACCAAAAACAGATATATCTTGTCTTTTTCCTTATTAGATTAAATCTCCTCTAAACGTCTTTTTTATCTTTAAACATTTAACAAAACAAAACACAAAGAGATCTGCATGCAAAAATATTAAAGTGAACTCCTGTGCGATTTCGCGAATGAAAACCTGTCAAATCATAAAGTTTAATCTGATCATATGAATCGTCACAATGGTATGGAAATCTCATGACACCGGTTGTATTTCTTGAAATGGAATCCTGTTTCCAGTGTAAAACAGATTGTCTGCTGTAAATGAAATATTTATCGATATTAATGAACGCTTAAAACAATCTGCGTGTTACAAGAGAAAAAATCTGTTATCGTGTTTAAGCTCGATCAGCTCTTAGTCTACTCTTGTTCCTCTCTGAAATTCACAATAAGTCTGACTGAATATCACTTCGAGTATGGTGGCGCACTTCCGACTTTTCGTTCCGTCCCGCGCCTAGACGACAAACGCCATTTTGCACAATTGCGAAACGGAACAAAGACAAACTTTTTAAAATGTTGTGACAGTGTAAAAAATACACATAAAAAAAAACGCGCAACAAAACAAAACTGGCAAAGTCTTCGCGAGACTGGGCGAATGTGACAGAATTTTGCCACCATACTTCAGTAAATGAGAAACTCGTATTTTTTTTTTCATTTATTTAACCCGACTTACGTTTTTTTTCCAGAATTTTTTATCAATGCAAGGCGGATTTAAGAACAATTTCTTCAAAGGTATGGGTAGGAATTCCCTTACGGTACTGATATTTACCATTCTCAAATTAATTTTGAAAAAAATCGAAACAGGAGAAGAACATTGCATGAGAAAAACTTTATCCGCTGTCTTGAAATTATGCATGAAACGGTTCTATATTTGCAGCATAAAGGAAGAAAACAGCCTGTCAAACTTCGAACATTCTCCTACAGCGATTGTGGTGGTGCGAGTGCATTGATAAACATTAACTCTGTCAGTGTTACTCCAGACCCACTCGTCTTTCCCGGACCTCTCAACGTTATGGCGGGCTTTAAAATCAACAGCGACGTCGGTCAACCAATGGTGGTAAGATATTTCTAATTCCACTGTTCCAACATCGTTCTTCTCATCCCCTACCCTATGAGATTGGACGTTTGATATTATTATATATCTGCAATGGACAGCAAAAGTATTTCCCTTGTAACTTAATATTCTTAAGACAGAGATTACCAACTGAAGCACAGCAATTTTATATTTCAAAAATAAACAATAACAAATGAATAAAAAAATTTAGAAGGGTAACCATCCAAACGTTTTCAGTAATTGCTCCATTCTCAAAGTAACTTTTGATATCTTCTAGGGGGATTTACTGATTGAGAAGAAAATTTTGGGTAAATTTGTAAAGCTTCCGTGTGTAGACAACTTTGGTTCCTGCCATTATCCAGACCTGTGTCTGCTTCTTCAACAAATACAGTGTCCAGACCCTATCGTTAGGATAGGTATCGACTGCACCTGTCCATTGAAGGCGGTATGTATCTACTCTACTTTTTCCCGGCTTTTATTGTATAAGGTGTTCCATAATAAGTCAAGTGATTGAGAGTCGCCGACTTGAGACCACTGTAACCTCTCATAAATTGAGTGTCATAGATTATTTGAGAACGTTGGCAGTTTCTTACGGATGACATGGCATCTAGTACTGATTTATTCAAGAAACGATGGTTAGATAAACTGCCCGCCTGAAAAAATGACCGAAAAGCGGTTGGAATTGGCGATAAACAACAACAACTACTATGATTTTTCTTAAATCGATTAATCAAATTGAAATATTGTTCAAAAGTACTGGAAAAGCGAACGTCAAAGCAGAACGCTACAGAAATAGTTATAAGAACATTTGCAAAATGATGATCTCACTAAACTACAAATACACTAGCCTGTGAATAGTTTGAACCCGCTAGTAGGCTGAACTGACATAGCCTACCAACGTGCCACTATAAACCAGTGGCTGACTACTTCCTATTTCCAAACATGAGCTGTAATTAATAGAAGTAAAACTGATGGCATACCGCAGTCAATTTAATTGTAAGCTTTTAGTTGCCATAAAACAATCCCTAGTCATACATATTTTAGTGTTTTGAAAACATGGGATCACTGTCAAAATGCTACAGTATTTCTGGTATTTTATTACAGAATTCCTACACGCTACCTAAGACAGAGTTTGATGTCGACGTCAGCTTTATCCCAGCGGGAGATTACCACTTCGTCGGCAATGTAACCTACACCGGAAAAGAGGCTGCATGTCTTGACCTGACGCTGACCTTTGAATAGATTCCTCATTCCATTCATATAAATATATAGCAAAACATATAAAACATATAGCAAAAAAAAAAAAACTGTATTACCGTATTTGAACTTAGTCAACTTCTTTGCCGAATTCATTGTATTTATGAATATACAAGCATGCATTTTTTTTATCTTATTAAGTTGTTCGGGTTTCCTTAACTCGTGTTGCGAAAATTGAGCCCTAACCTACGAAAGTTCTTTCCATCTTCTGCTGAAGCTAAACCTCACATGGTTATGTGATATAGATAAATATGATATATGAGTAACTGCTAAGAGCATGATATTTGAATATGTATGATGTGATAATGCACGAGTTATTACGTGCGAGAGCCAACCTCTAACTTCCTGCTTGTACTTATGGCAATATGGGTTGAACACGTCCTGGCTGACAAGTCTTTTTACCTAGAATACAGTACCTAGACTGTATGTAAAATTGAATTAATCTAAGCAATAACCTGAGGTAAGCGACCATTTGCCTCAAAAGCGAATGCTATTACATCTCAAGCAGTTAAAATTAGAAATGTTGCCACAGGCCCCAAATAACATTCACCGCCTATATATTGTATGTACACAAACTTTGACGTTGCATAGTGATTTATGTTATATTTGCCTTGATGACCCGAAAGTGATTGGCAAATAGAACAAACACATCTTGCGTCGTTTATGTTTCATTAATTTATGTTCTATATAGCATATCCTAAAAAATTAAGGGCCATAGCTCTAACAAAAAATTGTCTTCATGCACATCTATACATCGTGTGTACATGTAGTAACCGTTAGCCAAGCTAGGAAACTTCAAATCTGTGAGAGAAAATTCGTCCACAAGATTGTGTTCACTATACATGTACTATATAACATATTATGGAAAATAAAAAATGAAGGCCATAGTTCTGACAGTGTTTGCAACTTCAATTTCGATTATTTTGCTTCGTGCACATCTGAACATTATGTGTAGTTATGTTCCAATAGATTGAAGCTGATGTAATCTGTGGAGTAGCATCCACAAGATTGTGTACCCTGTGTGTACTATATAGGATATGCATAAAACTAAGGACCATAACTTTGACAGTATTTGATATCAACACAGTTTTTGCCACAATCATGTGTAGCAACCAAGCAATAAAGCTCCTGATACAAAACTGTGGGAGGAGCTGTGTCCAGAAGACTGTGCACTATATGTACTTTATAGCATATTCTGGAAAAAAAACCTACGACAGTAAATGATGCATCAGCAGTTGTGACATTGACTTATTGGAGCTGCGTCTGTAACATTGTATCGATAAACGCACGGACGACCTGATCCCAGTATTCCCCCCACTTCCTACTTCGTTCGGCGGAGGTATAGTAACCTTTTCCCCACTGGATTTGAGAATGGGCTTGTACGGTTTGTTTCAATTTGAATAGTATTACTTATAATTTGCTCAAATTTACCGCAAAAGAACTTAATTGACACGTTTATGCAGGATGTGCAACAGCTGCTCTGGCACATGTAGCGAATGTAAAAGCTTTTTGTAGTTTTGCATTTGTCAACGTTAAATATTGTTTTAATATGATTTGCTAACCTGATTGGTTTGAGCATTTCATGACCAAAAAAGACACACTGTCCTCATTGCTTAAACCCGAAGGCATTTGTTAAAGACAATTTAATTTCCTAGATTTCTAATTTGAATTACTAATTCTGTTAATTGAATCGTAACAGCAATTCGTTGTTTTTAATTCTTAACGTAAATTCTTGAAAGAATGAAACTGTCATTGATTAAGTTTATTAAATTCAATTATCTTAATTCCTTAAGCAATCTTAAGATTTTTTGACACAATTGCTCCATTCTATTATATTAACAAATTATCCCATCGCTGTAATAGGGCAGAATTAATCCCCAGTCTCCTGGAATGTGACATCTAAATAACAACAACAACAACAACAACTCGACAAATACATGTCTTTGGCCAGGCGTGAATGAACGTATAATGACTATAACATTGGTAAAAAGATGCGACTATTGTACACTTTATTTACACAGAGGGTTACTAGTTTATTTCAGTCTCATCGATTTACATATTTTACATATAATAAACAAAGACACGCAAAAACATTGTACAATAGTAAATAGCTATTCTTAAGTAGTATTTCAAGAGACATGTTAAAAGAACATAATGAATACAACATGAAGAGACAAGTTGTACGAGTTTATTTTAAAAAAAAACTATTATGAAGGTATACTATAAATCCTACCAGTATGCACTTGGGAGTATTACTGGGGTCTAGGGAGAAGACCCACGGTCGACCGGGACTAAAAACAATCTAATAAACAACAATATAAAACATGTAGCTAGCGGCTCTCTATCCGTGTAGTTAAAATCGTTTCGAAAAGCTTAGCTGGAATTTTAATGTAAATACTTTTATCTAATAGTTTCACCTAAACTAAAATTTGTAGGCTTTAGAACTTTTTCAAATAAAATGGCCGTAAAGACGGAATTTTCTATTGCAAAACTTGCTGCATTTTATAAGGCGAATTATAGATCGCTGGAGGATATTTCTAATGATAGACTGTTCTTAATGCTTTGACATATCTGTTTAATTCCAGTCAACGAGTTAGTTCGGTCCCAAACTTCTGTCGGAACAATTATACAAGTATCACACTTATACAAAAAAAGAGTATCATGCTTGTCACTGTGATACCCAGTATATGTTTTCTGCATGGCAACTAAACCAAGAGGTTTCAGGAAATACACTGATATTGCCGGTACAAAGTCTTTGAATACAGTTAAAAGTGCATATATTTAAACAAACTAAGCACAATCGCCTAAGCACCTAATACAAACGTCAAACACAGTCCAGGAAAGCGCCAAACACACATTTACTAATATCCCAAGCACAGTTACAAAAGCTTCATATCACGGCCACAGAAAGCGCCTAGCACAGTCACAAAAGCTGCTTAGCACGGCCACAGAAAGCGCCTAGCACAGCCACAAAAGCTGCTTAGCACGGCCACAGAAAGCGCCTAGCACAGCAACATAGGGCGCTAAATAAGGCAAGATTAAGCGCTAATCTCATTCACTGAAAGTCCAAGCACAGATCCAGAATGTACTTAGCACATCACAGGAAAAAAGCACAGATACGGAAAGCACTGACTAATCTCGACCGGAATAACCACTAAGCATTTCTATATAGAGAAAACCAAGCACGCTCAGCAACAGAAACAACCAAGCACATCTACGGAAGGAACAAGCACATCCAGATACACCACAAAGCAGTGCCAGGGAAACACCAAGCTCAGCAACAGAAACCACCACAAACATAGACGTACATAATATATACGCGCGAAATGTCCTTCGGACATTTGTTACATTATTCGACAGTAATTGATACCTAATTTCTTTTTGTCACCTCTTTAATGCACCAATGATAACAACAGAAAATTTCCTCACAGAACTACTATGTGCTTAAAAACAACCAAGCGCTATGTCAATAGATTTGAAAATTACTTTTTCAAATTCAGTTAGACCCGAAAAGGGATATCAACCATAAAATAGTCTACCAGATATATAGCCATTGAAGAGATAATGTTGCAACCACAAATAGATGCTGTGAGAAAATGATTGCCATATTACAAGCAATTGAATGTCATCAAATGTGGTATGCAACCTCTAGACTTAAATTGTTGTAGTTTTGTATATACTAGACACATAAATCCATGATATCGAAGCATTGTTGTCCAAATGAAACGAAAGCAAGTTTTCACTATTGTCCGAAGCCCATTTACCGTGTCTGGTATACCAATTTCGAGCGACAGATACTCACTAAGCACACAACAGAACTCAAGAACAGTCATAAAAACAACCAAGCGCAAAGGAACACACACAACCAAAAACTACCACGAAAACAAGCACAGACAGAAAAACTGCAATTACGCACCAATGTTTCAACACGACCCTATGAACAACCATATATGAATGTGCCATTGACAGCTACATAAAAGCCCAACAAAAAATACATCTATACCAATTGAACAAAAAAGAAACATATATAATAAATGATATTGATTTAACAAATTATATTAAATCTCGCTCAGGACGACCGAGTATACATTTGTTTTTCATTTCAAAAAAGTCTAATGCATTTTCACACGTGGCGATGCTCATTCAGTAAAACAGTATCTTAATTTCACCGAAGCAAACAATTCATTATGTTCCATCTACAATGTGTAGCAGCACGGTCACTACAACTTAGATATCGTGAAAGACTGACTATTGTGACTGAACCCCATAAAATACATGGATTGGAAAACAAGCACAGAAATGTTTGTACTGATGCTCCCTCACGCACTCAGTATTTGCATACATCATGTGCTTGGCTATTTATTGGGACAGTAAACATTACTAGGGAATTGTAATGCCAAGTACAAAAAGGTGAAGTTAATATTGCTATTGTTTATTATGTGTTTTGAGGCATTTTTTGTTTTTCGGCGCGAGCCGTATAGGGGCTATCATTTTTGTTTTTCAAACTCTTTATTAGGTCTAAATTAAACTTACCGTCTCTCGAATTACCGGTAAGAATCATTTTTGAAGCGCACATGATGTTGGAATCTATAACTTGTATCGACGTTGTCTGCGGAACTATTTTGAGTTCAGTCGTTAAGTGTTGTTAAGCACCACCTCCGTGTCGCAAGGGACTCAAATTAGATCATGAAACATTGACACAACAGGACTTCAGCATCTGAGAAAAGTTTGACATTGTTTTTGTACACGTTCTTTTTCCACGGGCAAACAAGAAATTGCAGGATAAGTAGCATTTTCAGAAACTGAAATGATCTATTATTCATGCATTTTGTTACATGCAGATACTTCTCCGAAAAAAAAACCAGAAAGCTACCTTACACATGAGGCATATACTGCTTTGTTTTTGTTTCAATTGATATTTGGTATAACACTTCATGGTCCACCACTGAAGGGAGATATATGGCATGCCTGGAAGCTAATTTGATTCTACCATCGTCATTTATCGGAGACATCCTGACAAACAGAATAACAGTAATTGATATTTAAAGTGTCACTTTCGTTTTAAACCAGAAAACGAATCCTTAATAGTAGGATAGCCGTATGAATAATACACGTACTATGACATTTATTGTAACATGCTTTCAGCTTTTCCATTTGACAGTGTGAAACTGCAAGAGCAGAAAAGTGATATTGTCGCGTAGTGGTGTGACTATCACTGAGCTACCATTATCTCTATCGCTAGAATCATTGTATATTCTCATATGTTGGACATAATGATGTTTATATAAGCGTGATGCAATTGTATCACAAAGCAAATATTGTTTCTAAAAGCAGTAATATGGTGTGTTCGCGTCAGTGAATTCTCTGATACCTCTGTAATTACGTGAATTAAGGGAGACATTTTCTCTACTGCCTCAGTCATAATGCTTCATAAAAGAGCTCTGCGTCCCATCTGAGGTTTACATCACACATTACAACTTGCATGCTACCGAAGCAAGGAATTAAACAGGAAATAATCAGCTTACAGGTCGGTTAAACTTCTAGGCAAATGATTACGTACATGAACTGTGCCTCTTGTTCTCTTAAAACCACGGAACGTAACAACTCAAAGGAAGAAAAAAGTTTCAAGTTGACATATACGCTGTGTGTTTCATGTGTGTTTAATGTATTACTGCTAATCTTAAAATGTAACAGCGGGCATTGAAATTTCGAAGAAGACGATAACGCATTTATGGGACTTAGAAGATGTAAGTATATTTCTGTTTACAGTTTATCATACTTTTATTCAGAGGCATGTATAGACATTGTTATGATTCCTTTGGCATCAATTAAGTCTTTTTTCTGGCCAGTCTCATTCTAAATAGCAAATATAACAGAGTAGTTCTAATGCTTAGTTTAATTGGAAATAGAAAGATATTTTTTGCGATGTTTGTGCTTGAGTTCTGACAAGAGGTATGGCATGTATAATGTTTACATACATATTCGCCTATGAAGGAATTCCTAGACTAAAATCACAGCTTCTGAAGTCTCGCATAATTAGTTGTCAAATAATGTATAAATATGCACATTTTGTTACTTTGTGACCATAGCTTAGGACATTACTTGGATAAAACCAGTCTTAGTATTAAATGATGTGTAATTTCAAAACCATAAAATGTATTGAAAGCAATTTTGACATAAATATAAACAAAGCTGAATTTATGTTTAATTTCATTACGCAATTGCACGAACGGCTGTTTACAATAAATATCCGGTGGCAATCGATGTAATCAATCTTGATACCCCTTAGGGATATTTCCTATATAGAACTGCTCTAACATTACGAAGCTCATCTTCCTCAACGGATGTTGCATTGCCTGTGCACGTTTGACAAACGACACGAGCCGATTAAGTTTGTACAATTATTGACTCACCCAATTTATCTTATAATACCTAGAGAATAATCATAACATCGACCGGAGCGTAATATATACTCAAACAGTCATTATATCGAATTGGTTACATTGCAGAATTACAATAATATATAATTACCGATGAAGTTTACCAACCAGTGTAACAAGTGATTTAAGATGTCCATGTTACCAACAAATGGAATTTTACGATGTCATCTCAGTTTCTTGTTTGTGTGCCTCTGGAAAACAGCTTTACTTTCTTCACCACCGATGTTAGGAATAGAGCAAGAGAAGGAAAGAACTGTAAATATAGGTGAGTGATATATGTGTCTTTGCACTTCAATCTAACTTAATCTAATTTCTTTTCCTTTTAAACATTTTGTTTCAATAGAAATTTTAAAGAACGGATTTGATTTTCTTACAGAATGATGCAGTAAATGAAAAAAATACTGTCGGGACAACAAGACTCGATAAAAGTCAGCATCTGAATCAAGTTTACCCCCGATTCGTACAGCTATATAAAATCCTTTTATTTAGCTTTCCTGTCCTGCAAGTTCCTTATATTACCATGTTTCAAATTGTAATGTTTTTGATACGAAGCAAACGATATAGAGTCAGGAGCTGCAATACATAAACTTAACATTCATAGGATGGGGAAAAATGTACCGGTTGCGATATTACATAAAAACATCTTCAAAGTTAAATTTCTTCCGTAGATGTGCCCATTTTCACCGAATAAAGAATTTATATTGATCCACATCTGTTTTACCTTGAGCAGATGTAACATTTATTTGGAATTATCATCGCCATTATATTGTTTTTACTAGCTAAAGTTACACATTTGTTCAGTTTTGCAATTCTCTTGAGCAGAAGATTGGCAAAGTAGAGACAAAGCCACGATGTACATATTGTATCTGTTTCCATGAGATTTAAAAGTAACAAAACATACATGTATACCTTTTTCCTGAATAAAGATATTTTCAATTGAATTTGATTTACAAACGATAATGTTTTGGCTCACATTTTAACACTGTGTAGTAAATGTCCATAATTGTTAAGAATGATTTAAACTCGTATTAGAGTATAATATAGCATTACGAGTGTTGATTTGTTAATGGTGCGTCACACATGCGTTCCACTCGGCTTTTATCGCTATTTACCAACACTCCATGAGTATATTCGCCACTCCTTGCATAACCTTGATCTACAGTTACTGAAGATATTATGTAATCTATCAAAATAAGTATTACGCCAAAGAATAAGAATCCAGAGTCAACAAGTTATTGACTTACAGTTATGCTAATAGCCTTACTGTGTGCAAAGGCAAGAACTTCCCCTCATTTAGATATCTTTTCATATTGATCCCGAGTTTCATATTTATGTGACTCTCCATTACTTTTTACCCTAATCGTTAAGATTAATTGTTCCAAGAAAAGAACGTTTAAACACGAGATTCTCGTGCGGCCGCCTCATTTTGCTATGCTGCTTACTCCAATAAACGACCGGATTATAACCAGACAAGGGGTAATACAGGATGATATATCGATGTGCTTTATTTACATATTAACATTTACAGCAGAAACAGAAAAGGACTTTTTGAAAGCTTTTAACCAAATTAGTTTTAACAAATTACCTACAAACACTAAAATACAAATGTACCTAATTACCGACAAACAAATGTACCTACCACCCACAAAGCAAAATACAAATGTACCTAATTACCCACAAACACTAAAATACAAATGTACCTAATTACCCACAAACACTAAAATACAAATGTTAAAAACCAAATAAATTACCGACAAACACCAAAATACAAATGTACACACCAAATGCTTACTTATTACCGACAAAACACAGTAAGTTTTCCTAGTTGATCGCCTATATAATAACCAATTTTTAAGAAATGCTATCGAATGTATGCTATTATAATTTATTACGTCTCCTTTGGTCTAGTATTTTTATCTTTTTTATCTATTAGAAAAGTTTGCAAGAAAAGTTTTTGGCTCACCCCATTTTCCTAGGGTGCTCATGACAGAAAGTAATATTAAAGTTAACTGATGTTTGATAGCGGCAATGTGCGAACAGAGTACAAATACTAGTTCTAATAATTGTGGAAAAAAAATACTACCAAAACCATTTAAAGGTGTCTAAATAGATTTATTTAACCATAAATGTTGTTCCTTAATTGTTTTACACTGGGGATTGTGAAGCAAAGACATATATATTACCAAGTATAATTTGTTTTATCAAAGAAAAAACCATAATAAATATCATAGTTTGATCATTTAACACCAATGTTGGAACTAGACATGAAACGAGGTTAATCATGTTTAAATGATCCATACGTCATCATTTTCCATTTTACTAGAGCAAAATGTCGACTGAGATATACAACACTATATTATTATTAAGACTGACCGCTTCAACTTTGTTTCAGGAGTGATTTTAGATAATGGTGATGCACGAGCCGCTTCGATTAACCATTTAATTAACTTCGCAATGAGAGTAACAAATGGGACCATATCGGCGAAAATGAACCCAGTCCGAAATAGTACAGATTTCAGAGACGTCTTTAAAGTGACACAGACTGGTAAGTTATGATCAAGTAACATATTTCGGGCCGCAGAAGCGGCCCACTGAATTTAATACGGGGTTGGAAAATGTAACATGTAAGTGAAGTAGTGTATAATTCTTTGAACAAAACTTTACGAATGAATGAAATGCTTAGAAAGGTACGATGTAGAATGGGTTAA
This sequence comes from Saxidomus purpurata, assembly GCA_022818135.1. Lineage (NCBI taxonomy): Eukaryota > Metazoa > Mollusca > Bivalvia > Venerida > Veneridae > Saxidomus > Saxidomus purpurata. Next base: position 1,311,616 of record JAFMSR010000008.1, on the reverse strand, counting down.
AACCGTTGTTTATTTTGTAGCTTTAAAATTGTCAAAAAAAGTAGTTATTTCTTTATATCTTTTATCCATGTAAACGTCAATTATTTTATATGATTATGTAAACGTTTAAGAAGTAGTGAAAAGTTTTTATTGTTCGACCAGTACAAAAACCGATATCGGTCAAACATGCCGTTATCTTCCGGTATATGGTAATGTGGATCCATTACGTTACTATAACTCGATCTTTTTTAATTTAATTGGATCCATTACCGGTTAGTATAACTCGAGTCTTTTTAATTTAAAATTAGGAAAAAGATTTACTAACCGGTATCACTAATTTCATTGATATACCGGTTAGTATATCTACTATGGAAGTCGCCCCGCGTGAAATTTTGGTTGTTCTTTTTTACTACTCAAATAACACGCTAATGGTCTTATTTTTGATGTTGCTGATATTGCTGGCGATACCGGAAGTGTAGAAAATTTTACTTTGATTTGTTCTATATCGCGTGAATTCATTCACAACAGTACCAATCCAAGTGTATTAGCGGATGCAAACTCGTAGATGTGTTGTGAAAATTACGCGGGAGGGAATTTCAGCAGTCAAAAATAGTTCCGGGCGCCCTGCGTGATATACTTAATAATTTTATCACGCTCAAACCCTTCTTTGCGTATATAGGAGAAATTTCCAATAGCGTTAGAATTTACAGTCACACTTTTTTTAATGCAAGTATCACTGTACAGTCACCGACAGTCTATTTTTACCAGACTGGTTTATATTTCATGTTATCAGACTGGTTTACAGCAATAAACTGACAGGTAGCCAAAGCTATGTAAGATACGGACCCTGGCCAAAGTTAACTAAATGGTTGGGATGCCCTTTCTATTTTTATCAGACTGGTTTAAATTTAATGTTATCATACTGGTTTACAGCAATTAACTGACAGGTATTTGTTTGTTTGTTATTGTGCTTATTAGGTCCACCATCCTCTAAAGAGGCTATAATCGGTACGACCCGAAACTGACAAGTATCGTATCGTATATTAGGGCTTTATCTTTGGTACCGGTTTCCCATATGACCAACGCCCCGAGAAGAGGTTAGTTATATTAGGTTTTGAAGGAAAGTGCAAGATACAGAAAGCAATCCAATTCCAGAGACACCCCTGGTTCTTATACATGCCAGGTTTATAGCACCCATACACGGGGCATCGGTTTTAGTTGTTAGTAATTTTAGTTGGTCAGTCCCGGGAATCGAACCCGCTACCCCGAGATTACAAGTCTCGTGCTCTACCGATTGAGCTAACCGGACTGACACTGACAGAGATCCAAAGTCACGGACCTATATATGAGGTCCGTGCCAAAGTTTACTAATTGGTATGGATATAGTAGTCGTGAAAATGTGCATTGGTTTGTTTACAAATATTTTGACTGCAAACGATTTTGTGAGGATAAAGGTAGGAATAGTATTACATATTCTAAGAATCACTTTAATGGAACATATCACAAGTTTGCAGCGTTTACTTTGTTTTGATTAACGCTGAATGAATAAAACGAAAGAGCGTAAAGATTATTGAAAGCGTTTTCATGGATATGTTTTTGTTTCATTTTTAGTCATAAATGATACACTGAAAATGAGAAACAGTAAATTGTAAATGCACAAACCAGATAGTCAAGTATTTGCTTCACACGAACCTAGAATATAAATTTATTCTGTCTCTGTTATAAAGTCTGTACTGGTAATTTGCATCTCCCATTTCAAAATGTTTACACGAAAGCTTTGTTTCTAGGCCCGCTGTGATACGTAGTATCACCCATATCTAACTTATTGTACCATCGCTAAACCGCGAGCTGATACAGGTTATTCTTGTTTCATTTAACATGCAATTATATTCTGATGAGCAATAATTCTAATATGCCTATGGTATATTTCTATAGTAAATTCGAGTGCATTAATATGATTAAAGCACTCGGAAAAGAAGGCGGAGTTTCGGACATGGAAGTAGCTCCTTCCGACTTTTCTAATTTACTCCCGGGCAAAAATAAAATATAGAAATAGAAATAATATCAGTATAAATACATGGTCGCATAAAAAGATTTGTTTAAGAACCAAAATATTATTTTTGATTGCGTTAGTAAGCCTTAGATTACTCTCACCTTGTTTTCCTTAAAAAGGCCAAGAAATTCAGGATTAACAGTCATACAACGTTTTGATTCCGGGAGACAAAACTATGAATGAAAACGTTTACGTCATCACACTGACGTCATTACTCCACGTTAAAACGTTGTACAGTTCAAATTTAACGGTACGCATTTAAATCGATTGTCTGTTTTGCTAGGTTCTGAATCCTGACGTCTTCTGCATAATGTCAGCCAGGTATTTCTTTTTAGTATTTTATGTATTAAATGATTAAACTAAAATAAGTTTGTATAATATAGTTATGTTTGATATATTGAATGGTTGCCCGAATAGGGGAGTGAATTCCAACAGCCACTATTTATGCTATTTGACACATTACCGCCGAACTGAAAAAAGGTCCGTAGTAGTTACGATAGTTTTCAAAAAATCGGCTGCTTAGAATCGGAATTATCCGTGGTAGAAGTGCTTAATAAATTTAAGCATTTCCCGTCGGCAATGTGCCTGCGTAATAAATCACCCCGGGCTTCGCCCTCGTGAATTATTCCGCCAGGCACATCACCTTCGGGAAATGCTTCAATTTCGATAAAGCACTCCAAGCCATAGATTATTTCTTAAATGTGTTTCCAAACACGACTGAAAATGTATATGATTATAAAGTCATTGTATTTCTGGAGAGAAAAAGTTACAATTTTAGGACTTCAACACAATTCTGCGAAAAACAACAACAACTTTACTTCCGGTTACAACTGACACTCTGAATATGATTATATATAGTTCATATTGCCAATTAAGTCCATGTTTTGTTTAATATTTTTAAATTTTATAAAGAACCTGTCTTTAACAGTCAGTGAAAAAGTTAGAAAGTAATTTAACAACTGCTCAACAACGATTCCTAGCTGGATCCCTCTGCATAAAATTTCCTTAACTGTGAAAGTCCAGATTCACGTCTCTTCAAAGTTGACGCCTCTATTACCATCAGAATGGCCTATTTCTAATCATACACCACACGTACAGGCATTACTATGGAGTCAATTACACTTACAATTTTGATGTTGATTTAATAAACGCTGTTTGTGAACTGGTGCACCAGGAATACCATACAAGTGTTCTCATAACCTTGCCAATCGTTTTAGGTATTTTTTTCCAAATATTCAATGCATTTTTTGCTATATTTTCTGTTGATTAAAACACGATAATGTGTTCAATAATTATTTGCCATTTTTTTAGCGTAAACGGTAATATTAACGATTAACGACACAAATAGCTGCAGATCAGCTATGCATTTATTGGATTTTCGCTAATCGGTGCTAGGAAGTACCGGAGCGATTATCCGTGAGAGAAGAAATGACTTAATACAATATCAGCTTACTTAAACGGTTAATAAAACACAACGTTTTTTACAATTCGAAAATATTGTTTCTGTTAACATTCTGTTGACATTAGAACAAGAATGATCTCTTTTTGGTCTAAGCTGGTTATGCCAGATCAACAGAAATTATCATCAGAAACCTACAAAATATTGCTCAATGATTTTAACAGTTGTACAAAATATAAAACTGTTTAAATGGTTAAGAAACATATTTGATATACTTCTAGAAGATTGTGGAATGCATAACATATGGGTTTTACATGACTTCCCAAATAAAAAATGGATAACTTGTTCAGGACAACAAAAACTGAAAGGTCTGTTTCTGAATGAGAGGTACTCTTCAATCGAAAACTCAAGTAAATGTAGAATTTATAAATTATTTAAACATAAATTTGAATTGGAGAAATATCTATTAGCAGTTGATCAGAATTATTTGAACTACATGATTAAAATCATGGCCTGGAATCATAGGTTACCCGTTGAAACCGGAAATTGGAATAGAATTGCACTAGAAGACAGACTATGTACTTTATGTCAAAGATCGATAGGAGACGATTACCACTTTTTACTTGAATGTACTTCTTTGGCATCAGCCAGAAATGCACTGCTTAAACCAAAGTATTATAAAAGACCAAATATTTTAAAATTTAGTATGATAATGAATATAGACTGCCACAGCGCAACATAATATAAAAAGTACTGTATTTTTGTGAAGAAAATTATGAATCTTTTTTTATCAATTATGAATAATTGTGTTTTGGGGAATCTCTCCCGCATTATGTTAAATGTATACATGTATGTATGCGACCTCGTTAACACTGTATATATTTAATATTTATACCTTATGTTGTCATTGTATTGACCTGAGAGTAATGAAATAAAGTTGAAAAAAGTTAATAGATTAGCATCACGGTGAGGAATCACGTGATCAATATAATCTCTAAACAAAAGTAAATCTATGAATATGTTAAAAGAATAATGGAAGCTGTCTAGCTTCAAATATGAAATGTAGCCTACCTTATGGCGACATTAATGTAGTCTAGAATTACATAGGTCTCAATCATAGTCTCCTTCCGCTTGTAATAAACACTTCAGGACACTGAACTAACTTATTTTAGAAGTGTTCAGCACAATCAGAAGGTGATTGTTATTGAGACATGAGTTGTTCTAGAATACGTTAATGTTGTCATAAGATAGGCTACCTTTTATAATCACAGCTGAACAGCTTTCATAATTTTATTACATTTTTAATATATTTACTTTTGTTTAGAGATTATTTTGATCATGTGATTCCCCACCGTGAGCATGGCATCGCACTGATTTATGAATTTTTATTTATGTCTGAGTCGGACGCCACCCTAATCTGTCCGTTATATAATTTAGATTATTCCTCTACATGTGAACTAATTAGAGACACACTTCTGCCCCACGTAACGTACATGCTAGTCTTGCATAAATACACGATGCAAGAGAAGAGCTCGCAGAAATAATGAATGCAAATAATAGTTATTAATTGTACTTGCTTTGCAAGATGTTCTTTTTTTAAAACATATACGCAACAGTTGGAAAAGAGGGACTCAAATTGTTCTAAACTTGTTCAGACTTTACAACTATAGATACAACTTATAGTATTACCGTGATATCTGTTGGCAGTTAATGATGAAGATACAGTTTGTGTATTTTGACATATTCCACCCACCGGCGCTGTCTGTGTTATATAAAATCGAGTTGGAAATAATCTCAGACTATATACTGTCCTAAAAGCCAACAGTTATAACCAACATTTGATCCCAACGACAAAACACAAAATATTGTGTTAATTGCTTTGAGCATAAACATTAATTATGAGCGAGATGAAAGAGACGTCGATACTGCTCTTTAATAATGCAAACGTTCAAATGTATTTTGTACTAGGTTTCGTCTTTATTAAATAAATGGACAGTTTGAATTGTTAAGCATCGGTCTCTATGGAGATTTCTACATTTTAACTTGTTGTCTCTGCCTTCTGACTCGTCATTTTTTCAGGATTTAATGGTTTTACATAAAAACTCTAATGGCTGTCACGTTTCATTTCAAAATATCATTGTACTTTTGTAAAATATAACAGCAGCAACATTCTAGTCACAATGGATTGTCTATTGTTTTATTGACTTTTCTTACAGACCTCTGTACCACTGAAATGTGCACATATCTCTTATGACACTATGTAAAAGAGGTTACTGTCATTTTTCTTTGATGTTTTGCTTTTGTTTTGTTTTCCAGTATGCGGACTGATTGAGCAACAACCTATCGCTTTATTTGGTACGAGCCAAACTGAAGCTTTCCGTATTTTTGAGTCATACAGTAGAACATTCCGTATCCCATTTTTTGTGCCAACTCAAACTCGAGGAGCGAGTAATCACACTAATTCCTACATAGTGAACATGTATCCTTCCTTCATGGAAGCTGTCACAGACGTCATCAAGTTTTTCCGCTGGAAAAGAATATTTTATCTATATGACTCGGACGATGGTGAGAAAAACACTTTAAAACATTGTTGCAGACTACTTTTAGAAAAATACACATCAAAATTCGTATAAAATCCGTATTGACTTTTCGTTATTACTTTTGTCAATGCTTTACGTTCGTACCAAAAAATGTATATTGTATTTTCAAATTGTATCTATCGGATTGGTATATATTTGTGGATCCGTCGCGGCGCAGTGTTAGAATGTCCGCCTTATGATCGAAGGGTCCCGGGTTCGATCCCCATCATTGTCACGTCGGTAGTTACACATTGTCTCTCTCTCTCTTTGAGGTTGATTCCATCTGGAATGGGTCTCGAGAGTATTTAATCTAAGTTGTAAGAACTTGTTTCGCAATCGAGATTAAATTAATTAGTATAAAGGTATAGATAACCAGGTATATTAACTAACTACTTGGCAAAGTTGAAAACCAACCGTAAATTATAACAGTTTCATATTATCTATATATAACAGGAGGATATGTATAAATATGTTTAACAATTTCAGCTTTTTGGCGGCTGCAAAAACTGTATAAAGCGTTCGATAAACACAAGATTGATGATACAGAAGAACTTTTTGTTGAAGTTGTTCGTATATGGAATGTTAAAAACTGCCGAGATCTAATATGGAAACTAGACAGACAATATGACCATGCTGCAAGGAATTTCGTCGTAGATCTGTATTCACTGCACGATTATGATATCTTTATGAAACAGGTGTGTTGAAAACCAACTTTTTCTCTTTTTTAGATATTTTATCATCTGTTTTCGTTTTAACTTTACTGCAGTAATTCTAAAGTTGTAGATCTTATCAGCATGTGTAGCAAGTATGACAAACTTGTGAGCATTCTTAAAATATTTTGTTTGCAATTGCTCTCACTCAGTCGAAGTGAAGAAATGAAGCTATCTAGCATACTCCTTGCTACTCTAATTTGGTGGGCCTAAATTTTGCGTGTTTTGAGTATTTTACTAATTAGCGATTCTTTGAAAATAAGACCATACGATGTCAGTCGGCCGCCAAACTTAAACTAAGCAGTTAATTAATTTACTATTGCACAACCATACATTTCTTCATAAAGTGCACAACTACTTGTATCAAACTGTTGGTCATAAATATTTTAATTTAATGTTTGCCTGAAAAGGTCGTTACGCACACATGAAACAAATTTATTCTCACATGTTTGGAGTACACGGTCCCGTTCAAAAAACTTGTAAACTTTTTTTGGTACTTTGAAATCAACTAATTCTGTTCATGATTTTACTTTTAAGGTGGTAGATGTTGGCATGAATAAAGATGGGTATAACTATCTGCTTGGAACACTGGTGAGTTATAATTACCTTGTATCAAGCGGGCTATAGTTTATACATGGCAGGAGATGTTTGACGTGTTACATGCCAAGCACACTAACTGAAACAATTCGCTTCGGGAATATATGATACTCTTTATTTTATTCAATTGTCACTTTTACTAAAAGCGCAGTAGAAGAATGTGAGAAACAATGTGTGGTATAGACACCGACCCAGTATGACTAATTAGAAAAGAAATCTGCTTCAGCTGAAGTAAAGGTACATTGTAGTCATCCACCACTTTCTTCATATTACATTTAAGGATGATTTTCTCCAGATATGGAGAACATGGGGTATTGGATACAATGCGCATCTTGCTGACCGTCACACTGTCATGGTGCATTATCATGAATAAGGTGGGCACATTTGTTTACAACACAGTAGTTATCGCCTGCTGCAGTTTGCCCCCTTTTACAACACCCCAGTACTCACCTTTTGCGCCTTTGCCCCCCTTTTACAACACAGTAGTTATCGCATGTTACGCCTTTGCCCGCTTTTACAACACCCCAGTACTCACCTTTTGCGCTTTTGCCCCCATTTACAACACCGTAGTACTGGCCTGTTGCGGCTTTTACAGCCTTTTATAGCCACTTTTACTAGAAATTGTATTGAAATGCCACTGCATTTACAGAAAACACCTTCCAAAACTTTTATTTACCGATGTGTATCTATTGAGAAGAGTTATTTAACTGTAAAATTCTTTGTGGATTTTGAGACTTTTCTAAAAAGTACATTCTATTACATTCTTTAGACATACCAGCACAACATGCAAAACATAGTGTAAAATATAATGCATTTCTTGCTATCGAACCAGCACTGAATCTAAATCACAATGTAATAGTTACCGGTGCTGGTAGAGGGAATCTACATACCTTTAATCATAGTAGATACTGGTGGATGGTTACTTCAAGGGTAGTGCGGATGGTAAATTCATACAGCACGACGATAAAAAATATCCAGATATTTCATACATGTAACACCATTTCATTCTTTTCTAGGACATAAACGGCATGAACCAGACGCTCTGGAAATCATTTACTCACGGTGGTGCCAATGTCACCGGTTTTCAGCTTTCCAATGATAGACACAGCATATTAGCGCTTCGATTTCAAGATTATAAACGACCATCGGTAGGTATACGAGGAGTGTGATCCATAATACTATGATAATGGTGAACAAAACATTTATTGTGTCTTTGATAAGTTAAATTGGTTAAAGTCCCTTCGCCTTAGAAGCCCCTCTACCATGGACAGCCATATATGTTCTGTCGATGCAAAAGCAAATGTACAAAACAAAACTAGTAAAATACAAAAAAAACATGATTTTAGTTTTGTCTGCCAACTTTGTGGTTAAGTAAAAGGACATTTTAACAGTGGTAAAACAAGCACCTCCTTAGTGCAGATATATTAGTTATATGTGACTATCTAACTTAGGGCCTTTGCATACAAACCTCGGGTGTCACTAGTTAGCTTAAGATTGCCGTCATTGTAGCAGTATACGATTGGTTTGTTGTAATGTACATTGCATAATTATATAATCATGTGTATTAAAGAAAACCCTTGCTACTTCGCCGGGATATAGATGTTACCGATGTGTTAATGGATGTTCTAATATAACTTAGCTATTTCAGAAGCACATCAATTTCGTTTTGGTTACACTTAATTACAATACAAACAAGTCATTCCTTACTTGCATATTTTCTGCGACACACCTGTCTTCAATCTAATGTACATTCAAATGACCTTTAATCCAATTTCTATATACATTTTACATCACTTTTAATGTTTAAATCAGTAATAAATATTATTAGCAAGGTATTTATTCCCCGTCGATCTCTCTTGTATATTATAGCTTTTCTTTAAGTAAAGATGCTTACCCTGTATTTCGTTTTCTGGTAATGCTACCAGTTGATATAAGTAGCCAAATGGATAAATTGTATTAGACTGTGAATGGACGGATGACAGTTGAAGATGCCAAATGTACATTATTAGTGCGCCCTCAGTAGAAATATGTCGCTTATATAGTAAAGAAGTTTATCTGTTGTGAAGAAACAAAAAGTTTTACAATCCCTGTAATGCTATTAGTTAGAAATTTCTAGAACACGATCGCATGATAGAAATATATGAAAATTCTTGGAAAGAATGAAATAGAACAACCTATAGAACATTCTGTGAAAGTTCGAGAAATTTAAGTGTCGCTTTCACATTTTGCTCTTGCATTACCTGCATAATGTTGAATGATGCTACATTTCGAAAAAAATGGTTCACGAAGCACACGTCGTGAACCAACATGGAAAACATAGTCAAAGCATTGATTACCAATTTTTTAGACTTACCTTCCTTTATCTGGTCCGACAGCACGTTGACGACTCGGGAGATTTCTATCTAAATTGAAATGTAACCAATAGTTTTACACGTGATTTCATCCGATTAACGTGAAACTTAATGACTCCTTGAAATACTTCATAGCAGTCCTGTCTCCAGGGATCACTATCATTTCTAAGCCGGGGAAAGCTAGAAACACACCTCTTATCAAAGCTCAAATATTGTTTATTTAGACAGGTATCGTGAAATCATGGTGCAAAATTATTCGATATAATATAATCGTCACGTGATATTTTTCATCATCATGCCATATGAGCGTTTAAAACATCATATAGAAATTAATTTGACGTAATGAAATGCAAGATAAAAAACCTTGCCTCCAGCAGAATATGAATAAAGTTATTTCAATTACTACTATACTGTACACTAAATAATTAATGCAATGGTTATTTTTCTGGTTCATTCTATTATCCCCCACTTGATATGCGCCTTTATGGATAATAGGAAGGTTCTGTAACTACTAAGCATGCGATAAATAATGTAATTATACTTCCAGGGATACTTCAATAACAGTGGCGTGTGATCGTTTTGTAAACAATCCATTGTTATTGTGAATTTGTTGAAATACACCCAGTGGCTCCTCTAGCCGTAAAAGCATTCTGAGAACAGTTTTTTTCCCGCGCACTTTCAGTTTTTTTCTGTTCACTTTTAGCATGTTTCAATTCATAAATGTCATGGTTAGTGGGTTCCATGAATTGTGGATATGCTTAAGTGTAACTCGTGCTATTTTTAGGATGGATTGCATTTTTATAATTTGCGTCACGTAAGTAATACGTCACGTGATTTATAGAACGAAGCTTGAGACAGCCAAGCTATTTTCAAAGACAGTGTTCAAGCTAGGATTTAAAATGGCAGGGTACTGTTGGAAAAAGGGCACTTGAGAAAGCGCAAAACTGTGATAAAAGAGCATGTTCAGATGCTGTATATTTGAATTTGATTTACATTTCCAATACTTATTAACTGATTTCTGAGCATTTCTTAACTCCTATTAAACTATTGGTGCCTTATAGAAAAGGAACCATGTGTGTTTTGTCTTCAAATAAAAAAAAATTATGCTCATTAACATAAAATGCAAAGGTCCTGTCAAAAAGGGCAAAGCAGGGTGCCAGAGAGAAATGCAGGATGTAAAAGAGAAGGAGCATGGTTCTGCACCCTCCTATTATGTGCTGAACCACTGATAAAACATGTAAGTCTCATCCCATAAAATGTGAAAGCCCGATATCGTATTCACATTTACAATAAATTATTGTTGCCAAGTATTAAGTGAAAATATATTGCATATGAGTTTGAATTACACTCTTGTGTCGGATATATATTTGTATATGCAATTTGTTATATTGATACATCATGATCCGCATGTTGTGTTCTGTAATACACCCGGGAGAAATAAAAGAATTGTTCTGTTCTATTCTGTTCCTTGCATTGATAAATAACTATTATCTAATCAGCGGTAACTGCAATGCAAATAGTAAGAGAAGCAAATAATTTTCAATCAAAGAAAAGCATGCACGAGTATGGAGTATATGTAAATGAATCTCGTTCCGTTACAAAAGGTTGAAGTGCAGAGACGTTGGAATGTATATGTGAATGGATCCCTTACCGTTACAAAAGGATAATTCCTTTCCGTTACAAAAGGATAAAGTGCAGAGACGTTAGAGTGAATATGTGAATGGATCCCTTACCGTTACAAAAGGATAATTCCTTTCCGTTACAAAAGGATAAAGTGCAGAGACGTTAGAGTGAATATGTGAATGGATCCCTTACCGATACAAAAGGATAATCCCTTTTCGATACAAAAGGATAAAGTGCAGAGACGTAGGAGTGTATATGTGAATGGATCTCGTACCGTTTCAAACGGATAATCCCTTTCCGTTACAAAAGGATAAAATGCAGAGACGTTGGAGTGTATATGTGAATGGATCCCTTACCGTTACAAAAGGATAATCCCTTTTCGATACAAAAGGATAAAGTGCAGAGACGTTGGAGTGTATCATGTGAATGAATCCCTTTCCATTACAAAAGGATAACCCATTTCCGTTACAAAAGGACAAGAATAAAGATCTTGGTGTGTATAATTATGTGAATGGATCCTTTTCCGTTACAAACGGATGATCCATTTCCGTTACAAAAGGATAAGAGTAAAGATATTGGTGTGTATATGTAAATGGATGCCTTTCCGTTACAAACGGATAAGTCCAGGAGAAACTCTAAATAAGAATCAATAAATGTAGTTAATTTCAGAACATCAAAATAGCATCATGACATACTGGTACTAAATGACAAACATGAAAGGATGTGTTGTAGCTAAAATGCATGGAAGCAAAATAATTAGGCAGATGCACAGAGAGTTATAATTATAAATAACGAATGCAAGATCGTCTAGACATGTGTAGTTTAACAGAAAACATGGCCAACAACATTTACTATTCTCATGGCAATAGCATTAATGGCATTGTTGTTTATACTGTAAGAAAGCAAGGTCGGCTGCTCTCGTACAGAAGTAATTCACTGTTAGTATATAGTACATGGAGATATAAATCGAAAGATATTGGTTGCCTTAGAAAAGATCGTAACAACTAGTTAAAGGGACATACCCTACATCTAGTAGAATTTATTCTCGAAACATAGATATTGTGTTCAATGGACGTAAGATGATAAATAAATATATTAACTTTGAAGAACAACATATATCGTAAAATGCTTCCTTTTACCACAATTACTCAATAAAGAGACATTCTGTTATAAATCGCATCCACCCATTATTTGTGCAACAACAACTCTGCATAAGTTATTTAATGGTTTACGATACTGCAGTGTGGTGTAGAGGTTAAGGTGGCTGCCTCTCATCCCGGGGGTCGTGGGTTCGAGCCCCATCGGGGTCACGAATGTATCTCCTCAGATGATACCAGTACTTGTTTTTCCAGGAAGCGGACTCGAGAGTGACTCAATAAGCTACAAGCTTTCTTCACAATCGAGCTAAAATAAATATAAAAATATAAAAATAAAGTACAAACTAAACTATACACACGTATTCAACGAAATATACAGTAATTTTAATTACGATTTATCGCAAAAATGTAGGTTGAATTGTAACTACATTTGATGTCAGGAATGCCTGAAAAAATATTTAAAATACATTGTATGGTTACAAACAGTTACATACTGATTGTGTTCAACAGGTAGAAGAAGCTCTTACAGTAGATGCCGTGGCTGTACTCACCACAGCAATTATACCGGTGATGAAGAAAAAGATAATCCGATTTAGCAGAGGCCAGTTGTACCTGGACATGAACTGTAGCTCTAATCCAATCAAACACATGGGCAATGGGAGTCTTGTGTTGCAAGAAATACTGAATGTAAGAACTATTTCTAATAGTAATATCGAATTGTTCCTGGTAATATCTAGCTGTTAGTTGTTTGTTTCAAATGGTACATTTATAATTTCGGTAATTTTATCAGGGAAATATAGTTGTGCTGTACAGGTACTATGATGTCTATGTAATTGTAAGCAATCATCTTAATTAATCAGCATCAGGCCTTAGGCAGCGAATCTAATTTTTTTAAGTATCCATAATTTAGAAGTCATCATGGGCCTTGAGTATTCTTTGTTTTAATTCTATGCTTAAAGCTACTCACTCATAGTTGCCGTTGAAACAATTAAAATTTCCAGCTAATACATAAAATGTAAAATATCAACAAAATAAGTAAAAATCTAGGTAGAGTTGGCAAAAAATCCATTGGAATTGTAGGCGAACTTGGTTTTACGGCACCGCTATACTATATGTTTGTATTGGAATTTCAAAAGCGTTTGTAACGCTTTATAGTTTGATAGAATAGAATTTCAAATTTACAGATGTACTTCAAAGAAATGTATACTGGAACCTTTTTCTTTGACCATTTTTTCTGAAATATCTTATTTTCAGAGAGTTTGAGGAACTCTATCTTACACAAAGAGCCGAGAGCGAGCAGCATTAAAAAGGCTCCGTTCTCTGTTATATTTAGCAATGACACTCATAAAACTTTATGTTTAAAGTTTATACAATTTACTTTGATAATAAGCATTTTGAGTACTTTTACTTTTGAAAGTCGATAATTTGCAGGTGACCCTTGAAGGTGAAAATGAAGGATTGTCAGGAAAAGTTGCTTTTGATGTCAATGGAAACAGAAAATCTTACAAACTAGATGTATTCCACTTGAACTATAAGTCTAAATTCCGCGAGGTAAGGTTAAAAAGCCAATACTATTTATTTAAAATAGCATAACACAAAAGTCTGAATTCAGAGAGGTAAGATTTAAAAGCCAATAACATTCATTTAACAACGCATAACACAAAAGTCTGAATTCAGAGAGGTAAGATTTAAAAGCCAATCACATTCATTTAACAACGCATAACATAAAAGTCTGAATTCAGAGAGGTAAGATTTAAAAACCAATAGCATTCATTTAACAACGCATAACACAAAAATTTATTAAAAAAAAAAAAAATAAAAAAAAGTCATTCATTTAACAACGCATAACACAAAAGTCTGAATTCAGAGAGGTAAGATTTAAAAGCCAATAACATTCATAAAACGCGGCATAACACAAAAGTCTGAATTCAGAGAGGTAAGATTTAAAAGCCAATAACATTCATAAAACGCGGCATAACATATGTATCTGAATTTAGAAAGCCAATAACATTCACATAATTCGGCATAACATATTAAATATTTATATATTAAACAAGGAAAAACCACAGAAATTTATATTAAGAGTGTTTTATAAATTAAGTTTCCCTTCTCTGAAAAGTCAAGTGAAGGATTAATCTCAATAAAACGTAACTTTTCACTTTTCAACTCTAACATTAGTTCTGATGCTCATCTCCTCAAAACACGTTTTAACCGCACCCACTGATGCTCCATGTCACATTTAGGTATCAAAAGTCATGAAACTATGTCTCCTAAATCTACTGAAGGATTTTCATGAATTTTTCTTCGACTGTTTATCTAATCAAGACGACGTGCATATTCTATTTATTAATGTTACATTTAGGGTCCAAAGTAATGAAACTTTATTTTGTTTCCTCTCTGTGACTCATGAGCCTCCGGCTGGGTTTTTAATATAAGTGACACAGAATGTTTAACATAATAAAACGTTGTACAGAGCGCGTGTTTCATCTATTAGTATTTTGTTACAAGATAGAAGTCACACTAAAGAGAAAAATGACTTTATTCGGCGCGTATCAACATACCTGTGTATTTATATATTGTACAACACATGGGACAGTTTCATCCATTCTAGTACAAGGTCAAGTGTCTCATGTCAAATGTCTGTAACTTTACCATAACACCATACCGACAGCACAGTATAAATGGGGGCACCTTTTCTTGTGATAAGACGTTTGTGGTGGTTTTACATTTATTTGTTTAGTTAATCTATTATTCATAAAATGCAAACAGTTTTTTGATATGTTTAGAGCTATAATTTCTTCTTTCTTCTTTGTTTTAAGTAATGATGACAAAATACTATTTACAATATTAAATAACGTTTGGACATTTAGGTCAACATGCACATATCGAAAGAAATGTGAACTGATGGTTTCCACAGAGCAAATCTGGACGGAAAATGTACTTTGTAACAAAATGTATTCGTTGTGTAACTAAACCTGTTAATTTGGGTTCTTAATTGGCGTTCTGAATTGGGGTTCTTATAGTAGGTGAATACGCTAAAATATGATTACAATATATATTTTTGGTCCAGAATCGCTCAATTTGACCCAAGCGTCAGTGGTACATTGTACATAATATCGATGTAATTTTTGTCAAAATGCATAACTGACTGCATTAATAAACATTTTTATGAAATAACTGTATATTAATATGTACATAAATGTTGTTATGTAAATTTTGACATAATTTCAAATAAATTTTAAAAAAACGTAATATCGAGAGCAAATTAAATTAATAAGATTCGAGCTGACCTCAGGGATGACTATTTACAGGTTGCATATTGGCAGCATGGCGTTGGATTGAAAGATATGCAGTTGAAACGACCACAAGGCGACTTCGATGAAGAGAAACCATTCAACTCGACAATGATTGTGACAACGATTATAGTGAGTATCTTTCTGTACTTATGAACAAACTAGTTTAAACGGACATACCCTATAACCGATGTCGACTATATAAACATCAAAAACATAAATAATAGAATCTTTGAAAGTATGATAACTTAACCTAAAAGTTTCAGCTATGCATTCCAATCCGTTATCGATAAAATCAGCAGTTTAAAATATACGGCAGTACCGTAAACCATTCAATAGTCTATGTAGGGTTGTTGTTGTACAATTTATGGATGGATGCGATTTATTACAGAATGCCTCTATATTGATTAATTTTGGTGAAATAAGGCATTTTTCGCCATAAATTTTTATTTGACATTGTATATTAGCATTTTACGTTCATAGAACATATAATTTATGTTTCAAGAATATAATCTGCTAGATATAGGGAATGCCCCTTTAAACAAGTAGTACCAACTTCCTGAGTGCATTCAACATTTTCATACGCCTCTGATCAGTTAAGTTTAATACCTGGTTGTAATTTCTGTTTTAATTTGAAGCTGAAAATTATTTCTATTCCGTCACAGAATTTATAAAATGTAGCCGAATCATATCTTTGTAGTGTAATAGCGTTTATTAAGTTAACAACAGCTGTATGTTTGTACTGATATTAATTTTGTGTTGAAATTAAAATCATTAAAGGTTATTTAACCGGTTTATATAAATTTCTCTGTCTTTCAGTTGGAGCCGTTCGTACAGCTTAAAGAGGAAGACAATGGTAAACCTCTATTAGGGAATGACAAATATGAAGGTTATTGTATAGATATGATGAATCTTTTAGCTGAGAAAATAAATTTGACATACGAAATCAAACTGGTAGATGACGGCGAGTTTGGATCTAAAGCTAATGAAAGCAGTCCATGGAATGGTCTCATCGGAGAGTTACTTAGCAAGGTCATTTTTTAGCGATTTCAATCTTATACATTTTATCTAAGATACAATGCAGCGTATATGCTTGCTTTTTCGGGTTTGTCTCTCATAAAACCAGAGTATTCCAAAACCCCCAAAAAAGTTAGAATTATAATAGCTGTGTTCTTACTTGTGAAATTTATTAACAGTACCCTGTCCTTATAGTCGACCGAAATATCCTGAGCAAAAATCAATCAGAACAGCTTTATGGATTTGGTCAATTGTCTTAACAACAATATAAACATTTCATACGGAACATCGTGTAGATCAATATAGAGCTTTACATAATTGTATTCCAAGTTTGGTCATTCTGATATGAATTGTAATGAAATTTAGTAATTATATATGTTTATATAAAATACATATGATTTTAAGTCCTTTGATCATTATATCTTTAATTAATGCATGATTGAGAAGTAATGTCGTATTACAATAACACGATATTTTATCGTATAATATATTTTACAGAAAGCTGATATCGCACTTGCTAGCCTGACAATCACAAGAAAAAGGGAAAAGGCAGTGTATTTTACCAAACCATTTATGACTACGGGGATAAGTCTAATGATAAAGAAACCCGAGAAAGAAAGACCTGGAGTGTTCTCTTTCATGCAGCCTTTATCGCTCGAAGTTTGGGGATGCATAATGTGTGGATTTTTCGCTGTTAGTTTTATTTTGTACATGGTAGGGCGATTCAGTCCTTTCGAGTGGGAAAACGGTGACAATGGGGAAAAGGCCCCATCAGATACATTCTCATTCTCAAATAACATCTGGTATTCATTGGGTGCTCTTTTACAACAAGGGCCGGATGAATTTCCAAGGTATTCATTTAAGTACTGTTCTTTTTATTTTGGAAATTAATTTCGTTTTACTTGAATACAGTAAACTCTGTATATAACGACACCAGATATGGCGAAATTCCAGAAATAAACTATGAAACACAATTTCTGGGCCCGATTTTTGTTCTCTTCTTTATTTTATATGAAAATGTTGTATGGATGTAACATACTCTGGATATAAGGAACACATTTAATTGGTCCAGAAAAGTTCGTTAAATATGCAGTTTGCTGTACACTGTAGTAACAGATTCTTTTTTGGATCGAATTCTGTCAAGTGTTTAATGTTTTCAACACTCATTAAATTATAGTTCCATAGCCGTTTCTGGTAATATGCGTTCATCACTCACATTATATTTATATAAATAGTATGTATAGATAGCTTAGCCGTGTAATTTAATTACTATGTTACAGATCGCTTTCAGGTCGAATTCTTGCAAGTGCCTGGTGGTTTTTCACACTCATTATGATATAGATAGCTTAGCCGGGTAATTTATTTACTATATTACAGATCGCTTTCAGGTCGAATTCTTGCAAGTGCCTGGTGGTTTTTCACACTCATTATGATATCTTCGTATACAGCGAATCTAGCAGCTTGTCTAACACTCGAAAGACTTGTTACTCCAATCAACTCAGTTGATGACTTGGTGAAACAAAGTAAGATCAAGTATGGCACACAGGAGGAAGGGTCAACATTTGACTTTTTCAAGGTAACTGTCGGGTTTTCCGAAGCCGGCACTGGTATTCAAGTTCCTTAAAGATAAACGAAACCTACTGTAACAGGTGTATAGTTAGAAGAACGTCTTTGACGTCCAGAAATATATTTATGTTTGTTATTATCTGTCTAATTTAAAGTACGAACTACTTTGGAAAACGACTGAATAAGAAAACTTTGGTAAACTTTTGCATTATACATTGTAAGGTGCTAAGTTTTGTCTTGTAGTTTAAGAAAATTAGTACAATTACAGCGTGCAGATAATTGATAACAATATACATAAGTAAAAATGTCCCCTGCATACACCAGTAGTATGCCATGTCAAGAGCCTAGCCCGCCACGATAGAAACAGTAACAAACAAGATTTAGTATTTTTTCCATTCTACAAACTCAGGAATAAGTTACATTGTATCATAGTCTTGCACTGCGGTTAAAGAAAGATGTAAATCTTAATAACACATATGTACCCTCACTGGTCTTGTTTTTATAGTATACAAGAAACACGACTTAGATTCTCTTACCCTCAACACCTCCCAGTGAAATATACAATATGTTGTTGGAATATTCGTTAAAATCATGTAGTCTTGAGCGTTAAGGGACTAATTTAGTTGATCATAAAAGTAAAACAATTTTCAAACGTATGTCAGTTAAACGTAGAAGATGAGCTTGTCTTTTCTGCATATCTTTGATTTCTCTCCTTCATAGAACTACCTCCGCTGACTTGAAATCCGTGTTATCTCGCATTCATTGAGGGCTCCGGTTCGAGCCCTGCTTCCGACTTTGTCTCTTTGTGAATAAAATATGACCGTTTCTTAGAGAGAATAGGGTTTTAGTACTGGCTATTCCCAGGGACGATGGTTAGATAAACTTCTTGTCTGTGGAAACATCTATAATAACGTTGAAACAGGCGATAAGCCCTTATAAACAAACGAAACCTCTCACGCAGTGATCGCCCTTTACAATAAAGAAATATATACCCCCACCACACTGAAATGTAGCTGAAGTTTAGCTACATATTTCTTTTAGAATTTGTTTTCGTTCTCTCTTTTAAAAGTGTTACTATTAATAATAATTGGTGTAACTAAAAGATGTCTGATGGGTACAAAAGCAAACGTATTCCAAAAGTTACCAGATTGTGTTGCTGTTACAAGTTAAAAAAGAACATCATCTCGTCTATGATTGCTGTTTTGTAAGTGGAAGTAACCATAACGTGATATTATACATGTTCTTTACTTTTGTAGGAATCAAATGTGTCTGTTTACAAGCAGATGTACAACGTAATGAAAGAAACAGCACCGTCAGTTTATGTAAATAATGCTAGGGAGGGTTGGAAACGTGTAATCAGTGGTCGGGGCAAATATGCATTTTTATTGGAATCGTCGAGCAATAATTATTTTAATCAACGCAAGCCTTGTAAAACAATGATAATTGGTAGAAATTTGGATCAAAAGGGATATGGCATTGCAACACGGAAGAAGTCTCCTTTAAGGTACGCCTCAACAACAGAAAACTCCCATGTTTTAATTTGGAAAACGAAAATAAGTTCTTTTGGCAATTCACCTGCACAATGTATCGGTTCTTTGATTTTCATACCACTTAATAATGTATTCACTAACAAATTATTTATTAACCATAATTTTAAATTTTATATACCTCAGTAGAAATTGCTTTTAAATTAATGGAATTTCTATACATTTTTTGTAAAACTATAATCAAATGGTTTAATAAAGCAATATCCTATTTACGGCAACACAAAGCGGCTATTTGTCGAGGACAGAAGCTGATATTTAGCTGGGAAATGTTTGGTTTTCTCTGAAGTTCTTAACAATTACACAAATAGGTCTCTAGAGATTATGTAAATATTCATGTCTTCCTTTGTGACCACAGTTCTAAGTTAAATATAGCCTTGCTGGAAATAAGAGAGAAGGGTGATCTGCTGAAGCTAGAACAGAAGTGGTGGTACCAGAAAGGTCAATGTGGAGGAAGTGGAGGGGTGAATATTACTATTTTAGAAATCTTTGACATGAACCGTTTATAACTAAAATAAAATCAAGTTACATAATTTCACAAAATAAGAAAATAAAATAAAAAGAGGCTAGAAAGCAGCTGACGAAGTATGAAACGTAGAATTTAAAACAGCCAGTGTTTGACCAACTTTTAACAAGCAATGCAATGGTAAACGAGCGTTCATGTATTATAATGATTCAGCTGTATGGCTATAGCGAATTGTTACGTAATCACATTATTTATATACCCTGTTAATCTGATTTTCATTAGAAAATGCACAGTACAATACAACAGCCAGGAAACAGATGTCTCTAGGCTAGTAGATCGACTCTGTGATACCTTCTCTATGTGTCGGATACACTTTAATACACATACCTTATTCCTGTGCCGGTTTGACGTTGGAATTTTATTTGCTGGTTAAAGACAAATAAATTTGCAAAACGTATATAATACAGTGTAAAAAGAATATGATCAAAGTCGGTTAATCTGCAGGGTCAGACAATCATTCTTATATTACAGGGAAAAGGAAAGGCAGGGCTGAACCTGAGCAATGTATCCGGAATATTCCATATATTGATTGGCGGGCTGGTCCTAGCAGTGTTTATATCTCTTACACAGTTAGCATGGCATGCTTGTCTAAAAACACGGTCTAAAAAGGTACCATCCTCTTTCAGTGAACGATTTCCACACACTCCCCTGTTCTATCGATCTTCAAAATTGGACAGAATTACTTTGTTTATATACATGTATTTAAGAATTGCAATTTAGAATAATGTCAATAATGACGCAATACGTGTACATATACGATACGTCAAAGTCGGCACCGACATCTGTTTGAGACAAAACAAACTACAAAAAATGAAGTATAAAATTAAATAATAGTAATAATGTACATGTATTACTAAAATAATGGATATGGATACGTGGCAAAGCTGAAATTTGCTTTTTAGCTCACTTGACCACAAGGTGCTCAAGGTGAGTTTGTGTCATTGCCCTGTGTCAGTCGTCCGTCGTCATCAATTGCTTCAAACAACATCTCCTTAACCCCTAGACAGAATTTGATCAAACTTTGCATGGTGTAGCTTGCATGAAGTTCTGTCAAAGCATTTCAAAGAATTCGATTCCTTGTGGAACTCTGGTTGCTATGGCCAAAAATTGGAAAAACTTTTAAAATCTTATTCTGAAAAATCCGAAGTATAAAGCGTATTTATTTAGTATGCAACATTGACAAGTGGGTCTCTACCAAGTTTGTTCGATTAGTGACCCTTGGGTAACTATTGGTCCTGCTCGGAGTCTCTTGTTCTACAAACACGTATATAGGAAAATCTCGTTCTCCAAAATCTTAGCCTACAACTTAGATATTTTGTATGCATCATTGGACCTCCACTGAGTTTGTTCACAACGTGCCCTTTAGGTTCAAATTGACCACGCCATGGGAGGGGATCCCTTGTCTAAATCACAGAAAATCATAATTTTGATATTTTTATTATTAGAAAAGCTTCGATGTCAAAAACACCATAAAAGTACTTGAAGAAGAGCCTCTTTCTGGAAATCGGTATAGCAGACCCGTTGAACAACGTTATAACACTTTCTGAGACAGACAAGGCAGTGATGAAATACGTTCGAGATTCAGAGCAAGATAAAGCCAGCTAACTGTACAAGCGTGGTAAAACTCCTTGAAACATAGAATACTGGCGTACCGGAAATGATTTTTAAAATGCGTTCTAAAGTGGAAAGACATCTGCTTGTTAATTCTATTCGTACAGATCTTTGTCAACAAAGGAGATGGTATTTTGAAAATGCATTTCGAAAATCTGAAGTTTCTTTATGTTAAATTTCGAATATGACTTCAGTTAATGAAAGCAGCATAAATGTGTGTCGATAATTTAAAAAAAATATATTTAGAACACATGCAAACAACAAACATGAAAATGTCATGAACACTAGAAATCTTTGTTGTGAAAATTTACTTGAGTTGTGTCATAGTGTAATTAAGTTCCGATATGTTTACATTGGTTAAAGAAGTGTAATATCAGTTTATCTGCCAAATGAACAAAGTTATTTATGTTTTGAACATAAGTTGAATGATTAATACTAATTTCATACAAAAGTAAGGGAAGTAACATTCCATAGTCAAACTAGGGGAACGCTAGTAATCAATCACGTGGCAAAGCATATCAAGGAGGATGATGAAGTATTACACATAGCATCATCTTAAATTTACGGTGTGTCATCAAATACTTGATTACAATGGAGAACAATTCAGCAATTCGATACTATAATACTGTTGGTTAATTTTGTATTTTTATATTAAGTGCAATGTATCTTACATTTCATGCTACATATTGTATTATAAACGAAGTGAAACTCATATCACATCGTGTTGCATCTTTACTTGTTATATAAATGGTAACAACTGCTATTTGAAAATTATGAACAGAAAAAGGTGTTATTTTATATTTTTCACTTGCTCTATAACAGAATTTTTTCGTCAATTCAAATGTTAACGGTAAATTCTATGTGTCATAAAAGAAGAAAAAAATGCTCCAAATGAAGATCTAAGTTCATGGCAATATTGGAGGCTGAAATAACGAACTTGTTCGAGTGTTTTGAAAAATAAACCGGCTAACAAATGGTCAAACTTCGATTCAATATACGACTACTGTTGGAAACAATAATGTTATGTTTGAACAATTACAGCTTGCAATCATTTCACACAAATTCTCTTATCTGATTGGTTATTTCTGCCCCAGCGCCCGCTTTTCGTAACACGATGCACGCAGGTACGTATTCATATCTTCTCATTAATATTCATGACGTGCTACTTTTTCGTTCATAAAATCGTGAACGGATTCAGAGCATGTCACCAAACAAAACACTTTGAGAAGTAAAAATGAATAGTGTTTCTCACCTATGAGATACATATTTACGCGCATTTACCCATGTGAGATAAACTCATCTCACATCGCTTATCTCACATCGCTGCCGGACTATTTTTACGTTAATTGTAAGCAGGAGCGCAAAATAAAAATCGAAAAATGACTGTAAAATTGTTATTTTTTAAATAAACATAGGGTTGTTGGTATTCATTTTCTTAGTTAGATCATTTTCTATCCATCTATAGCAGTTTTGAAGTAAAATTCGAGAAAAAGTTGATTTTCATTTTTTCATCCCCATCCTGTATTTGCACTTATTTCTTCTTACTTGTGTAAAATGTGATTTAAATGGTGAGAAAATAAATCTACCATGTCCATTGAGTTGTGGATAAGGAAATCCTACTCGGCGGGTTGAGATACGTCCAAAAACTCGGCAGAGCCTCGTTTTTGGACGTATCTCAACCCTCGGGTGGGATTTCCTTATCCACAACTCATGAACATGTTAGATTCACTTTTTCCTTCACTGCTTATCTCTCACTATCTCTCATCACTGCCGAACTATTTTACGCTTATTATAAGCAGCGAGCGCATTACATAAAAATCGAAAAATGACTGTAAAATTTTTATTTTTGAAATAAACATAGGGTTATGGGTATTCATTTTCTTAGTTAGATCATTTTCTATCCATCTATAGCAGTTTTGAAGTAAAATTCGAGAAAAATTTGATTTTCAGTTTTTCATTTTTCGATTCAAACGGTGAGAAAATAAATCTACCATATCCATTGAGTTGCGGATAAGGAAAAATCCCACCCTCGGGTTAAGAACTTGAGAAATGTCCAAAAACTTCTTTCTAGCAGCTGGCTGCTGTCCGCCATTTGCATTATGCTAATGAGTAGTGGCGTTATGACGACCAAATTAATGCGCGACTAAATTTTAAAATAGAATCCGGGTTAGTGATCACTAAATAATTTAAACGAATTTCTTTAATCATAGTAAGTTGTAATTATAGGAATTGAATGAGTTTTTTCTGCATTTCATCGAGTTATGAACTATAAGAGGTTTTACACCTAATTTTAACATAAACACCTTCCTGGATGAAATGCAGAAAAACACATTCAATTCATAATTTAACTTTAAAAAAAAACTGCCCGGTTAGAAATCTGTTTAAGTAACTCGCTGATTTGATTTTTTTCGCTGAATGAATATGTTTTTCTATGATAATTTGCTTTATTACCATATTCTATCAACATTGCTTTCGTGTTTACAGTTTCATTTGCCGCTTCACGTTCTCGGCTTTTCCAGCTTTGACTGCAGATACTTCCGATAATTTTCAAATCTCATCTTTGTTTTCTAATCATACTCTTTGTTGCATCCGAGATAAAAAGCAATATAACGTTCTTTTGATGAAAGCTTAAGTTTTTAAACTCCGTGCCAATCAAACTGGAGTAACGGATGAGTTATGCAATGATGGCCCTGGTCGGTGTTTCTAGATTTGGCTGTTTCAGTATTCAATTATACTCGTACATATATAATAGACTGCTGTAGTTTCAGAGAATTCCATTGGAAGCAATGTCGTGGTAATATCTGATTACAACATAGGAGTGGTGTATGTAGTATTTATTACTTCTATATTACCCCGTAATGTTTAATGAAGAGCGTCAAAGACAGTTTTTGTTGGTCTTTTTAATATATAGATTTTTGCGTTTATCAAAGTTGTCGTTATTATTACTGTTCAATGCATTGTTAAAGCTGCATGTGCAGTAGTTAAACGTCAACTTGGCAATGCATTATTGCTAAAAAGACATACTTTTTGTTTATGACAAGTGAAAGATTTTTGAGATCTTATTTGATTTTTCATATAACTTTGTTGTCGTAGGTATCTACCAGGTTGATTTCTAAATTTGCTATCCAATATACAACAACAGCAAGTGTAACCAGTGTTGGGGTTGAAATTGCGGTTCAAGTGGCAATAACAAAGGCCTTTTAGAAGAAAAACGTTTAATGTGATAGGTATTCTAACCTATATAACAGTGACGACGATTAAAATGTAATGAGAAAAACTCAAAGAAACAAGGAAACACTAGATCGAAAGATTACAATATTAATTCTAATATGCCTATGGTATATTTCTGTAGACAATTCGAGTGCATTAATATGATTAAAGCACTCGGAAAAGAAGGCGGAGTTTCGGACATGGAAGTAGTTTCTTCCGACTTTTCTAATTTACTCCCGCAGAAAATAGAATATAGAAATAGAAATAATATCTGTATAAATACATCAGTCGCATGAAATAGTTGTGTTTAAGAACCTAAATATTATTTTTGATTGCGTCAAGTAAGCCTTAGAATACCTTCACCTTGTTTTCCTTTAAAAAGGCCAAGACAATTCAAGATTAACGTCAAACAATGTTTTGATTCCGGGAGACAAAACAATGAATGAAAACGTTGACGTCATCACACTGACGTCATTACTCCACGTTAAAACGTTGTACAGTTCAGATTAACAATCGAATGTCTGCTTCGTTAGGTTCTGAATCTGACGTCTTCTGCATAATGTCACAGTCGGGTATTTTTTTATAATTTTATGTATTAGATGATTAAACTAAAATAAGTTTGTATAATATAGTTATGTATGATATCTTGACTGGATGTCCGAATAGGGGAGTGAATTCCAACAGCCACTATTTATGCTATTTTACACATAACCGCCGAACTGAAAAAAGGTCCGTAGTAGTTACGATAGTTTTCATAAATTCGGCTTATAAGAATCGAAATAATCTATGGCTTGGAGTGCTTTATCGAAATTGAAGCATTTCCCGTCGGTAATGTGCCTGCGTAATAATTCACTTCGCCCTCGTGAATTATTCCGCCAGGCACATCACCTCCTGGGAATGCTTCAATTTCGATAAAGCACTCCAAGCCAAAGATTATTTCTTAAGTATCAAAATCGATTTTATGATAAGTTCGTGAATATTCCTTCTTGTTAATCATTTTATCGATTCATGTGTCATGTTTCATTAATTAAGCACAGCTGTGCAAAAATCAAGAAAGTAATATAAATGAAAAAAAAATATATCTACGTCATCACAAGGAAATACTTATATAACTACATGTACATTGTTGTAATCATCTTATACGCTCAACAGGTTTAGAAACGCAAAAGTGGCAAAATATTTATTTTATCATTGTAACCGTGTTTCAAATTTATTAAAATTTCATACACAACAAAAACAATATAAAATTGAATTATTGTAAAAGTTTAAATAATTCATCGCAAAAAATGACTTAAATAGAAATTTCAAATAAAAATGCTCAACAGGGGAAATCTTTGCGTTTCTAAACCTGTTAAGTGTATTTCTCCGGTTGTCAAACAGTTAAATGTGTGTCTATCAATACTGATAGCAAACCAAAATGTCGGTCACGACGTTATATGTATATAAAATACCAAACCATAATGTCGGTGACATGGTCACGTGGTTATATGTATATTATAATTGAGACTGAAGGGCATATTTTATTATAATTTATGATGCCGTTTTCATTTAAAACTTGTAGAAGGAACATGCAATATTCATAAACAATTCAGAATATGAATTATTCTTTCTATTGTGTGGCTAAAAAGAAAAAGACGCCCTTTCTGATTCTAAATGCAACGGTCAGTATAGCATATTATATCGTATACCAGTCATAATTTATACTTAATCCTGATTGGCCGATAGCGCTCACGTGCCGGGTCCGCAAAAGTATGTGTAGACCTGGAAAAAGATGTGTAGACCTGCACGGATTTCAAGACATCATTTCTGTTATATTTTCGCATAATTTTCACTTTTAATGAGGTATACGATATAATAATTGTAGACTAATGTTTCAGTCAATATATAGTTTTTCGGACCTGTGAAAAATGATATTGACCTCGGACTTCGTTCTCGGACTTCGTCCTCGGTCAATATCACTTTTAACAGGTCCTCAAAACTGTATATAGACCTCAACATAAGTCTATAATTGTATAATACATCATTGGGGCCTGTGGTAACAACACACTACCATTGCTCCTTTTTAGTAAAGAAGAGATCAACAGTTTCACTTTCGTCAAGTTATGGAAATGCAAAGATCTGTGTTGCACTTCAACAGTACATATTAAAGTACATATTTGCCGGTGAACGAAACACCAATGTGAAACACGAAATAAATGTTGCAACCAAGCAAATCTAAAACTTCAGGGAAAGGAAGGAATCATACGATGATAAGTCTAATGTTAAAAAGTTGAAAGAACGAAAAGCAAACATGTGTTACAAATGACTGTATCTTTTTGCGTGATCTGAATGCCTTTCTCACCAACATGATCAGCATTGCCGAGAACAAAAGATTTGCTGCTTATACAAAAATATGTTGCATCGACATACCTTTTTTACATAGGAGTAATGCTGTTAATGCTGTAATATTTGTATGATGTATCTGCAAAACATTATTGTCAAGCAATCTTGAAGTGAAAAATCTATAGTAATCAAAACTTCTAATGCACCATCTGTCTTTTTTCCGTGTTTAATTACCAATCCTGCCAATATGTGCTATTTCATGCTACCATGTATTGCATTCAATGAAGAGACTGGGTAGATACTTCAGTTACATAATTTTCAAAATTATCGAGTGGTAAAAAATTCATATGGAAGGTAATTTTTAGAGTGTGTTTCCCAAGAAAGAGCATCAAAGCATGTTAAGTCTACGAATGCTCATGTTATGTCGGAATTCCCACCTTCTTTATATGGCATGTAAGTATGGCGAACCATAAACAGTTAGCGTTCGGTACTCGTTTTGTCTTTTATGAAATTAAAGTCTATGCTGACAGCCCCTGAATACTAAATCAAAGTACTGAGATTACCCAAAGACTGCCGGGGGGATTTTCCTGCCTGGTGTCAAATTTATTGTCTTGGTACATGCTGTAATTTCAAAGTTTCATAATGGGTGAAAAAGTTAAGATTAAAACTGAAAATAGAAAAAGGGTTTGCTTGGGCTACAGCTGTTGAACTTATATTGTACAATTAAATACAAAAACAGGACCAGAAGCAGTCCATTTACAAAGGCATGACCTGTCAATAGG
Source organism: Saxidomus purpurata (assembly GCA_022818135.1). Classification (NCBI taxonomy): domain Eukaryota; kingdom Metazoa; phylum Mollusca; class Bivalvia; order Venerida; family Veneridae; genus Saxidomus; species Saxidomus purpurata. The sequence goes on along the minus strand of JAFMSR010000008.1, from coordinate 1,283,357 downwards.
AAACGACAAGAAATATCATTATTTCCTATGACAATCAAGGAATGATTTGTAGCTTTTGAAATGCAGACGGTTTACCGTACAAAAATACCATATTAACACCATATGAAGTCAACTTTTTCATGTACAGTGACATAGTCGCTAGTATGACCCTCTATCAAGATGACTCTAACCACTTCGGGGATGAAGAAGAAGAAAAAAACCACTTAATTTGGACTCGAAATCACAATCATGAGATTACTAGCCTTGCGTGTTGCTCCCCGATTGAGTTAAAGCGGAAACTACTCTATAATCGTGTTTGTTTATACCATATGTATTATACCTATTAAAGTACAGACTTATTTTTCTTTAGATTTAATTATGCATGCACTACTTTATTATGTTGTAGACGTATATTCATTACTCTGGTGCTAAGGAGTGTTTTGTATATATTAGAAAAATACGTGCAGTCAAACTGAAAAAAAGAACAATACAGCACCATTTTCGGGGTGTCATAAATGTATTTTAACATAAACCTTTATAGCTTTTTCTATTTGGTTTTGCAACAATTTTGTGTCACCATAAAACCGCACATTTTACGCTACCGCGATGGCAGAGGAATAACCTGGAAATTTTCCACGGTCGGTTTTTCTACTATTAAAGACTGTCGCTGCATTTAGAGTCAAATGTTTCACACTTTACTACAAAAGTTAACACGATTTTACCAAGTTTAAATATTTTCACTATACATGCCCCTGTATGATTTGTTTTGTGGTTTTTCATACACAAAATCTAGATAAGTCTGGCTCAAATATCGTTATATTGCCATCTTGAGAGAAAGCTTAAACTCGACGTCTCATCAGTCAGAAAAAAGTGCATAAGAATAGTATATAACGTACGACCTCTACAGTCGTTGATCATAACACATTTTATAAATGTATAGATGGACGTTTACTTGAACTGCTTGATGTACATTAGTTTGGGCCCTACTACTCAGTCCTTGTATGAAGAGGCGTCATTTAAAAGATGGGAGAGTCTGGTAATCTACTGCTTTTGCAAAATTAATGACTCTTTATAGGGACATTAGACTCAACGCACAAATGACCATTTCTTTTCATTGCAGTTTGAATTCGCAGTATATGAATGCGCGGTATAATTTAATCAATCGTACATGTATGCATAGCAGAACAAAGATAACAGTTTTCTTTATTGTTCAACACCACATTGTTCAACACCTCATTGTATGACATCTCATAAAACAGTTTAATTGCTAGAAAAGCTGTTGCATGTACATTTTAATTTTTGCAAAAGTGTTTAACTTAACTAAGCGTTAATATCGTAATGCTCATCTAAGATCGTCGATGATTATTTTCACGACAGAAGTGAACATGTGTAGTGCAAGTTACTAATGTCTTCTTAACGAAAACCTAATATACTAACACAATTCCATTAATTTTAAGGTTATTCCATATACCAATGCATAATAATCATGTGGACTGATCTAAATGAATATTTAATCTGAGTTATGTATTTGGATTAAAATGTACAACTATTAATCTTTCAACATTTGCACAACTATGACGTGAACCCGGCATTGTAATTCAGCAAGGCTCTGTATTGAAGTCGCTTTGAGATATGGTAATTCTGCAAATTGGATGGCCTCGTTTGTTGAACATTTACATTACCCTGGGATATATAATTATATTGTTTTCAGGAGTTGCACACAATGACACGTATAATTACGTACCTGCTATCAATGTAATCATTTCTTTACTTTAAACACCTATATGTGTGAGCTTTTTCTTTTTCACTTTATTGTTAAACGTTCTTTTGAACAGTTTTCAGTTATGCGTAGGATGGACAACAGATCTAAGGATTATTTCTTGAAACCACAAACACTAGACTCCCATCTTCTGTAAGTAACTACCGACTTTCTAATATAATGGCTAAGTGGATAACCGTCTTACCTTGACGATCTTACAATGAGCGGTATAGTGATAACAATTCCTACATTTAGATAGATTATAGTCCCGACCAACCCTAGGATTTCTCCCGGATGAACTTGCTAAGATTCCTGACAGGCGCAGGTTGAAAAGAGACGGATGCAGATACACGGGAATCCAGATACCAGACCATGGCTCTTTTACGAATAGAGACCCTTTGATTCTTGAACGTGCCCGCTGTATAGCACAGATACGCAAAACTACCTCCGGATTTCTAACCAATAAGGAAAAGCGTAGGGTAGGAAAGCGTTTCTGAAATATCCAGTGTCCCGGCGGGGACCTCCGGACTGGTAGTCCGGAGCGTTAACCACTCGACCACCGTGTCACCCCTTAGCGATATCAAGTTATTGGCCTTAATCACTCTTCCACGGAGGCGGGTCTAATGTTTTGTGGGTTCTAAATAGTAAGATTGATCATAGCCTCGCCTGTTCTATTTCAATATGAACTATTTTCTAAAATGATACCTTACTTTATAAATAAGATTGATATATACTAAAAATAAATCGAATAGGCGAACACTATTTTTTTTTTTTTGGCAAAAATTCAGTTTAAACATTTACCTGGAACCTACCATTGAGACATTATTGTTTTTTGGGGACAACAAGTATAAAAAGAAAAGGAGTTTGAATAAAATTTTTTTCCTTTAATGAACTCAACTAAACAAGTATATATTTAAGCAAGACACAAAGAATACTCAATTTTATGCAAAATCATTTTTCCCCCCAACTTTTACCCCCCCCCCCCCCAAAACCTAAACGAACGCCTCCTCAGAAAACAACATTTGTTGCCTTTTTTCTTTTGTTTTTGCCCTCTCCTAACCCAGTAAGAGCCCTATTAAAGATGCGACCAGCCTTTGTTTTGACCAAGAAAAGGCATTATATGTGTATTAATATCAATATATCTTCATTTTTCTAAAAACACTGTTTTTCTTTGTTTGTATTTACCTGTTTTCGAATATACATGCACTATTTTTCTTTGTTTGTATTTACCTGTTTTCGAATATACATGTTATTCAGTAAATATGTTGTCTCTAGCGCAACTATTTAATGTCTTTTATCAGGAGAGAGATAACAAAAGTTGTTTTAACTTACTTCTTAGTCCTGTATATTTATTTGACACTGAATATGTGTTATTTGAATTTTGGGAAAACGTTAAACACGAATATATGTGTATCTAGATAGGTGCACTTGATATAAATTAAACCCTTGAAAATCTAATAGGAATTTTGAATATTCCAAAGAGTAGGATCTGTATCGCAAATGATGAGAAATGAAAGGTTTCATGGTTTTAGAATAAATATTATCAATAAATATATTTTTATTACTACAGAGTGTATTTTGATATGGCGCCTTTCATCACATAACTGATCGAACTTATTTAGTTTATACTTATATATTTTAGCTCGATTGTGAAGAAAGAATGTAGCTTATTGAATCACTCTCGAGTCCGCTTCCTGGAAAAAACAGTACTGGTGTCATATGAGGAGGTACGGTCGTGACCCCAGTGGGGCTCGAACCCGCAACCTCCGGGATGAGCGGCAGACACCTTAACCTATACACCACCGCTCTGACTGGTCGGTTAATCACGTAGTTCGAAACACGTTTCCATGAGAATTTGATAAGATAAAAAACCGTTTACTAAAACCAGAATATTTATTGTTATACAGAAAAATACGAGCAATAAAACACGAGTAATGCTGCAAGACGTATATCATTTTCGATTCTAATGCATACATGTACAATGTTTCTCCAAAAACATGTAAACAAAAAACAACCTTTTTAGAATATTGCTCAATTTTGAAATATAGTTGTACAATTAATTGAGAAAAATGATAAAATACATAAATTAATCCCTTAACACCATCAAACTCAACACTCACCAACTGCCATATTTTCACAGACACTTTAGCTTAAATAACTATTTAGTATAAAAAAAGCAACGCAATATATATCAAAGTCTAGTTATTATACAGTGACTTTTGTGAAAATAGAAGTGACCAGCCTTTATTCCAACCAAGGGGATACATTATATGTGTATTAAAATTAATATATCTTCACAATTCCAAAATATCGTTTTTCATTGTTTACAACCTCCTTTTACGAAGATAATTCAGAAAATATGTTGTCTCCTATATTATGTCTATTTTCAGGAGAGAGATGACAAAACTTGCTTCAACTTACTTCTCAATCCTGTATATTTATTTGATTTATGATATGACAAATTTGAAATAACTACTCTTTAATTCTCTACATCAGATCTTCTGCCTCAGACCGAGACAGGAAACAATACATGTTTCTAGTATTTTTTAAAAATCATTTAAACATTTTACAGCTTTTAAAGCCAGACGTATGGAAGGAAAATCTATTTTCAGACAATACCATCTGGAGCAAAGCTTGAGCAAGTTTTACATCAGATCCGTATTAGATCGAATTTCACTTAAATAACAACATATACAGCTAAACTATCACTTGAGCAATTTTTATTTCTTTTAAAAAGACTTTTGCGGCTCTTTAAGAAGTGAAATGAAATTATTAATTGTTTTACTTATTTTTATGGGACTATTTCTTGGCAGCCTTAGTATACTTTCAAACTGGGGTAAGTACAACTTTTGCATATTGTTTTGTATCTCTATTCTTCTATTACGGAATCTTTACCTAAAGTTGATAGTTTAGAATGAGAAAAGTTATATTAAATTATAATTAATTGCAGATTAAACAAAATGTATTTGCTGCAAACATGTTTGGATCAGTTTCATTCTACCTGTTCCCCACTTTGCGACCAGCATTAACTATGGTCAACGTGTGGTCTTATCATGATCTGCACTGTTCACTTTTCTATCCATCAAATTTTACTAAAAAGTTATAGCACCATCAAAATTGGATCAGGTCAATGCCAGTTAAGAAATTTAGAAGAATAAGGATTTAATTATTTCTTATAGTCTTTAATTTCCATAGATTAAAAATTTTAAATGTGCGCAAGAAAAATATATTACAGAACAACAACTATTTCAGAGTAATATTTAATAAACTGATGGCTATTTGATCTTGTTATTAAATACTAAAATCCAATTACACTTGCATTGAGGAAAGGAGAACTTCTAGAAGAGTTATTTCTTTTCTATCCTTTGATTGTTTATAGTCCCGGCCGACCCTTGGATGTCTCCCTGGGTGCACTTGCCGAGACTGCTGACAGACGTTTCTGAAATTTCCAGTTGCCCGGTCAGGATTCGAATCGGGGATTTCCGGATTGGTATTTTAGAGTGTTAACCACTCGACCACCGCGTTACCCATTTTTAGAAGTTAATTGTTACCAGCCAACAAAAATAGCAGCTTTTTTCTTGCCGATGTCCCGAAGGTTCGAGTTTGCATCTGTTTCCTAGAAGTATAATAATTCGAAGTAAATGTTTAAGTTTACAAACACGGTTCTGTAAAATCTTTCAATGACAAGTTTTGTTTTAATATTTTTTCTTTCGAACTCTTTTAATATATTTATTCATACGCACTTGAAAGATTTTTTAAGGTTGATAAATTGAAGAAAAAAAGAACATAAAACAGGATTAGAAATGTGGAAGGAAGGAAAAGTCGTGAATTTTCAAGGGTGATTACCTAGAGTATGAAAGCGATATAGATATTATGCAACAGTATCTCTCAAGCTTTATTAAATACTTGCCATTTGGTATTAAACGTATCAAATTTGGTTTTCATTGGTGTTATGGCCTTAAAGTTTCCAATCTGGAGTTTCTTTTGTAAATATGGTTTAAATGATTGCATATTTGCATCTGTGGAGATATATTTGAGTTAAGATATGAAGTACCGTTTAGTTTGTCGTTATAAAGATTTAGTATAACATTAAAATCTCCGGCAACTATTTACGTGTCATTACAAAATGTATTATTATCTGTATATGTAGGTAGCGATTTAAAAAAAAGATAAATATGATTTTCTAGTTAACTATTGCATAAAGCAATTTAATACTTTGAAGCCCCTTTTACAGAGTCATAGTTCGTTGGTCATCATTTAAAAAAAGGAAAACTAGTCAATATGTAACAAAATATTGGCCTCTTTAATAAAAAAAGACCTCTCAGGTTTTCTTTCGTTTTCATTTGTCACCATGTTTGAATTTATCCTCAATTGTAACAGTTTAATGCACATCTCCTGCATGACAGGTAGGTATTCCCTATATTACAGACATGTTTAAAGATTTATATAATGCAGATAGAAGGTGGCTGAAAAGTAACATGAGAGCTCAAAGGACTACATAATTATGTAGCTATCAGAGAATGACCTACTGTCTAGTTTAGAAAATGATCAAACTATGTTTTGGACGAATATTGGTAAAGTTGGTATTGTGTCCGAGCGTAACAGCTTTAACTTATGCAAGTACTGCTTGATAATGGTAATATATCAAACGATGTTAGGACTGTTCTAAATAAATAGAAGCAAGATTTCTGTAATTTGTTAAATGCAGGGAGTGTTGATTGTAACTCTCATGTAGAGTCAACACATTTAGTTGATGCTTATCTGGATCAGGATATCAGTATCATGGAAGTTGTTAAAGCTGTAAAAAAGGTAAGGCTGCCGGTTTTCATCGAATACAATCGGAAGTGTTAAAACATGATGCCTCTGTGCTTATGTCACATAGTTGATTAAATGTTTGTTTTTAAACTGGGCAAGTCCCAACAATATGGTCTAAAAATATTATCAATTCCATACCAAAATCAGGTTTAAAGATAAAAAGGACCCACTTTTAACTTAATCATCAGTTGTATATAAGATGTATTTTAATATTTTGAATTATAGGATTGTGATATTGACTGATGCTAATGATCTTATTGCTGAAGAGCAAAATGGTTTCCGCAAAACCCGCAGCATGGTTGATCATATATCGTGCTTAACTAATGTTATTGAGACACGCAAGAAAAAATAATCAGTCTACCGTCTGTGTTTTTACCGATCGATTCAGTTGATAGAAATTTGATGTGCCATAAGCTAGAGGGTTATGACATGTCTACAAAAATTCTCTAGGCAATGAAATCATTATAAAGTGATATTGCTTGTTGTGTAAGAGTTACTGGACACCTTACCGAATGGTTCAATGTAAATAATGGATTGCGTCAAGGTTGTTCTTTATCAACAGTTCTGTTTAACATCTTCATAAATTATTATACAAGTTTATTCAAGAATTCACATAAAGGTGTTGATATTGGAATTGAAAATGTATGTATACTTTTATATGTCGATGATAGTGTGCTCATTGCTGAAAGTGAAAGTGATTAACAAGCTATGTTACAATTACTGAATGACTGGTGTAAGTCAAATGGTATGTTTATGAATACAAGAAAAAGTAATGTTGTTCATTTCCGACCAGAGTCTATGCATGGATCTGAATTTGTTTTCGAATGTAGCCAGTCTGTCGTAGAGTCTGCCAACAGTTATCTGTACATACGTGTTAAATTAACAGAACATCTTGACTTTAGTATTACCGCTAAAATAGTTGCTAAGAGTACAGGTCGTGCCCTAGTACTTCTCATTGCAAACTTTAAGAATTATGGTGGTTTACCATATGAGGTATGTACAATATTGTATAGTTCTTACGTTGTTCCCATAATATCATATGGGGAGGCTGGGTGGGGAATCAAATACTACTCTTGTATTAATGCGGTACACCACAGAACAATGAGATTTACCAAGGTACAGGCAAATACAGTCCAAATACAGCGGTACAGGGTGATATGGGATGGAAACCAATTATAGAAGAACAATGGAAATCTGTCTGTATAGATGTCTTAATTATGATACTGCAAGAATCAATAAGAAAATATTTAACTGGTATTTATGTATAGGAAATAATAGATGTGAAATTTGGTCCTTTAGTGTGAAGGACAGATTAAGTTCGCTTGGATTAGATATATATACATATATACATATATATAGTCCTAAGGTTTAAAACCCTAAATGCCGGAAAAGGCAATATATATAATGAATTAAATAAAAATGACTTGATACGGCTTTAAAATAATGATTTAATTAACTAAATTAACTGTGCTACGCGTTTCATACAATTCATCAGGCACAATTATATATATATGCCTATAGCAAATACTGATCAGTTAGTTTTTTTGTTCACCTACCCAGGCATGATAAGAATTTTAGCAAAAACCTGTTTTAGCATTTTAAGAGATAAGAATAATAAGATGTATAATAAAAGTGTGTAGTCCTTTTTAGCTTACTTATGTGAGCTTTTCTAATGAATGATTGTCCGTCGCCCATCAACATTTTTATTCAAACATCATCTTGTCTGAAACTACTGGGACATTGTTGATAAAACTATGCAAGGATGTTCCTCCTTGCATGAAGCTCTACCAAATATTTTCAAAGAAATCCATGCCATGCAGAACTCTGATTGCTATTGCAAAAATAGGAAAAACTTTAAAAATCTTCTCCTACCCTATTTTCAAACTCAGAAAAACGGCGACAATCATCTCAGTATTAAGGACAAAAGATGCTAATTTCACTACATATCTTACGGGCAATGGAATATAAATAGTTTATGTTTCGTTTACAATTTAGCGGAAACCTTTTCTCAGTGTTGTCTTCCATGACTGCATGGCACAAGCCATAAGGTAGTCGAAAGTTTTATGTTTATAGATAAATAAATGTGACTTTCTTCATAACATATATTCATATACAAAACAATGCTTATGTATGAATATTTTAAGAGCACTGTCCAAGAAACACAATTCCCTGTGCTCCATCCTGCCTGCAGTGTGACAAACGATGCAATCGAAATGAAGAATGTGCCGACGGATCGGACGAATATGAATGTGCACGTAAGTAAAAACAAAATAAGACTATGCACGTGTACTGCGATCTTACATGTTGCATATGGTCTCAAATATCTTACAAGTTGACATTTTGAGATTAATTTACACATCGATGTTTAAGATCCCCTGATTTATTTTCGAAAGACGGTGTCAATTCCTAACACTGGCGAAGTGCGACTGGATTTTTATAGTTGTTGCATATATTGAAAGACGTTTGAATTCACTGACAAGAAACATATCGTAAGTTTACACTTATTACTGAAGCATACCAGCATACCATAGGATCATTTACTTGCCTATAAATGGAAACGATCACTTGTATGATTTCAGGTGGCATCCTATCGAGTCAAAAGTTATTCAAGCTGTTAGAAAATATTACAGAATCTATTTACTGTTACGTATGTTGCCGTGTAAAACATTTAATTTATTCATAGTTAGTTTTCGGACGAGAAATGCTATTGTTTAACACTACCAAATAAAAAGTCAGTACATTCAGAGACATTCTTAAAAACCTTTATTTCAAAATTATGTTTTTTGGATTGGGTCTGAAACAAAATGTGAAAAAAGAAACCCAGCAAAACATATAGCAGTGAAAAATAATCCGCCTCAAGCTGGATTTAAATTCGGGTCCTCCAAGTACCCTAAGCGGACACTACCTCGTCGCAATAAAAGCTAGTAGCCCAATGGCAATGAAGTAAAAGTGCCATATTATACCCCCACTACATATACCCCCTCCTTATCAGAATTTGTGTCAAATTCGTGGGGTATTAAAGGCTGTTAGATGTTCTCAGGGTGCCATCACTTCTATACACGTTAGTTATTTATGTTGGGCGCCAAATGTAGCCGTGAAAAATACATCATCCCGGGCTGGATTCGAACTCATGTCCTCCAGTACCTTAGCGGACCTTCTAAAACGTCGCCATAAAAGCTAGCTCAATGGCAAGGAAGTACAAGTGCCGTATTATACCTCTACTACAAACGTACGTTAGATATGAGCATACTGATTAATAGTGATGATGAAGATTATAAGATTTCTGTTTATTTTCGTTTGATAGTTAGGTAATTAAAGTACATAATAAGTTTGTCATTATAACTTGATTTAGGATATTAAGTATATTATGTGAGCTCTTATTTTATGTTTTCGTTTATGAAAAAAAATGTTATAGTAGTTAGTGTTTTAATACTTTGAATACTACTAAAAGTAGAATGTCTTTAGTCGATTGTCCCGACCCTTATAGACTATACAAATTAGCTATCGCAAATTTAATTTCCTCCATGTTATAAAGTATCTTATATATACAGACCTATTCAAATGCATACACACATGTATTTTGTTCATTATTTAACAAATACGCTGAACAATACTTTTATATTGTTTAAATTCCCGGCCGAACAATACTTTTTAGGACTTCTTGTATATTCTTAAACTCCAATGTAGAAAGCCTGGTTAGATAATAATGCCTTATATATTCCAGCTGAGTTGTTCTGCGATCATGATCAAACAGCCTTTGGTTTGACTAATGGGATTACTATCATACTTTCTGATAGTAGCGAATACACGATCAAAGACGATATTTTAAGTTTTTACTATGGCAGCGAATTAGTAAATAAGATAAGTTTTTGGTATTTCTAGTTTAAAGCAACTTATAAATGTATGTAATGGATAATGAAAAGTAACTGTAATGTAGTTACTTTTAAATAGCTTTGATGTCATTTGCAACTATGCTTTTTTCAAGCTTATACATAATACTGTTAAAACAGTATTAACCTTTGCTTTCTTTTTAAAAAAAAAATTTCATGCTTTTGTTGGATCTGTTGCAATCACTTGGGCTAATTTTGGAAACTGTTATTTCAGCTGAATGCCTAATATTTGAATTCAATTAATTTACTACATTTGATAGAGGTCCTGCTCGCTCAACCAGAGTGTAAGTGTGCTGCCCGGCAAAAGACATTTATGTGCCAGTTGGTACTCAGAGATAGACATTCCGGCACAAATCTGAAACAGTTTTGAATGAATTAGTTCACTCCAACTTAACTTTATGCAGTCTGACAGTGAACTTGACCACCTGAATGAATTAATGAGAAGTAGAATAGTTCGCTGCCTTTTTTTCTACAATTGTTAACAATTGTGTTTCTTTGGCATTTTTAAGAGTTACATTAGCATTTTGTTCTTTCCAAATCCCGCTGTTGATGACCCAACTGCCAAAAATGGTTTGATATTAGTATTGATGCACTTAGATATTAAATAAAAGGATACTGAATGCACTTTCGCCAAAACAACTACAGCAGCTTAATACAGTAGTCAAAATATTGTCTAAAATTCTGACCCATACCTTGTGTGCTTTTACAAATAGAGGATGAATAAAGTACATAAATACCTACGGCAGATAAGGTGTCTGTCCTAATCTATAGTCTCGAGATCATGGACAGTCACTTTTGAATATCACATACATAACAGCTTGCCTTGTAATGTAAGACCTGCATGTAATTTTATATCCAAAGTGATCATGAGACTTTATATATATTAAATAAAACTACATCAAACCCATGATCAAAAGTCAATTATCAGAATGGCTTAAATATTGATTCTTTTTCAAGTGATCTCGTACAAAATCTCTAGAATCATGTTAACGATATAAAATTTCTGTTTTTGTTTGTCTGTTCTGATAGATCTGAAGTCTGGACAATTTTCAAAAAGACTTAAAGAAGATGAGCAGTACCGTTTCATTTATATTAAAAGACCAAGAAGTACACCTTTAGTATTGCTAATAAAGTGTTAGAATGTTTTCCTACAGGACAAGTTTTGAAGCCATGATAATGTCATACAAAATCATGTTGATATTTTAAAGCATGCTTGCATTTTCATCTTCCTTACATAATGCAGATAACTAATACGTGGCAAGTATTATCACTTCGAATAGTCCATGTATATGACTGACAGTTTGATGTTTTGGTCAAAGTTTGGTAAGATATGTGTACACTATCAAAGTGGTGATGAAAGTTTCATTACAGGATTCATGTATATTTTCTTCAAACGATCTTTTGATACTGTGTTTCATTTACTTTTGTTAGAGAGGTGGCAGTGTATATTAAAAGAGCATTTACATCAAACAGGAACGACGTATCAAACTGTCTTTCACAGTTGAAATAAGTATAAATAGGGCTGCATGAAAATATGAAATATTACTAATCTCACATTTACGTAATAGCATTTTAGTGACGTAGTTCTTTGATATATCATAATTAAAAAGTGTGAACCATTCTATGTATTTGATATTTCTCCCTAGGCTACCCTTTTGAAGAGACTGGATATCTGTTTTTCTTTACATATCTGAAACATAATAACAGTGATGACAAGATCAGCATTAAGTGTGATGAAACTTCTTCCAATTAGTCTGAAATACCAATTTTTATAAAAGTGTCAGGAAAGCAGAAATGTCAAAGTAACTTTTGTATTCATAATTAGGACGACAAATTTTAGTTTATTCTGCGGATCGACGGCGTAATATATGTTGGCCTTCGTAAAAGTTAATGATTGTATAATAGCTTAGTAAGCCTTGGCTACAATGTATTTTATATATATTACGCAAGTACACACACTTACTTTAAGGGTAATTTGCTGTCTCATTGTCGCTTATATTATCATATTTTGTTCCGGATAACAAACTTTAGGTTGTGGGGCGTTGCCAACGATTCAAAATGGACAACTCAGTCTGATTGATTTGGACTCTTCTGTTGATGCCACAGCTAATGTCATTTGCAATGACGGATATAAAAGTTGTGATCCACAAGTCACGTGCCACTGTTCTAAAGTATGGGGAACAGCCAAGTGTGTTCCAGGTAACACTGAGTGTTTTTGTCCCACTACATTACAGGCTCATTCTTTCTAAGCTTCTTCTTAAATATGAGTAATATGACATAGCAAGATTATCAAAATGCAAGTTATTTTTTTGTCCTATCAAAATCTTCAACGAATTAAATCGTACTAAAGAATCTGCCCACTATGTCAACTATTAGATAAAAGCTTTCCAAAATAAAGTATCCTTGTGTGCAGACAATCGTAAAGGATTGTTAAGTGTGACTGCATTATGGCAGTTACGGCTTTTTGTTACCGTGTCGAAAAGCACAAAGAGTTACATCATTGTCCTATGAATATTATTTGTACTTTAAAGTGTAATGTAAATTAACTACGTACCATCACTAACATGTTCTGCGTGCAGAATATACTGACACTTTATGTATAAAAGCTTTGGTTGAATATACATGTATACAAGTCGCTGCATATCTAACAGTAATTTTTCGTACATTTTTATTACATTCTCAGAGAAGACCAATGGCATTTCGTGTTACTCTTGTAATGGTGCATCAAGTAATGACGATTGTGCAAGAAAGGAGGATTGTCCACATAACAAACAGGTACTACTTTAGTATGTACAAGAACTGCAGTTGACACGGAATGCAACAAAATGAAGAAGATGAAATAATATTATATTTCTGAAATATAAAAAGTTCAAAACATTTAATGGGTTAAACCTTAAAAAAAACATTCACTGACGTTGGCAGGATTCCAACGCACAAGTTACGGATTAGAAATATTTTTTTTAAAATACACGATCGCTACCAACCGAGCTATCGACCCGATCGATAATATATATTCTTCGACCTGAAAGATCAATCATTTTATGTAGCTTACCACGTGCATTTCCATAAAATGTAAACCGAAGATAAATATACACAATAAATCGACCATGACATTATGCTGATATGGGTCAGGAAGATCAGGTTTATTTGTCCGACTAAAATAAATGGTATAGCAGATAAGTGGCATTAATTAAGATATAATCTAAGGCTTGGAGTGCTTTATCGAAATTGAAGCATTACCCGGAAGTGATGTGCCGGTTGGAATAATTCACGAGAGCGAAGCCCGAGTGAATTCTTACGCAGACACATTACCGACGGTAAATGCTTCAATTTCGATAAAGCACACTTTCGATTCTTATATGCCGAATTTATGAAAACTATCGTAAATACTATGGACCTTTTTCAGTTCGACAGTAATGTGTAAAATGGCATTAATAGTAGCTGTTGGAATTCACTCCCCCATTTCGAACCACCATTCAAGATATCATAGATTATAGATATCACAGACTATATTACACAAACTTATTTTAGTCAAATTATCTTATACATAAAATATATAAAAACAAGACTGTGATATAATGCAGAAGACGTTAGATTCAGAATCTAACAAAGCAGACAAATAATTTTAAATGCGCACCGCTTAAATGAACTGAACCACGTTTTCAAGTGGAGTGATGACGTGAACGTTCTCTTTTCATTGTTTTGTCTCCCGGAGTCAAAACACTGCATGGCGATTAATACTGCATTTTCTTGGCGTTTTTAAAGGAAAACAATGTGAAGGTGTTCTAAGGCTAAGCTGTCGCAATCAAAAATAATATTTAGGTTCTTAATCACAACTATTTCATGCGACTGGTACATTTGAACAGATACGATTTCTATTTTAATATTTTTTTTCTGCGTTGGAGTAAATTAGAAAACTCTGAAGGAGCTACTTCCATGTCTGAAACTCCGCCTACTTGTCCGAGTGCTTTAATCATATTAAAGCACTCGAATTGACTATAGAAATATATCATAGGCATAGAGTGGTGGAACCTATGCTGGCGGTATCTCTATGCTGGTGGTATCTCCGAAAAACTGCTATTTACAGAAAAACAGATGAAGAAATAATTTTCAGGGTATATTCAGCATTGACAGTCGATGAAATGCTTTCACAGCAAATGTAGTGATAGCCGCGCGTGCAGCTCTGTGACGCCACAGCAGCCGATACAATTGTACTCCATCCATTTCGCTAGAAAAATTCTTAAATATAGACATCAAAATCAACCAGTTAAAATTCGATGGAAACTGTTAGCTCTTGTTAATTAATATTTAGGCTCTAAAAACTATTTCCCACCTGTTGTCAAATATCACATACCACCAGCATTGGTTCCCGTCGTGGTGAAATTTCAAGTTTTGGCATGTGTCGTGTCAGTAGCTCCTAGAACAACATAGTCACCTGATGACAACATCTTGTTTCGATTAAGCAGGGAAAAAATTTTTTTTTTTGTGGGGCACATCAACATGCTTAGGCCGTTGTCTGATATACATTCAAAATACCTCCAGATAGGTTCCCCCACTCAACAATCGTTTTCCCACAGGGGTCATACACTTTTGTTAACTAGCTTCTTTTTTGTCCACGGTTGATGTGATTAAATCACATATCTTCGGAGCATGACATCGAACTTGATACGAAATGACAGGTTGGTCAACTGTCAGTTAATTTAACAATGTCTTTCGTTTTCCTGCCAGCATAGTTTCGTGCGTTTAAAGATAAGTCGAGGAAGCAAAGTGCACTCGTAGTGTCTCATTAATCTAATAGGCAGTTCTTTTATAAGGAGGAACATGGCTATATAGTGTGCACACATTTAATTGTGAATTTAAGAAGCATTGTTACCGCTGCACATTTTAATACTCATGTTTTCGGAAAGACAGTACATGTATAATTTGTTTAACAACATTTTGGTTTTGTTCAGTTAAACTTCTATTATACGTCTTCATTGCTAGTTAACCTTCATTGCTAGTTATCTTTTCATATAGTCATGTGAAACGACTATTGTTTGGTCTGGAGAAGCTTTCACAATAAAGAAGGGCTGCAAGAACCCTAATGCCGGAAATGAGAATCTAGGATGTAAGAGGCAAGGACCAATGACTGTATGTAAATATAAATGTGAAGGTGATCTTTGTAACGATGCAATACCTATTAGTGATTGTGATACATGTGGAACACACGAAGATGATGCAGGTAGGTTGACCAAAATTTCAATAACATTACATTTAATGTTTCAGACATGTTTTGCTAGATTAAACCAACAATTTAAGCTATAAGGACGTGTTAACAGTCCTGTCTATTTACGCTGCGATGCAAACATTCTTATTGTCAATATCAAACTATAGACTGAAATAAGAATTGTTCTGCATAATCCTCAATTGTTACTGAGAAGTAGCGCATTTAAAACGCCTTTCTCTGGTTGTTAGTCGACGCGATCTAGTTTAGTTTTGTCGTTTAAATAATTCGGAGAACCCCTCCGTGGTCGAGTGATTAAGTTCGCTTGACTTAAATCACTAAACCTTTTATTGGTTAAGGGTCAAGTTTTATGGCAACTCCACATACCTGATGGTTTATGAGAGATTTGTTGGCAGTTTAGTTCTGGTCCTAAAGATGGTTAAGCTACTTGTCTACTAGTAATATGCTATTAATAGGGATAAGGAACCCAAGGAATATAAAGGTTATTTTCTTGGATATCTATTGCAGGATCAAGTCCCTGGAGACTGGATAAGCATTTACCTTAAAGTGGCAATTTACCTTGAAGTATTGATTAATACAATGCCAAATACCTCCATGCTATTTGGGGTTATTGAGTTCACGGCATATTATTATTTTTGGCCCAATTTATAACTTATATTTTCTTACTTCTTCATGACATCTTATAACAGTTTTTCATACGCATTGTTTTTTAGATGGACAAAACAATGAAAAGAGCTGCAGAAAAGAACATGGTATGTAAATGTACTTAAACCATTATACGAGTTGGTTTTAACTTACACGTATATACAACCTTTTTATATTAGTTTATTAAATCCAAAGATTTAGCTTTACGTGAATCAATTGTGTGTACGAATACTTACATTTGTTTTCAATTATTTAGGTCGTTGCACGCCTTATACCTACGATGTATACCGTGGAATCTCACTGCCTCTAAAAAGTTCTGGTTGTAAGAAGTACTGTGTGTGTACAAATAGTGACGGTTTCAGATGGATGAAGCAGAGATGTCCTTATCAAACTTTATTTGATATCAATCGATCAGCATGTAATCATAAAAGCAAGGTCGAATGCCTAAGTAAGTGAAGTCTACGTTTAACTTATGGGACAGACTATCCCATAAATAGAATATTAAGTTAAGAACTGAAGTTCCTTCTTAACTTTACTACTTGAAACTTATTACAAACATGGGTCCATAAGAAAAACTTTATTTGAACTTGAGATAAAACTAGAAAATAATTTTTGAGAACACCGTATGTTTTCCTTAGCTTAGACACCATTACCATTGACCAACTGACTTCAAACGCAATCAGGGCCATTCCTAGTTACAAATAACAAATATTGCAACCGTACAAAAACGGCTAGAAACCGGCCCGATTTACTTGTTTGTAAACATCAACTGGTAGGCTAATGGGCGAACTAGCCATGATAAATTTGTTTAGAAACTAGTATACCAAAAGAGTAGACTTGTCAGTCCACACACCTGTTCACGGTCCGGAAGCCTGTTAGTGAAAATATATGTTTAACGAACAGTCATAGAATGTACATACTAGAAGTGAACGATGCAGATCTACACAAACACTGCAATTTTTATCATTCAGAACGTTCCATTAAATATAAGAAAGAATGATTACTTTATACAGGCGCTGTTAGTAGTTGAGGACGCATAATTAGAAGTAAGCCTTTCATTTAGATTTTTGTACACAGTCATTTCTTGCTTGTGGGCCTTTTGGGCTTCTTGGAAGCGGCTACACATTGTAGCTATATACTCTAAACTTATAAAAGATTCAATTAGCAGTTTTCTATGTTGGTTTATGCATGTATAAAATAGTCTAGCTTCTACTTAAAAAAGTATCTTAATAGAATAGTACTGTATTTCCCATACAGAATATTACGGTTAACACTTCCGTAGTATGAGTAGGGAACAATATCGAGTTTAATCACTCAAATTCTGGCACACTGTCCTTCTGAAATGACTAACTTTAACCAAAGCTTTTCGTAATTCGTCAAAGGTTTTTCAAAACTGTTATTGTATGAAAAAGATAGCAAAAAATAGTGGTGTTCAAAATTAAACCAGTGATGCGTTATATTACAAAACTCCACTTTCCTTTTATTCTTTAAAGCATACATCAAGTTACTATGACTGACAACCCCAAGAGAAGTCTTTTTTTTTAAAGAACAACCATTGAAAATATAATGTACAAGATACTTAACACGTCCTGAAGTAATTTCTGAATTATCCTATTTTGGCACACCAGGCAAATCACTACTATATAGAGGCAGCAGCCTCGCCACCAGACTAGATGATACTTATTTCATTTAAACTTCAAGCAAAACACTTTCGTTCTTTTTTCGGTCCGGTTATTTTTTATGGCAAAGGGGTGGAATTTGTAGGAAATAAGCGGGCAGATTATCACTAAAGAGAACTAAATGTTAGGTCTGAATACCATCCTAGAGGGCAGCTACAAGCAGTTTAGTTTAGTTTATACTAATTTATCTTAGCTCCATTGTGAAGAAAACTTGCAGCTTATTGAGTCACTCTCGAGTCCGCTTCCTGGAAAATAAAATAATACTGGTGTCATATGAGGAGGTACGGTCGTGACCCCAGTGGTATGGAACCCGCAACCTCCGGGATGACACCTTAACCTCTACAGTTCAGTATCCTAGTTCTGGATTCTAGATGTATTTCGGAACACTACTGTTGTGTGAAATACATTTGCAGGAGGTGGAACTAAGTCCCGTTTCTTCAGAGGGTTAAGCAACGAACCTGTATCTACAGAAGAAATGCTGTGGATCTAGCTGCAATGATAACTTGTATAACAAAGCACAGATCTGTTGATTTTTGCTTGGAAATGACGAAAGAATACCGGGTGTCGATCGTTGTACATCGTTGCAAAAATGTTCAAGCATACATACTAAGTATGGCACTTACGAAGCTAAAACGAAAAGCCGATTGAAGATTACATATTTCTTTACCTGATTAAAGTACTCAACGATTTGAAAGTATGCCTAAAGTCTACTTACACGTCAAAATGTGGCTCTACTTTCACTATCAGACAGCACTGTCCGCCATTTTTCATCCGCAGATACAATGTTCAAGCATACATGCTAAGTATGGCACTTACGAAGGTAAAACGAAAAGCCGATTGAAGATTACATATTTCTTTACCTGATTAAAGTACTCAACGATTTGAAAGTATGCCTAAAGTCGACTTACACGTCAAAATGTGGCTCTACTTTCACTATCAGACAGCACTGTCCGCCATTTTTCATCCGCAGATACAAGTTCAGCGCTTAACCCTCGGGGCTACGGTCCACCCCCTGCTTTAATAGTTACTAATACATGTATAAAAGCCCACATACTACGGCTTTATAAAATCATACGAATGACCACAAGGTGAGGCAATGGTTTACATTATAAAGTTAATGTTTACTTTTATAACGAAACAAAGATTTTTAGCTCATATGCTTGCTTTTCCGAGAGAACAAAATTCTGACGAACAAGTGGACTTTCTCCCCCTGATGAACTTGCCTATGCCACTTTTTGGCTTACACTAATATTATGTTCATAACTCACACAGTTTTAGTAAAAAGATTTTTAAAGTCCCAGCATCACATATACAAGAAGCTCTAATTTTATCAAGAAAGATGTTGAACTGACAGGAAATGACCTTTTTATATACCAAAAACATTAAATTCCCTCGTGTTACTCCTCAAATCGATAAGTACATACGAGGATTGTTCAAATGTGAATGCATCTAGAACGTTATCTAGCTCAATAATGCGAAAATCAGGAGGAAATCAAGATTATTGGGTAGATTTATGTAAGCTTTACATTGATACCACACCCATTCAATCCGTTCATTTAAGCTGTGTCTATCGCTCGCTAAACATTACGTACTCGTGTATACTAATACAAAAATGGTTGGAAGAAGGTCAGCGTACGCCGTGTTTTTTTTTTTTTTTGTTTTTTTTTGTGTTTTTGTTTTTTTTTTTTATGAAATATGTTCTGTTTATCGGCATAATGAAATGAAATGTCTTTTCCGATAGTTATTCGTTGGTTTAAGAAATACAAAATTAATGTGGGTTAGTTTCAACAGAAGATGCACAACATGGCTGTCGGCCGAAAACAGCAACGTCTGCCAAGATGGTTGCTAGAGTGAAAGAAATAGTTGCTACTAATTCAAGATACACCGCTAGGCAAATAGCTAGTATTGTTGGCATCTCATTAGGAGCAGCTCATGGAATTCTGAAACGTAATTTGAAAATAAGAAAGATCTGTGCTAGATGGATTCCCCATCTGTTGGCAGATGCGCAGAAAAAGGCACGCATGCAATGCGCGAAAATGTTGCTTAAACAGTTTCCAAATTACAATGAACGGTCTTTCGCAAATGTCGTTACTGGTAACAAAACTTGAGTTCACTTTTTTGAGCCCAAACGAAAGATTCAGAACAAAATATGGGTAACAAAGTCTGGCAAAAACCCATGCCTTGCAAAGCGGACCATGAGTGTCAAGAAGGTAATGTATGCCATATTCTTCACAAATCAAGGTTCTGCAATTCAGGTTGCTGTACCTAAAGGCAAATCCGTAAATGCGAAGTTTTACAAGACTAAAGTTCTTTAAAAACTGAAGAAATATTTCAGAATCGAAGACCTTCAACTGGTTTGGCCAATGTCAGATTGCTATATGACAATGCGTCATCGCACAAGGCGTCTATTGTATAAGACTTTCTGAAGCAGGAAAAGGTTGCTGTGCTCCCTCACCCTCCGTATTCGCCGGACCTTGGTCCGTGTGACTTCTTTTTGTTCCCAAGGCTCAAAAAATACCTTTCTGGTCGAAAATTTCTCCAGCGCAAACACATCGGTTGTGCAATATTCCACTGTCGTCATAGTATACCTAGAAAAGACTATGAAAATGCCATCAATGATTGGATTAGAAGACTGTTGGTGGTGAATACTTCTAGGGGACAAAATAAAATTTGTATTGAAATCTATCACGGATGCATTTTTATGTGCTAACATGCATTCATATTTGAACACTCCTCATATTAGAAACATAGCCCAGTATGTTTTTCAATGTATTGCAAAAATATGAAAGGCTTTCTGGTAACTCTTTTTCTTGACGAAACAACGTGTAAACGAAAGAAAGGGATATGTCAACATTGTTTCATAATGGAATGAACATGGTTCTATCTATGTCCTATTGTACATTAGTTTTATGTTACTATATCAGTAAATTCAATGTGATTCTGGGACTTACATGTTATAAATTAACAAAATGCCTTTCTTTTTTAGAACCAGGCGAAAATGATTGCATGAAGGAACATGGTAATATCATTTGTCATTTATGAAATAGTAACCGTATAAACGGTGTTCATCGTCATCGTTGTTTATTTCACGTTGCCGCTGGCGAAAACATCAAAGGTTACGCAAAAATTGTTTATTAAAATGTCTTACCTTTTCACTTTTACCTTATGTATCCTTTTGACCTTATCACCGCCAAAATTCGTCGAGAAAGAGACTCGTACAGCTTTGTTATACCGCTTGGTTCAATACTGGCCCGAATCGAGGAAAACCTTGTTAACACTCTGGAGTCCACATTTAATACCCAGTGGTCATAAAATATGGTTGGAATTTATGTCGCAATGAGTTCTAAGTCATATTTGAATCTGGGTCACTTGAGATCAACAACTAAATGACACTGTCAAATCAAAGAAATACTATTGACCATAGTTGAGTTGAGTTTTCGTCAAAGTCTCCTGGGTTTAAAATCTAGGTTACGTGGTCATATCAAAGGAAAACTCAGGAGAAAGACATAGGACAATGTTGACCCGCATGTTTTTATATTTTATCAGTAAATGAGAACAATCAACTTTAAGTTACAACACAATGAAAAACAGTTGACCATTCCGCGCCATGACGATAGTGTTTTAACCAATAAAAATGTTTACAATCCATTGAACGTCTAGAAAAGAACGAGAATTCACCAATCTTAGATATCAATGGTCAAGCTTCAAACTTACACTAAATTAATGTTAGTGTGTACGTGTGTCATCTTTGTGAAATACTTGAAAGGATAAACACTTAAAAGAAAACGAAAAACATGTACTTTTTATATAAAGATACGAGAAAATATTTTGTATAAACATCTCTTTTGTATCCGTAAACCTAACAAAAATAAATAGTAACTATTTTAATTTATTAGGTGTTTGCGATCAGACAGTCAGTGATGTTTCTCCAAAAGTTTTGAGTGGCAGTGGCTGTAAGAAGTACTGTGAATGTGAATGCGACCAAGCACTCAATACAGGACGTTATGCGATCCCGATATACCATTGGGCGCAAAGAAAGTGTCCACAAAACAAAAAGTTTGATGAAAATAAAGGGAGATGCAGTCCGTCTTCCAAAGTTCAATGCGGAGTGATCCCTTACTAATTTCTGAGTATTTGACTCTATTTGATTGTTCTCGTGTTTATTATTGTGAATGCTAAATGTAAATATAAACTGAATATTTAAACTAAATATTTGCACAAACATATGCTTGGATGAAATCAACAAATATATCAATCTAAAGTATCTTATTTCTTGTGATCTTTTTGCCTATTATCATTCATTAGAGATAGCAGTTGTTTAGATCTATATATTACATACAATTATGCATTCAGTCCTTAATTGTCAATGTTGCAAAGGCCTCGAGCATTGTTATTTTCATTGACTATATTACTAATTAAAGTAATTTACCGTCTAACTAAATATATATCTTATATATTTATTGGCTTATACCTCTACCCACATTATAAAAAATTCTCACTGACCGCCAGAAAGAATAATTTGTCAAAACTAAGTCCCCAATATAACACGGGTTTACAGTTTCGAGACTGTTCAACGTAGATATCCGACGCGTATCGAGTGAACTTGAGAGTTAACTCCCTTGAATTTCGAGTAAAATAAATGTATTACGTTTATAATCTATAGAAAATAAGCTTTTTGTAAACTGTCCGTCTGACATGGTTGCAAGTGATATTGTCACAATAAATAATTGGAAAGCTTACGATCTTAGTTTTTTACAGATATGCAATTTGATACATTTTATTTAACCACAAACATTGAATCAGTTACTTAACCTGACCTTATATCGGGAAATTTACGTATAAGTTACATAGTCGGTAACATTTACTCGATAAAACTCGATAAAGATAGACGGGAAATAGCCCCGTTTGAAACTGTAAAGCCGTGTATTCAACATAAAGAAGCACCTCCAACATAATACCCTTCAATTGCTTTCACAGTTATATACAATATAGTATCATTCTAGTCAGTAGGAGTAGTTTTGTGGCTAAAAACAAAAATAATATCAAACAGGGAATGCAACGTACCAAAAACGCAGCCTCCCCAAAACGAGCCCCACAGCACCCAGAAGTGCACACCACCAACACACACACGCACGCACGCACGCACGCACGCACGCACGCACGCACACACACAACACACACACACACAAACATGCACTACCAACACACACTAGCATACAAAGCAAACACACGAGGACAAAACGAACAATTAAAGGAACACAGTGGGGCACCGCCTTGGAACGGTCAGTGGCAAAAACACCACTGGGCAGTCGCAGTGGGCTTCAGACTCTTTCTAAGCCCAATCAATTTCTTCTTTTTTTCGGCGCAGCGTATTAGACTCGTTTTTGACCGGAAGTTTAGAACTCTTCAACCGCCAATGAAATGACGAGTAGAATGTATAACCTTATTTTAAATGAGAAATTTACGCGGTAAGGCACCTTCTGATTGCACAAAAAATAGGTGCATAGAATGACCGAAAACAACCAAAAACAGTTTATATAGACAGAAAAGAACTTTTGTTTCGAAAGATTATGTATGATTTATAATCTAAGTATTAAAATTAATAAATGGAGGAATTTGTAAATAGTGTATAATCATTTTAAAACGGTACCAATGTAACGTCGTAAATAGTCGCAAACATTGAACCGCGTTTTTATCATCGCATTCAAACACATTGTGCGTTAGAAAAGAGTTAAGTAATAAGTGATTCGACATTTACGACCATATATACGGTTTTAATGGTCGCAAACAGTTTTAAAAGCTGCGGCTTACGCCGTCGCCGTTAAAAACATTTGCGACCATTAAAACCGTATATACAGTCGCAAATATCAAAATTACAAAACAGTCTTGTGTCTTCTTAACCCAACTGATAGGTTCAATGTCATTAAGAAGGGTTTTGAGATGGATAAGGCCTTTGCAGTAGAAAACTGCACTGAGTTTGATCCCGAGTTAGACAACTACCCAAGGGTAAACCAGCTTGGGGTAATAGATAACAGCCAGAGGATGTCACAGGCTATTTGGCCAAGTGTTCCGGAACATCTAAAGGAGATGTTTGCAGTGTTTTGTTAAACCTTGACTCTACACAGCGCCGTGAATTGGCTTAGGTCCTGGTCACGTTTCAAGATGATTTTGTCAAAGATGAGTTTGACTTGGGGAGTTTTGATGCAATCGAGCATAAAATAAACACTGGCAATGCAAGACCGACCGAGCAAAGCATCAGGCAGACATATGTGTGCTTTGCTGGGGAAAAGGAAGTCCACTTCGATAAGAGTCAAACAAGAGACAATCTCTTACTGGCTTACTGGGCTTCGGTCCCTGCTCATTTGCCCATAAGGGTGAGAGTACCAATATATTTTGATGGATTCTAAACGATATATAACACAAAAAATACGTGTGTAAACTCAATTCTTGCATACGATCAGGATATCTGCAGTTTGTTTTATGATGAAACGTTATAAGCAAACACAACATCTGAATAACGTTTGTTTTTATACTATTATGCATTATTTCGATGCATTTTAATATGAATTTTGAAGTGCAGGACGGTATGCAAGAAAAAGTTACTAACATGAGATAGTTGGTTCAGATAGAAATATCCGTCACTTCGGATAACCGAAAAATCCAACATGGTTATAAAAATTATATAATCCATTTTTTGTAATACTGCTGATCCAGAATTTTTTGTAAAGATAGTGTTTCAAAGGTAAAAAACATAGAAATGTATAAATACACATTTATTATACGATTTTATGATGTACTTTAAAATGACAATTTTACCCTTGAGAAGGGACACTTTTAGGGTATGGAGAGGTTATTTCTAAAAGCAGTTCAGTTTTCAGTTTTACCAATCTGATATACTTGTGACTTATGTGATAAAAATAAAATTTGATTTCGGCTATCGTGGACACCACTAAAACTCCATCATTTATGCTAATTAATGCCGTTAGGTTCTTAAAGTACTGTATATTACGAACATTTTGATATATGACTCATCGTATCCAGGTTTCCATTTTTTCAGCCAGAAAGTCAATGTGCCTACTATTTGTCATATCAATAGATTTGAGAATTTGTGTAAAATTCTAGCAGATCATACAAAATAAATGTCCAGAAATGATAAAGAAACTGGGCACCGACTGTAAATGCCCTCTGAATGAGGTAAAACAGATGATAATAGAAACTTCTCGCTCACAAAATTATAATACTGCGTTAGTTTTTACGCGAGGCTATAAAAAGCAATAAAACTATTAAACATAACAATGCACAGAAAGTTCGTACGTACTAATATGATGGTAAAGCCAAGCTACGTAGAAAACGGTAAGAGTTTTTCCATTTTAAACGTTTTCAAATAAATACATATCAGAATTTTGTTTATAATGTATGTTTCTATAATAACACTTTCTTGATTTGAACAATTGAACAGGAAAGCAAAATATTTTAGACAAAATTCACCTGAAATTCTGTATTGTTGTAAGGAAACAGATGATCTTCATCCTGGATAATACTGAATCAGGTATATCACATTTCTGTTACAATGTTTAATTCTATGTAATTGCCTTACATTATAAAAACAAAAATAATATCAAAAAGGGAATGCCACGTACCAAAAACGCAGCCTCCCCAAAACGAGCCCCACAGCACCCAGAAGTGCACACCACCACAAAAACACACACACAAACACACAACACACCCACACCACCCACACAAAACAACACACAAAAACAAACACAACCCCCCACACACACACACACACACACACACACACACACACACACACACACACACACACACACACACACACACACACACACACACACACACACACACACACACACTACCAACACACACTAGCATACAAAGCAAACACACGAGGACAAAACGAACAATTAAAGGAACACAGTGGGGCCTACACTATTGTTGTCGCATTTTTAGAAGACGTATTCTGTGAAGAACGCAATTTACCATGTCCCACAAGTACCAATAGAGGGCCTCTGTCATGCAAAAGTGAATGTCACAGAGTCAAACAAGCCAGTCGGATGCATCGAGCTGGATATTTGTATCGGGTATGATTGTGTTTTCTTAAACCTAATATGAATTTGCATGCAATGGTATATGGGTATATTAAAAAAGTAAATAATCTGACATTGTCACCTTGTGTTATAGTTTTGAACAATGTCGGAGGTGTACAAGTGATATGATTCTCCGATCAATGATGCATCGAAAAATCAACCAGAAACAAGTCCACCAATTGCATCTAGGCGGAAGAAATAAAATATACACGTTCTTAATTAAAACGCAACCGTACTAATAGTCAAAGGCTAAATAAAAAGATGATTAAAGATATGTTCGGTGAGTTAGTTGTAAAATGTAAATTCCAGTAACTCAGTAGGGTGAAAATGGCTTTTGATCTAAACAGTCAATGGCAAGTCACTCTTCGGCAGACCTATTAATTTTTATTACTGTTTGGACTTATCGCATAGTACATGGAATGTTCAAGGACAATAATCTACATGTAGATATATTATGGTTGCAAAATAAGACAAACGTCACCTGATTTCCTAAATCTGTCCTTAAACGTATATGTTTCTTTGTTCTATACTTTAAACGGTCATATTTTGCACATTTCAGGACCTGTTGAGAAGAAAGCATGCGCACAACTGATTGTGGTATAACAATATATCAAATAGATGTACTCCTGATGTTGTTGATGTATTTGTGATAAAAAGACTAAATAAGAAAAAAGACAAGATGCATGTAGATAACTTAATGTGCATGAAACATCATACAACGTACGAGTATGTGTCATGCAAATTTGATTCAATAGTATTTTGCATCATTTATATTTAGAATAAACTTACTTTAAACGTCTTATCAGAGTGAATGCATTCCGCCATAAAATGTAATTACTAAGTGGACTGAAATGTTAGATGCACTTTCCATGCATCGTCAATGAAACGTTATGTCTGAAGTTGGGTTCTTTTTTAGTTATGACGATTGCCAAAATAAACCAAAGCTCTTCGAGGTTGACTCCATCTTGAGTTAGTCTCGAGAGCAATTAATAGAAGTTGTAAAAACATGTTGAACGAACAAAATCGATAGTATAAAATAAATCGGAGAAACCAACAACAAAAACGTAAATGAAAATGACTGTCCATGCTACATAATATTAACCTTCTATACCATATCTGATGTTTGGTCAATGTGACCTACACAGGGCGTAAAATATGAAACGTTGACAAGGAAGTTTATGGTTTAGTTCACAAGCAAAATATCGTGTCAATGAAAGAATGTGGATGATAAGTCAACAGTTATAGGTCTAAACCTCCTGTTTAACAATAAAGCTAAATGAATTTACCGGTTTGTAAATAGTGAACTTGACTACAAGGTAATTGTCCGCTACAATGCAAAATGTCCTTCCGTTGAAATGCTTTCTCTTCGTTACAAAACTTCCTCCTTGCAACACACTTGTGGACAGTGTGATTAATCTCTTTATGGGGAAAATAAGTCAAGTACGAAACTATGGCACTGTTTACGTAGCAGTACAGGCGGCAGAACTTTCAAGACGCTGACAAAGTGCTTTTAAACATCACCATATCGAAATGACAACAAATTACCAGAAGCGATGGGCATCATAAAACATTTATAGACTTACAGATATGTACTGTAACAGCTCGTCATAAATCAAACTCATTCATGGACTGACACTAAGGCAACTGTTATTCACGAAGGAATCTCACAGTTTCTAAAATCGGAAATATCTTACACTACTGAATACTAGGTGGTAGTAGACTCCGGGCTTGGATTTACCTTAAAGGGAACTACTGTCAAACATTTGTATTATCTATTTCGAAACATCTCACAAAGGCCGCATAACAATTCGTAGTTTACATTTGTTAATAACTTATGGCCCTCTTTTTACTAGAAGTGGTGAATAAACGTTCAAACCTCATGCAAGATTTTATTTTATTCTCTTGCAATGTATGCCTATGTATTTCTTAACATATCTAGTTGTGCGTTTTGAATAGTCGTGTATAGTCGTGAGATTATTGGACGATTTGGGAGTCCTATAATCAACCACAACAATCTAAGGCTTGTAGCACGAAAATCGCACGACTGTTAAAAGATATACCTGTGATCAGCAACGACCAGTCTGATTGCAGGTAAGCTTTTTAGCATGATCGAAAACCTCCACACGAACGAATTTGATCCTGCGGCTACCTAAGATCATCAAATACCACTCACGACTTGTGGTATCACCTTTATACGAGTCCTTGGGATTTCTAGTCGTACTTGGTCGTAACCCGTTGAAAACTTTCTTACTCCCTGTGTTACGGGGGAATGAAGGATATGGATTTTTACTATTTTTGTCAAGGTAAATACAGGCACTAAAGTGGTATAGTAAATTCTGAAAAATACTAAACTAAATTTGAAGTCGTACCTTCATCGATAGTTACAGTAATGCTTTGCATTCATTTGGATTACATACAATGCCTTTAAATTCTCAGCGCCAGTCAAAATTGCATTGCTCCGAGACTTTATAATATATTCTAACTAAACAAGATGGAAGTCAATTCTGGACTCCATGCACTTTTTTAAGGTTTCCAGAATTAAATCATTGTTTACTTTGTTTACCATTTCCTTTGTCTTCAGACTATAAACTGGTGTATAATGAAAGGATAGTTTCTTTATCTAGAGACAAACAAAATGGTTCACAGTTTTGTAGCTGATCTAATGAACATATGGACACGAAGGAACAAAGAAGCTTTCAAAGGCTGTACACGTATAAGTGAATGCTAAAATGTAAACGGTAAAACGTTGTTCCATGGTGCCGTATAAGGTGAAAACTTATGCTCTTCAATTTTCAAGGAAATAAAAGTTATATCACCTTTTTGTATATTTGTTATCTATTCATGTTTATCGACCGTAATGAAAAAATAATCTGATTGGTAAACGTTAAAATATAAATGCAATTCTAATCTGCCTGTTTATTTTGTTAAACTTCCTCAAGACCCGTTTAAAAATATCTTTGGGTTTGTCTCTCCATTTACCAGTTACAATGGATTTTCAGTGGCTGGTTATTTTTCTTGCTTTTGTGACTATCAACCAATTTACAGCAGATGAATACTACGATTCAGATGTAAGTTTTTAGTTATCTATCAGTCATTACATTCCATTGATCATTAATCTGTTCTCCTTCTCCTGAGGAATGCTACCATTGTTATGGATTAACTAAAAAAACATTTTAAACATTTCTATTTTTTATTTCAATTTTGATATATTTTTCGACAGTTTAGCATTGAAGTTACGTGTACTTTGGCATCTACATATTGCTTAGATGCCGATCAGAAAAATGTAGACATTTAAATTACAAAATCCCAAATGCAAAGGGTGGATAACAAGGTATTTGTTAATTTGGATTTTAAAACATAACAGATGGAACAGCTGATGAAATTTTACGGAGACGATAAAGATGAGTCGTTCAGTGCTCTTAACTGTGACCGAGCCGGAAGTGAACCTCTACCTCTCAAACTGATAGACATGAATATAAAGCCGTCTCCTATTCAGTTAGGACAGCCACTTACCGTGAATGTCTCATTCACATTGAATCGAAACATTGGTATTAACAATCAGAGAATTGAGGTAATGTGTAAAATTCTTCTTTCTTTTCTTGTTAGCTGTTATTCTAAATTGCTGGTAAACCATGCATGACTGTCCTTAATTTTTACCCATCTCTAGTTCATAAAAAGAAAAAATGAGCCAAAAGGTACCATAAAATACTGCACTTTACCACAAATTGATGCAAGTAGTACCCACAAGGCAGCCGACAGTAATTATACACTGCAGCTATGATATTTACCATACTGTGACCAAATGCAATAACAAATAACATCATAAACATGATATCACGATTCCTTGACATCCATCTAAATGCCATCTTTTCGGAACTTTACGGAAATATCCTGACTAACTCATGACATTAAGTTTGGAAACTTAATAATTGCATCGAAAATTATTCCAAATGTGTAATGTGCAAGTTCAGAGGTAAGAATAAGTCATACTTATGTCAGAAGCTGTTGACGAATTTAATGTTTAATTGTAGATCGATTTGAGTATACGGCTAAAAACACCATGGGGATATACAGAGGTGTGTGATTTCGTTGGCGACGAACTCTGTCATACAAACAATTTCTGTTCTTATTTAAAATACTTCGAGAATGACTTGCCAAAAGAAATCCCAGCTCCCAGATGTCCGTTCCCCAAGGTAATGACCTCTTTCACAAAGCACTGGACCTGTTACGTTTCAAATGCACTATTTATATTATGAAATAGCAAAATTAAAATGTTATCAGGTTGAAATTTATTTTATGATAATTTTGATTCAAATTCTAAAATTCAGAGGGATAGTTGATCTAAATATTAAGAATCACTTCTGTTATGTGACAACTTATATTCATTTTTAGTGTTTTCAAGTGTTTTATGAGAGTTAGTCAACTGCAGTTTTTACTAAATCGATTAACAATATGAGTTATGTTTTTGTATGTCATGATAATATCCCTCCGTAGTAGTTTCAAATATTACGAAAATAAATGTTGTTTTATTGATTTTATTTTAGGGTTCCTACAATTTCACAAATACTGAGATTAAAACAAGCGCACTACCGTTTGACTTGAATGGTGCCTTTGATATGACTGTATGGATAAAGGCACAAGGGACACACCTAGGTTGTTTAGAATCACACTTTTGTATTGGGTAATTTTAATTGCTTTTTAATTGAAAACCATAACATTGTTAAAACAATTTTACTGCTCAAAATCATCGGATTTTAGCTGGATAAAATCATAAATATTTTCTTTTTATTGTGAACCATTACAGTACAAAACTCTGTTGATACTGTAGTTTGCATAAATTGACACTTATGAGACATTTTCTGCAATATGTTTGATTTAAGTAAAAGGCTCTCTGAATAGTTCGAAACCCTGATAGGTAGCATGATTCCGCACTTCTGTAGTTGGTAATCTCAATTTAATCCGGTTTTAAACTAGCTGTAGTATAATAGTGTTCTTCGTCATAGTTTTATAGCTTGTTGATCTACATATACATGTATATTTAAAATGATTCAAATGTCAGAATGTTAGATTTCGCACAGCATAGCTTTTGTCTTAATTTTTTTATATAGTGATAACGCTATTCTTGTATTGTTTTTCCCCGTCGCGATCTTCTTAAATTTTGGGTGATAAAGATACTTTGTTAATAAGCCACTTGCAGTCGTTTTTATGTTTCGACAAAGATAATTAGCTTGTATCGTTTTCTGACTCACAGGAAGTGCAGACCACAACTTGTTTAACCCAGAAACAGAAACTACACATAACAGATTGTACGGCGGCTACATGAAAGACAAGTCAGACTGTGTCTTTGATACACTGGACCTTGATTGAAAATAATGAAGAACAAATCGTGGAATTAACGTTAATGTTCATTAAAGAAAAATATCACAACACGCTTCAAAGAAATTCTAATCTGCAAACTTTATATCAGATATTGTTTTTTATTGTCTTTTAAAAGGAAAAGAAGCAAAAGTTATGAACCTAAAATACCTTGAGTATCTCTTAACACAGGATTTCGTCTATCAGTCAAATTTACTAGCAATTTCGTTTTTGCTCATATTGCGTTTTTAAATCGATAGGCGCATTTTTCCAGAACTTTTTTCATCTATACTTGAACACTAGGCCAAGCTTATAACAAAGCGCTGAAAGCACAGACAGACTGGGCCATCCGACAATCATTTGATATGTAGAACATTTAAACAAAGTTTTATGAACATACTTCAATGGATTCAGGAGATATAGAACCGATACTAAAACTATCTGAAATCAACCTCCTGACTGACGAACTGACTCCCATATACATAAATCAGTATGTTTCATCAACGCTCAATTAAAACTGCTTTAAGCAACCAGTCAAGAGATGCATCAAACGGGCTTACTTACGATAGTCCGATCCTCACCAGTGCCCAAGTAGTGTAAGTGTCCTTAGGAAAGACACAGATAATTCAACATTGCCTCTCTCTGTCTGTCTCTCTGTCTGTCCCCTCGTCTCTGTCTGTCTGTCTCTCTCTCTCTCTCTGTCTCTCTCTGTCTCTCTGTCTCTCTCTCTCTCTCTGCGTTTATAGAAATGGATGTTATGAGGCTTTGGGCTTACTTGAGAACGGAATATTAGAGCGCAGGGATATTATTGGAAGAGACTTAGTCCGCAGGGTTACGGGGATAAGCAAAGCAAGGTAACCAGAGTCTTTGTCTCCGTATGGAAACAATTTTTGGAGCTCTTGGTATACTTTATAGGTCACATGCCTATGAACTAGGAGTTACTGTTATTTTAGGCGAGGTGGGCATAAACTGTTGGTCTGGAGAGACACTTTACCGATTTAACGGGCTTTCAGGTTTTCAGTGGCAAACGACGCTTCTAAAACATGAGATGTGAAAGCGCGTGTGTTACCAAGTGCTGCGTTGAAACTAGTATAAATGGATACAGGACTGAGGGGATACACGTTTTCAAGGAGTATGAACATCTGTCATGTATGTAAAGTTACCTGGGTAATTATAGAACTCTGATTCATTCACTTCTCCTTTCTAACACGTCTGGTTATACGTGTCCTATGCCCATTATGAAGAAAAACAGCTTCTTATATTCGATATTTGTCTTCAAAGTGTTTATAAGTGTGCATAAACACTAATTTAAAGCTATTCACCGCAGAGTATGCCCGTAACTGTCAGAATTATTCAATTTTGATGGGTTAGATACTTTTTACATTTCATGACCAAATTCCTTCTGTCGACATCAGCACAAGTGTTTGTTTAATTATTTTTATTTGTACAGATACTATTCAGACCTTTTCTAAAATGTATAGGTTTGCATGAGTTTTAGACATAATAAATAAGCTATCAACCTTGAAGATTTTGGCAAACCATTTTTCAGCTAAAGGTATACCTATCCACCCCGACAAATATAGATTTCATTCAATCTTCACTACAAAAATGAAATCGTATGTCAAGTTATTAATAGGTCTTTTTACTAAACTGGAACAAAATTACTTTCGTGCGGGGCAACATTGGATACGGAACAAAGCCACATATTGGTGAGATAATAATCCTACCCGCTTCTACACGTCAGAACTGTTAATATGCCATTCCCCTACACAGACACGTGAAATACTATGTTCTTTGCAATTACGAAGATTGTATCCAAACTCTTATGATTAGGTTTCATTGTTTATAAATTGTGATCGCAAGCGATATCTCCTAATACTTATCTCGGTTGACAACCAGAACGTATACCACTCCGTATAGTATAGTTCTTAGAAAGCGCAACATTAATTATTTCAATCATTTCCATAGGATAATAAAGCATAAAGTATCATTTCCCCCATATCAATTCATATTTTTAAGCATAACCTTTCATTTTGATGACTAATATTTTCACCATTAAGCGCAAATTTATGTGCCATAAGATAGCTGCCTTAAACTCTCCGAAAAATACAAAAATGTGTGAATAATTTGGTTTTGTTAGTACTAATCACAACTATTCACATAATATAAGATAATAATAAAAAAGCCTTATTTAACGTCGCATATGATCAACAGAATCATTAGCTACACTTTGGCACGAACTTAGATGCAGGCTGGGCGATCTTCCTGATAATACCCTTTTTGCTGTTGAGCGCCAAGCAAGGGGAGCTGTCAGTACTATTTTCTTCTCGTCTTTGGTATGATGCGGCCGGGGATCAAACCCACGACCTCCCGCACACGAAGCGGACACTCTAACCACTAGGCTATTGAGGTGGTATACTTTGTCATGTATATTAACACACGTTTTACATTTGTAGGTATCGTTCAGCCGTGTAGGTAGCCAAATTATGGTGGCATATTGCTGCCACACGTTAGTTAAGTGATTTGCGTGTTTTAAATTATCTAGATACCTACTTAATATCTATAATATTTATCTGATTATCTGGAGTGGTGGAACCTATGCTGGCGGTATCCCTATGTTGGTGGTATCTCCGAAAAACGGCTATTTACAGAAAAACAGGTGAAGAAAAATTTTAAGGGTACATTCAGCATTGACAGTCGATGAAATGCTTTTACAGCAAACGTAGTGATAGCCGCGCGTGCAACTCTGTGACGTCACAGCAGCCGATACAATTGCACTTGATCCATTTCGCTAGAAAATTTCTTAAATATAGACATCAAAATCACCCAGTTAAAGTTAGCATTTTTTATAAAACTTATTTATTTTGCTCATCCCGGAGGTTGCGGGTTCGAGCCCCACTGGGTCACGACCGTACTTCCTCACATGACACCAGTACTGGTTTTTACAGGAAACGAAACTTTGAGGTTAAATGACTTGTTTGTGTTGGTATTGAAGAATTATTTTCTTAATTGGTATTGAAGAACTATTTTCTTTGAATAAACCTACATTTTTTATATGAATATAGCACATAAGGCGGCAGTTTAAGTGGTGTTGTACTTCATTTCATGAATAAATTGTTGACGGAATGAAGCACATTCACACCAGGGTGTAAAGCCCGACACACGGACTGCTAAGACATCATACAGTGTAGGACAACAGACAGATGGTCGGACAGATGGACCCAAACTTTTGAACAAAAATTTGGCCATTGACTTAAAAGTTTTCGGAACGGCCATGCTTCGTCCTAAATCGGAGGCATAAAGTCATTTGGCCAAAATACACATCACCACGTACTCAGACTGCTGTTATTTAATGCGTTTCATTATCCGTTTGATCAAACATAGGGAGTTTTATTCGAAAGTGCGTATGCTTTGTTTCGAAAACAGCTCCGCTATACCAAGGGAGCTGTATTCGTTAATTTGCACCGAATACAGCTCCCCGGAAAGTTGTATTCGAATTGAGCTGTATCTGGTGTTACATGGCAGTAATATGCCACCATACCGAATACTCGGAATGATTCATGATATCGAAATTATAGTATTAGATTAATCATAATTTGAAAAGTACAATAAAGTGCATCCGTTACAGGATATCTGAAAAGGAAGAGCAAAAAAAGAACAAACAAACCAAATTAAAATAGTTATATCCCACAAGGAAAGCGTCACATCAAAAGGTGACCGTACCGCGATGACTGTACCGTTGCGTTTTTGCGACCATACCGGTGACTTTTTACGGAAAAGTGATACCGGTGCGTGCTGACCGTACCGGTATGTTGTTGAAAGAGAAAGTACAAGAATAAAGCGATCAGCGGTAAATCAAAGCTGATATCTAGCCAGTTCCATGAAGGATAATACATTTAGGACAGGTTTCTGTTAAAGTTTGGCTGATTATTTTCGTGTCAGTTTTCATGCAAAAACAGCATCAAGTCTCGATTCAAATTTCATCGGGTTAGAAATGACCCATTCGACTGACATTTGCAGTGTAAATTTAGCACTTGGACCGGTAAGAATATATGCAACAAGAATAATAACCCTTTCCACGCTAGTAAATGTCAAAGATACACTTCTAAGTGTTATTGGACTGAAGTTACAGAGACTTAAACTGACACATACCTTGTTTGGTCGTTTTCTTCCGCCATCTTGGTTGACTGTACCGGTCTACGAAAACACCGTACCGGTGCGCGTTCACGACAGTGAATATTTGAATTTCACAATTGAATAAAAAAAAACTAGTGAAGTATAACGTGTAGAATATCATTATCTGATTTTCATTTTCCAAAACAGGAAGTTCTTTTTTCAAATATATATGTATAGATAAAATGGAAGGCACCGGACATGTTTTTGGTAGTTTTACATATGAAGTTCCTCCAAAAGAAAAATGTATACTATTTTTGGATAACGGAGAGTGCTCTGATGAGATAGTGTTGATTTTCGATGATGGAAAGAAACTTTATGTATCGGAAAATTTCTTATGTTATGCGTCCCCAGTGTTTAAAGCCATGTTTAAGCATGATTTCAAAGAAAAAGAAACAAGAGAAGTCACCATGAAGAAGAAGTCATTTGACGATTTCCAGGAGTTCCTACACTGTTTACACCCTGGTCAACAAAAAGAAATCGACTGTAAGTATTATTCTTGAAATTTTATGTACTAATTCTTTTCAGAATCAAAACTTCTATCAAGGACTAAAATGTATTTTATATAATAATTATAGCTTAGGTTACTATAAAATATTTTTGGTACTCCCCCAGCCCCATCCCATGACTCTTTCTTCTGTTCCAATTTTTCTCTTTTGGGTCCAAACAAAGGTGATATAAATTCAGCCATATACAACCGCTAACGAAATTGATTAGAGGGGCGTGCATTCAGCACAAGTCAAAATGCAACGGTCAAAGTTCATTTCGGCGACAGCTGATCACATCTTCAAATTATCAGAGCGACGCAGTTTTATCCAGAACAAATATCACTGTCGTGAACGCGCACCGGTACGGTGTTTCCGTAGACCGGTACAGTCAACCAAGATGGCGGAAGAAAACGACCAAACAATGAATGTGTCAGTTTAAGTTTCTGTAACTTCAGTCCAATCACGCTTTGAAGTGTATCTTTGACATTTACTGGCGTGGAAAGGGTTATTATTCTTGTTGCATATTTTATTACCGGACCAAGTGCTAAATTTACACTGCAAATTTCAGTCGAATGGGTCATTTCTTACCCGATGGAATTTGAATCGAGACTTGATGCTGTTTTTGCATGAAAACTGACACGAAAATAAAGAATCAGCCAAACTGTAACAAAAACCTGTCCTAAATGTATTATCCTTCATGAAACTGGCTAAATATCAGCTTTGATTTGCCACTGTTCGTTTTATTTTTGTACTTTCTCTTTCAACAAGGACAAGAATAAAACGAACAGTGGTAAATCAAAGCTGATATTTAGCCAGCTTCATGAAGGATAATACATTTAGGACAGGTTTTTGTTAAAGTTTGGCTGATTCTTTTACTCTCGTGTCAGTTTTCATGCAAAAACAGCATCAAGTCGCGATTCAAATTTCATCGGGTTAGAAATGACCCATTCGACTGAAATTTGCAGTGTAAATTTAGCACTTGGTCCGGTAATAATATATACAACAAGAATAATAACCCTTTTCACGCTAGTAAATGTCAAAGATACACTTCCAAGCGTGATTGGACTGAAGTTACAGAGAATTAAACTGACACTTACCTTGTTTGGTTGTTTTCTTCCGCCATCTTGGTTGATTATACCGGTCTACGGAAACACCGTACCGGTGCGCGTTCACGACAGTGAATATTGATGTTATATACATGTGTTAGAGGCCGAGTATAGTCCTTTTATGATAACTTGATAGCGCGTCATAGGATTAGGTTCAACTTGACAGGTAAATCAGGTTATCTCAGTACTTGTTATGGAGAATATTACATAAATAATTAACAAGTCGCGGAAAATAATTATTGCCTGAATAGGTCAACTGGTTAGTACGTAGACAATTTGATCGTATAGTTTTTACGGTTCAGGTTCGAATCCAGGTGAATCTAATTTTTCATGAATCTTTTTTTTTCTTTTCTTCGGTCTTCTTTTAGCAAACATGAAATTAAATACACGAGAATATCATGTCTAATATGTAAACCTTTCGTTAATACAGAACTCGTTTTGCCAGATTTTGTATGTACAGTGTAACCTCCACTAACGGTCACCTCCCACTAACAGCCACCTCATCACAACAGCTAGTTTTAATTCCCCCCGTTGGGTTTTCTATATGTCTTACCTCCCACCAACAGCCTCCTCCAAACTCCGGCCAACGGCCACTATTTTTCATCCCGAATTGACAGAAAAACTCTCAAACGGCCAAAGAAACACACTAACCGCCCGTCATGATTTTGAACGGAAAACGTTTCCATAAAGCAATTTTCGGAAAATTTCGAGTTATATTTTGGACTGAAATTCGGTCGTGGTCGGACGTGAAATTCGCCCACAGAATGGATGTACATGTATACGTACACAACAGTCATCCATTTCTGGTTTCCTTGGATGCACTACGACATCCATAAATTTG
Source organism: Saxidomus purpurata (assembly GCA_022818135.1). Taxonomy (NCBI): domain Eukaryota; kingdom Metazoa; phylum Mollusca; class Bivalvia; order Venerida; family Veneridae; genus Saxidomus; species Saxidomus purpurata. Next base: position 1,245,298 of record JAFMSR010000008.1, on the reverse strand, counting down.
TCTTTTGTGGAGTATTTACTGTTCAGACACACTACGAGGCCATTTAAATTTCAAAACTAACAATTATTAAATATTTTAAAGTATGTCACGGTATTAAATGATCATTGCACCATTTGTGCACAAACACCGAAATCACCTAGACATTACCTGCAGATCTGCGTATCTGATAACAAGTCTGCACCTGTCATCGTACATCATTCTCCTACCAAAAACTTAACTTCTCATGATTAAATTTCGTTTAGAATGTGTTTGAAAAGAAAATATAAGATACTTGTAGTTTATATCCCGAAAAACTGTACGTACATGTGCTTCTAATATTTATAATACTTTTATTGCCACTTTGACATTCTGTATTAAACCCGATTAAAAGCAACAAAAAAGCTGATCATATATAAATATATATTACCGCAAAAGAATCCCTCTGAGCAACAGCCACCTCTGGACAACAGCCAGTTTCCATTCATCCGATTGATGGCTGTTGTAGGGAGGTTGCACTGTAAATATTTCATACCCTATATGAATTAATTTTAATGCACTGCTCGCATTCCTATTCAGAACTTTACGAGAACAGATGTTAATATTTCCATGAAATGTGTTAACTCTTGATAATCAAAGAATTTAAACGGGTAAATAGAAAGCCTAACATTCTGGGATTCGAACCAACGACCTTGCCATAAAAAGATGCAATTTCACGGCCGTTACCACTAAGCCAATGACTAGTTTTATATTATCTTTGTGAAAAACAAATACTTATTGTATTGACAAAAAGCTGTCTTACCCGTTTTGGTGTTTCCAAAATACCAGCAAACGTAAACATCATGTGACGCAACTTTCAAGTTATCATGAAAGGACTATACATTTCATATATTGTGTCAATATATAAAGAATAGATTTAAATGTATCTTTAACATGGCGTGAACAAATACCCTTCATGCAAATGGGTGATTCCCTGCAGAAATGTTTATTAATGAGCTACGCATGAGAATTTGCATTGTTGTTTTTTTTATTTGAAGTTAGATACACATGCCATGTTTATCAGTATCGTATGTGTACAGTTAACTACATGACACATTAACTATATAATTATATCAAATGTCTCTCCGCGAACACATTATTTAGTTTAGAAAGCTTGTAGCTTATCGAGTCACTCGTGAGTCCGCTTCCTGGAGAAATAGTACTGATATCATATGAGGAGGTACGGTCGTGAAACCCAGTTGGGCTCGAACCAGAAACGGCCTCCGGAATGAGCGGCAGACACTATTACCTCTACACCATCACTCCCTCTTTCTTGTTTTTTGACCGCAGTGAGTTTATCCGGTATGACATACATGTATGCCATAGAAATACAATAAAGATATATAGAGGTAGGCAAAAACACAAGCCGATTGTGTTTTTCACCACACACAATTTTTCACCGGCGTTTTCCAGCCGTAAAAACGCCCGTCGTTTTATTGTTATGAGATAGTTTTAAAAACTGTTTTCTTTATCGTTCGTACACGTTTCTACACCAAAATGTGAGCAATACCCGACACAATGATAGTTACATGTTAAAGTTTGAGTAATTATATGCCTCTGTACATGTTGTTACCCGTTCCCTCATGTGTGCGTGTGTAACATGTCCATTGATTTGACATATGTTTCGGCAGCTTTCATTTAAACAAGAGACATAGAAGGGCCAGTATCGCTTAGTTTCCGCACAATAAACAGTCTGAAGTCATCACTAAAGACGCTTTATACATAAAGTCATGAAAGTAATAACTAGTATAAGTATAACTAGATCGGTAATTGTCAAAAAACTGATAAAAGGTGGAGTTTAGGAAACCAATATTGGGCGGTGCTTCGTAGCTTCTTTGACAAGCGAGTCGGCAACGTTCAAACATTTGTGCATTGTTTTTGATGCTATCGGTAAACCTCCTGACTCTAATCAATTTCGTTAGCGGTAAAACTTATTTCAGTAATTGATATTATTGCTTATTGAACCAGTAATTGAAATAGATAACGCATGAAGTATATAATGTAATCAGGAATTTGGCAATGTGTTGAAAATGATTTGTATTGAAGTTCTGTACCACCAAATAATGTATGATACTGTTTTATATCCCCATGCATTATGTTAACATAACTGGGTAAATAAAGGTAATGTTGTTGTAAGTATGGTGGCTGAATTGTGACATTTCGCCTCGTGACCCTGTCGAGCGAAAACTTGCTACTACTTAAATATGGGTATTTCGCCCCGCGACGTTTTCAGGTTTTTCTTTATAATTGTCGTATAGAGAAGTTGTACAGGTGGCTGATTTATGCAATAATACGGCGACCGTTATAAGAAAGTGGCGATTTAAGGGAGCTTTAATTGGCTAAACGGCGGGGGCGGGAAGCGAAAACACGATTATTAGCGTGTGCGTGGGGCGAAAGTCGAAAACTAAGAAATTTAAATGGCGAGGACAAGGAAAATTTGGTAACACCATGAAAGTCACACAAACGTAGACATCCGCGCAAACTAGTAGTTTTTACGCACGGCAATTATGATAATTTTTGACTGCCATTATTCAGAGAATAAGCAAATATCAAAAATAAACCTCGGACACTTGTCAAATACATTGTTAAGGCTTTCTTACACAGAAGAGAAAAAAAAATGTATGGATAATTTATTTGAAAACATGTATTACTAAATCAATGACACTGTCTGCATTATATCTCTCTATATAGGAATCTTGGCAGAGGGAGATAGAGCTTAATTCACACTATGTAATTTATATGTGTAACTTGTGACTTTATGTTATTATTTATGTAGTATATGCTAATTCAAAGTGACTTATTGGTCCATTGGGCCGGGTGTATTTTGTATGTATTTGTGTTATCTTGCTGTGTTACAATGTTTACACATGTCACTATAATAAATAATTTACTTACTTATTGCGTTGCGCCGCCTCAGCGCAACGCATGTTTGGGACTGGAAGTCACTGGTGAGGTGGCAATGATCAATTTATCACCGTATCGGTAGTAGTGAACAAGAAAAACTGTGATACAAAGTATCACAGCGGGCCAACAAACAAAAATCCCATGTAAATATTTTGAAAATTGGTGATAATTGATATTGAGGCATGGCTCCAAAAGAACTCGAGGGAACCAATTCTGGTTGAACAAGCAAAACCTGACACGATATTACATCTACTGACTGACCTGTAGTATCGAAACTTTACTGTTATCAAATAATATTTATACAGTATGTCCAGGAATGCTCTATAGACCGTTCCTGGTATGTCTCAATTTTTCATTACCATTATCCTTATTAATTTGACTTAATGAAGTTTTTATGTTATTTGCCGTAAAATATTCTTAAAAAAGTAAAAATGCTTATTAAAACAGCAGAAAATAGTTAAAAAAAAAAATGGGTGTTGATGGGATTCGAACTCGTGGTTTCTAAAAGTACACGTACACAAAAGTGTTTCAGCCTTCGGCTTTATCCATTACACCACGGAGGCAGACTAATTTAAGATGGGAAAAAATTAGCTAAAACAATATCATATTTGTCTAAAAAGGCCATAAAAGAATATTCAGTCGACTCGTTTCGTTTCTATAATGTCAAAGGTTGTGTTAGTGAAAAAAGCAATCATATATCCATTTTTCTTGGTGTAGATTGCGACTGAAACGTGAAAAGCCTTTTTTCTTTTTTACCAGCGTATATTAGATTGCGCCCTCTATGAAACGAACGACAGCTCAATTACAAACGACAACTCTTGCTTTTCCAAAAAAATTGACTGTGTCTACAGTTTTCATCTCAGAAGTACCTCAATTTTATAATGAAGAGAGACGCATATGTTCGATATAGTGCTTAAGTCTCCATGCATCTTTTACTCACCACGTATTAAATATAGCGGGCCGCTGCTGCGGCCCGCAATAAATTCGTTTTCGATACTGAAAAGACTTCGTTGAGGTTACTGACATTGAACTATTTTCCACTGGTAAACAGTGCAGTATTCTAAATTTGCTACAAAGGCACAGAATAGTTTAATGATAAAAATGATGAATAATCGTGTTTTATATTAAACCATTTTTTTTTCCGGCAAATAACAGTTCATTTCGGTAAATATTTAGGTATGTGGTAAAACCCTGACTAGACCAGACGAGAACACAAAAGGCCGATCGTACCAGAAATTTTCGCCGATATGACTTACACACAATAGCGTTATTATTTCGGTATTAAAAATATCTGCATTTGGTACATGTGTAACCAAACTATATTTTTCATTGTTGAAGAAATACTATTGAGCACTAAGAGCAGTATCGAAACGTTTTCATCTGTAATAGAAACTATAAAATTCAATGTTAGTTCACCGAATGGATTTATAGGCCCGCTCATGTTTTACCGAGTTCTGAGTATTCTTTGTTTATATTGTTTTGTTCATATCGGCGGAAATTTCCAGTACGTTTCGTGCTTTCCGTGGTGTAGTCTTAAAAGACCCCAACAATTAAAATTTTCCAAATTGAAAGACCCGCCATTACGATCTTTGCGGGACTGTTTCTCCCCATTATGATGGTCAGGAAAATTGTTTAAAAATTTAAAATTCGCATAGAAAGTACAGTAACAAAGCATTGAATATAGCCTATGCTCACTACAGATGACCACTATATACAATTTACATTCGTAAATATCCATCTTTACAGGTCAAGTTCGATTATGGCCACATTTGCACTTAATAGTTCAGACAAACACATGTGTATGATAGTCGTTATACATTTTCATACTTGCATGTTACTGAATAGCACAAAACGGGAGCATCCGTGTCCTTTGGAAACTTTCGTTTGCACACATTTCTAGATTTTGCTCTAGAAAGACTCTGACATATTGTTTAACAAATGATTATACTTACTACTCTGGGAAATATTACAGTCTGTATGCCACGAAGTTTATCTTGCAGTAACGGTAACGTACACTTCCACTTAATATACTTGTATAAATGTTGTATATATATGTCTTTGCACAGTTATTGTAGTCATAAGCAATTATTATAACATTCTAAACAATGCAACCAGGAATTTGACGGGTATATTGTCGTAATTGCAAGACTCAGTGTAATTTGAAAAGTAAAAAAAAAACTTGCTTCTTTCTATCCCTTGGTTTTAATCAATCGGCCCCTGTATTAAAGTTGTAAAGTATATTAAGAGTATGCATGTGATTATATTGTTATTGCAAAACATTTTGAAATTCTGACAAGACTTCTAGCATTTATTCTTGTTTTCATAGTATTAGCTCCACTGATACAAAGAATGACTGTCGACCTTGAAAACATTCTAGAGACTACCATCATGAAAATTGGTCAAAATGTTTGTCTCAATGATTTCTAGGTCAAGTTCGAATCTGGGTCATCTGGAGTTATATAGAAACTAGGTCACACAGTCAAATTAAAAAAGAACCTTGTAAACGCTCTAGAAGCCACATTTTATAGCCAATCAAATGAACATTGGTCAAAATGTTTGTCTATGTTATATTGGAATGGTGGTCACCTTGGATCCAAAACTAGGTAACAAGATCAGATCAAGAGATAACTTTTTATTGCTCTAAAAGTCACATTTTATAACCAATTTTTGTGAGAATTAGCCAGAATCTTCTGGTCTTGATGATGACCTAACTAAATCTGGAACACATATAGATCAAGGTTGATTTTGATCACATTGTGTAACAAGTAGGCCGTGCACTCAGGTGGACGATATAGGGTCAAGATGGCTACTCTTGTTGGCAGTTCTAGTCAAGTGAAGAAAATCAGTCGATTTTATATGTGTCTCTCTTGTTTTTTTAACGTCTTAAAATCGTGTTCCGAAGTCTAATACAGTTCTGTACGGTGTTCCGTTTGGACCATCGCGCTTTTATTTTTCTCCCTATACCACGATGCTCGAAACCACGATGATGAAAGTCGAAACCACGATGATGAAAACACGAAACCACGATGGTGAGAGTCGAAAGTCGAAACTACGATGGTGAAAGTCGAAATCACGATGGTGAAAATACGAAACTACGATGATGAAAACACGAAATTACGAAACTACGATGGTGAAAACGCGATATAATTTCGCGTTTTCACCATCGTGGTTTCGACTTTCACCATCGTGGCTTCGACTTTCGTGTTTTCATCATCGTAGTTTCGACTTTCGTGTTTTCACCATCGAAGTTTCGACTTCCATCATCGTAGTTTCGACTTTCATCATCGTGGTTTCGACTTTCACCATCGTAGTTTCGACTTTCACCATCGTGATTTCGACTTTCACCATCGTGATTTCGACTTTCACCATCGTGATTTCGACTTTCACCATCGTGGTTTCGACTTTCACCATCGTGGTTTCGACTTTCATCATCGTGGTTTCGACTTTCACCATCGTGGTTTCGACTTTCACCATCGTAGTTTCGACTTTCATCATCGTGGCTCGACTTTCATCATCGTAGTTTCGACTTTCACCATCGTGATTTCGACTTTCACCATCGTGGTTTCGACTTTCACCATCGTGGTTTCGACTTTCATCATCGTAGTTTCGACTTTCATCATCGTAGTTTCGACTTTCACCATCGTGGTTTCGACTTTCACCATCGTAGTTTTGACTTTCATCATCGTAGTTTTGACTTCCTGTTGCGCATGGTCAATGCTATCTCGGCAAATAATACAATGGATGACTGTGATATTCATCTACGCATGACTGACGTAAGCCTACTTCATTGATAAAACATACGCGAATGACATGCGCAACAGGAAGGCGAAAGTCGAAAGTCGAAAACACGATGGTGAAAGTCGAAACCACGATGGTGAAAGTCGAAACCACGATGGCGAAAGTCGAAACCACGATGGTGAAAGTCGAAACTACGATGATGAAAGTCGAAACCACGATGGTGAAAGTCGAAACCACGATGGTGAAAGTCGAAACCACGATGGTGAAAGTCGAAACCACGATGATGAAAGTCGAAACCACGATGATGAAAGTCGAAACCACGATGGTGAAAGTCGAAACCACGATGGTGAAAGTCGAAACTACGATGGTGAAAGTCGAAATCACGATGGTGAAAGTCGAAACCACGATGGTGAAAGTCGAAACTACGATGGTGAAAGTCGAAAGTCGAAACTACGATGGTGAAAGTCGAAACCACGATGGTGAAAAAGCGAAATTATGTCGCGTTTTCACCATCGTGGTTTCGTGATTTCGTGTTTTCATCATCGTAGTTGCGTATTTTCACCATCGTGATTTCGACTTTCACCATCGTAATTTCGACTTTCGACTTTCACCATCGTGGTTTCGTGTTTTCATCATCGTGGTTTCGACTTTCATCATCGTAGTTTCGAGCATCGTGGTATGGGGAGAAAAATAAAAACCGCGATGGTCCAAACGGAACACCGTAGTTCTGCCTTTAATACAAGTCATCATCATTTCCTTGGGCAACGCTATCTTCTTTGCTGCGATCCGCAGCAACTTTTCTACTTGTAAATAAATAAATCTCGTTTAATAAGTTTCATTTGTTTTTTCGAAATAAGTGTTAAGTATTTTATCATTTAAGTTATTTGCAACTGCATGATGATTTTGCTTTAAATACTGCAATCCCTACTCGTTCATGTCGTATTTTCTATTTGACGGCAGAATACAATATTGTCGTGTGGTTTTCTTTTATATGACAATAATCAAGCATTGTTTTGAAAATAAATACATAAATGTATATATAACTTTGACAAAGAAAATTGTGTAATACCTTGAAAGTCTTACAAAGATACATACATGTATATACATACACCCGCGCTAGATCGCGATTTCTCATGTCTATATCTCGACAAAAAGTAAGTAGCCACAGGGTATTAATTATCGACAGGTATCAATAATCGACAGTTTGCGTTTCTTTCAAAGTTGTTTGGAATTTCGAACCATCTTTTGGATATTATAGCTCATTTCATTTGAAAGGTCAGACATTGACTTTAGTTAAATGTCTTCATTGTAATCTGTTTTTAGCAAATGATCTTGTAAATGTTTGTACATTACAAAACAACATTTTGAAAGGCACTGAACAATAGTTGCTGAAACTTAAAGGTTTCAGAAACTACCCCCCCCCCCCCCCCCCGCCCCCCGTTGTATTCATTCAACACAAGGAATGTCGATAATTGGTCCCCTTAACTCTATAAAACTGTTGCTGCGTTACGTGTCATTCTCTTTAATGACACAATTAAATTTATGTAAGAATGTGAGTCCTACATGTGTCTACTGGAAAATATTTAAACATTGCTGACTTTCTTGACTGTATTTTTACATGGAGTATTTTGCTTGAAAAACTATCGATAATTGGTACCCTGAGGCTATGAAGCAAAGTCATGTAATGTAGCATAGGGTAAGATAGGGCAGGGCAGGGCAGGGCAGGGCAGACAGGTCGTGGCACAATATTCATGAAATTATATAGAAATAAAGATTATTATATCTTCTTTTATTTTAAATTTCTAGATAACAATGTTCTGCGGGTCGCGTCTCTTGCTCAGGAATACCAAGTGGAGAGTTGCGTAAGATATTGCCGACAAGTGATGATAGGATGTTTAACAAAGGAATATGAATCTGCCACGGGATCAAATGATAAGTTCAAGATAGGAAGGCATGTTGAAAAATGTTTGAATGTGCTAACAACCGCTGTTGCTTGTGAATATGAGGAGGTGGTTACCCACGCTATCGAAATAATTGCTAGATTTGGACATACAATCTTCACTGGCTCGGAAAAACAATCGCAATGGCAGCCGCAGAATGTGTTTCAAAAACCATCCGTATTTACGTTTGCGGCAATCTCAAAGTCAGTTGATCCAAGGGAAGAGTGCAAACGTTTGTTTGAAGGTCTACCAGAAGGGATAAAAGCCAAACTTGCGTTTGAGCGGTTAAAGTTATGCGACAATGATCAAATGCGATAAACTGATGTCAGTTAGACAAGATAAAATTGATTGTGAGTTATGTTTCTCACTATAACTTAATCTCTTTCATTCCTATGCATAAAGTGTTGCGCCTTTCAAGTGAATTTGTGAATCAAAGAACTATTAAGATAGTCCAAATTAAGATAGTATGCTAATTAGAGAAGGTGACTATATTTTGTTCGTCTTTTAGTTATTTTCTTACTTTTGTTACTCAAAAAAAAATCTATCAGTTGTAAAACCCAACACTTTGGCAGCTTTATTTTTCATCCAAATATATAAGCACTTGTAAATAGTCCACTCTTTTGTGTGTGTGTTTTAGCACCTTGAATCCAAACGAGTTTTGATAATTGATTGTATCTATAATGAACATAGCATAATATACCTAGCATTTGTGATAATCATCTGTGATATATTTTCCTTTAATAGCGACCTTAGATGCGATCTTATGCATGCATGTGTAGCATATCTTTCAACTGTTGCCTACATCCACATTCAGTTTGATTATTTAATCGTGTATTCATTAGATCTGACAACACACATGTATGTATTGCAGCTTTCATTAAACTGACTCAAAGTACCGTTGTTTTTTTTACTCTCCACTAAGGAACGTCTTCAATATATCGTAGAGACAGTCAACTGTCCGTCGCTGTTCCAAAACATTCTGCAAATCGACCTTGAGGAAAACTTATGCGTAAAAGTATAAGCACTTTTGTTATGCATGCGATTTGTTATAAATATAATATTACGTTTTTCTAGACCAAATCACGCAGTCTGTGCCAAGGTTGGTATCAAAATGGTGTTATGTCCCAGCTTCGAACGTTCTTAGTACTTCTTACACATGTATGTGGAGAATAGGAATTTCACACAACTTCCACTGAGTATTGCGGTAGGAAGTTGACAGTCATGATCAGTAGCAATATAGTCCTGGACGACCCTAGGATTTCTCCCCGGGTGAACTGGTTAAGACCCCAGCATGACTCCCATGCATAGTTTGTATACTGGTACGTAACACAGTCTGAAAAGGATAAGAGCTTTGTTATACCGGACTGTAATACCCAGTCAGTTTTATCCAAAATATCTTGTTTATTTAGCCAAATATTGTGTAAAATGCCAGTAGCTAAAGATAACTGTGCGAGTGTACAGACCAGACATCCGTTGTCAGCGTAAGTTGGTACAGGTACTTGAACCACTTTCCTTCGTGGAATATCTCAGCTTAATCACATTTTTGGCCTGGGGACTGAAAGTCCCAAAGGCCTAAGTTAGTATACCACATGTCAAACCCTGCAAGAATTTTAGCCGTGCTATGTGCGAATAACAACTGTAAACATGCGCTATGCGAAAGTAGTGCAAGACAGACCAGATCAATCTTCTGTTTGAATGCCGCATATGATAAGAACATGTTACAAATAAAAATAGTACATAAATCTTCAAACGACTGCAGGAAGGTATATAGCTTACGGGCTGCATATTTGTTATACCGGACTGTAATACCCAGTCAGTTTTATCCAAAATATCTTGTTTATTTAGCCAAATATTGTGTATATATCCATTATATATATATATATACATTTCCCTGCCATCCATATATTTGTGAATCATTCATTCTGTCATATATTGAATTTCGTCCTCTGCATATTTCGACCCGCGCTTTAGGTAAGGTTCAGCGCAAAACACGTATGTCAAAAGTTGTTTTTCGGGGAGTTAACCTATAGCCCCCAGGCCTTCAGCGGTCACAGCGCTTTGATAATAACTTGGATAAGACGTGTTAATTAAATGTAATTACATTACAATTTTAGAAATTAATGCGCTGTTAGCTGATTACGGAAGATAATCATATGCATATCACGGAAAAGTACGGATATTTACGGAAATTTACGAAAACATACGAAGCTCGATATAAGAGTTTGTAGTTTGATTTTCAAATTTCCGATGTTATTTCATTGACAACTTTGTTATTTACGAACGATTACATATATATTTACCTAAAAATAAATGTCTGTAAAAAAAGATATAATTTACGTACATTCCCGAGAAGGAACTAACGTGATCAAATTCACCCGCCATTTATCGAGGACGCTGCATGTCGAGGCCCAGTGAACGGTTTCACCGATTACAACTACAAGGTAACCCAGAATCATTTTTGGTTTTCTCTGTTATACACATTGTACAGTACTGTATTTATATTTCATTGCTGGTATTGCTTTGTTTATTTCTGTTTCAAGGTCTTGTCATTGGTACACAATAATTTTCGATCCACATCATCAGATCATTTGATTTGATTTGATGAGAATTTTATCAAGGTCCGTCCAAAAGAGCACTTATGTTAGCTTGATATTTGGATGAGACCCGGCAGTCTCCCGTCCCTAAAAATCAATTTTGAAGCCAGATGGAGAAATTTACCTGACTGCAATTTCCAGCCGAAAAGCCAAGGTTGTATTTGTTGGTCAAAGTAGGCCAACCGGCGCCAAATAATCATCAGATCATATCGCTTGAAGTTGTACAAAGCGCAGATCGAATTATTTGTACTGGCTTAAACATTTTATAATGTTGACTATGTGATTATTTTTCATTTAACGTACATTTTATAATAAAACAAACTTCCCTGCCATCCATATATTTGTGAATCATTCATTCTGTCATATATTGAATTTCGTCCTCTGCATATTTCGACCCGCGCTTTAGGTAAGGTTCAGCGCAAAACACGTATGTCAAAAGTTGTTTTTCGGGGAGTTAACCTATAGCCCCCAGGCCTTCAGCGGTCACAACGCTTTGATAATAACTTGGATTAGACGTGTTAATTAAATGTAAGTAACGAAGAAATTAGCTCTACTAGTTTTTAACAAACATAATCATGTTCTTACATACCATCAAGATATTCAAAAGCCACTGATCTACATAATGAATATTATCTTGAAGAGTTTATTTTTATGCCAAATTAAACAACGCAAAATGTAATTCGATTGATATGCTTTTTTGTCGTTACAAAACTTCCTCCTTGAAGTACACTTGATAACGGTGTGATTCGTTTCTTTTTTATTTATGATCTTGAGGAAAATAAATACAAGAATAATTTCCTGTATGAAACTACGGCATTGTTCACGTAATTGTACAGGCGGTAATTTCTTAAATCGGAAACAGCTTACTCTGTTGAATAGTATGTGTTGGTGAACTTCGGGCTTGGATTAAACTAAAATGGCATTAATTCAAAACATTTATTTCATCTGTTACGAAACATCTCATAAAGAACGCATAACATTTCGTAGTTAACCTTTGTTGATAACTTATGACCCTTTTATAGCTAGAAGTGGTGGAGGCACGTTTAAACATCATGCAAGATTTTATCTGATTTATAAGATAGTGTTTATTAAGTCAAATTTTAACAATTAATAATCCCTAAAGGAGCGAGCGGTAGCCTGCGACCGGGGTTTCTTGATTGTTAAAATTTGACTTAATAAAGTCTAACTTTCTTAGTGATTAACCTCATTTGACCTTTTGCATAGCCACCGACATGTATTGTGGGCGGGCTAAAGTGCTTTCTATTAAGAACGAACTTTTAATAATAAAGTGATTTCAGTACATGTAGTTAGTTTTAATAAAAAAGAAAGACGTTTATTTAAAAATCTAAGCGATTCGATTGGTGGGCAAATGAGGTCAAACACTAATCTCTTGTAACGTATGCCTAAGTATTTCTGAACATATCTAGTGGTGAGAATAGTTGTGAATAGTCGTGAGATTATTGGACGAGTGGGGAGTCGTATAAGTTAACCACGACAACTTTAGGCTTGTAGCACGACAATCGCACGACTGTTAAAACATACCTGTGATCAGCAACGACCAGTCTGGTTGCAGGTAAGCTTTTTAGCATGATCAGAATTCTCCACACGAACGCATTCGATCTTGCGGCTACCTAAGATCATCAAATACCACTCATGACTACGTCTTGTGGTAACACTTTCATACAAGTCTTTGCGATTTCAAGTCGAAGTTGATCGAAACCCGTTGTAATCTTTTTCTCTCAGTGTTACGGAGGAATGAAAGATATGGATTTATGTTCCGCACAGATTTGTTACTATTCATCTCAAGGTATAATAAATTCGGGAACATATTAAACTGAATTTAAAGTGGTAGCTTCAACGATAGTTACGGTAATACTTTGCATTCATTTGGATTACAGGCAATGCCTTTAAACTCTCAGGGCCGGTCAAAATTGCATTGCCCCGAGACTTCATATATAGTCTAACTAAACAAGATGGATGTCAATCCAGAACTCAATGCATATTTTCAAGGTTTCCAGGATTAATCTATTGTTTACTTCCTTTACCATTTCCAGTGTCTTTAGACTATAAACTTGACAGTAGACTTGTGTATTATGAAAGGACCGTCTCTTAATCTAGGTAAGAAAAAGAGTCAAACATTTTGTAGCTGATCTAATTTACATGACACGAAGGAACATGCGGCTTCTTACTGTAATTGAAAAGGAAGCTTTCAAAAGTCATACACTTATAAGTGAATGCTAAAATGTAAACGGTAAAACGTTGTTTGATAGTGCCGTATAAGCTGAAAAAGTATGCTCTTCAATTTTGGAGGAAATAAAAGTTAATTACAATGTATAACCGTTTTGTACATGTATAACGCATTCATGCCGATTGACCGTATGGTTGTTATTTAAAACGTTAAAGTATAAATGAAATTCTAAACTACCTGTTCATTTTGTTAAAAACTTCCTCATCACCCGTTTTAATTATATTTTGGGCTTGTTTCTCCATTTTCCATTTACAATGGATGTTCAGTGGCTGGTTATTTTTCTTGCTTTTGTGACTATTAAACAATTTACGGCAGATGAATTCTACGATTCAGATGTAAGTTTTCAGTTATCGATCTATCATTAAATTCTATTGATCATTCATGTTCACTTTCTTCTGAGGAATGCTACCATTGTAAGTTATGGATTAACTAAAAAAACATTTTAAACAATTTTATTTTCTATTTGGTTTATTTCCGACATTTTAGCATTGAAGTTACTTTGGCATCTACATTTGGTTTGATGCCGATCAGAAAAATGGTAAAATTTTAAATAACAAAAGCCCAAATGCGACGGTGGATAGCAAGGTTTTCGTTAATTTGGATTTTAAAACATAACAGGTGGAACAGCTGATGAAATTTTACGGAGACGATACAGATGAACCGTTCAGCGCTCGTAACTGTGACCGAACCGGCAGGGAACCTCTACCTCTCAAACTGATACACATGGATATAAAGCCGTCTCCTATTCGGTTAGGACAGAAACTTACCGCGAATGTCTCATTCATATTGAAACAACACCTTGGTTTTAACAATCAGAGAATTGAGGTAATGTGTAAAATTCTTCTTTCTAATCTTGTTAGCTGTTAAAATTATTCTAAATTGCTGGTAAACCCTGCATGACTATCCTTAATTTCAAGTATGAAATAGCATATACCTTTCTCTAGTTCATAGCTTTAATTAAAAAGAAAAATGAGCCAAAAGATACCATAAAATAAGTTCTTAACCACAAAGAGATTATTAGAAGAATTACCCATCCAAGGATGAGGAAAGGCAGCAAACGGTAATTATTTACACTGCATCTATGATATGAGGCAGCAAACAGTAATTGTTTACATTGCAGCTATGATATTAGGCTGCAAACAGTAATTATTTACACTGAAGCTATGATATTAGGCAGCAAACAGTAATTATTTACACTGCAGCTATGATATTAGGCAGCAAACAGTAATTATTTACACTGCAGCTATGATATGAGGCAGGAAACAGTAATTGTTTACACTGCAGCTATGATATTAGGCTATGATATTAGGCAGCAAACAGTAATTATTTACACTGCAGCTATGATATTAGGCAGCAAACAGTAATTACTTACACTGCAGCTATGATATTAGGCTGCAAACAGTAATTATTAATACTGCAGCTATGATATTAGGCAGCAAATCGTTATTATTTACACTGCAGCTATGATATTAGGCAGCAAACAGTAATTATTTACACTGCAGCTATGATATTAGGCAGGAAGCAGTAATTATTTACACTGAAGCTATGATATTAGGCTGCAAACAGTAATTATTAACACTGCAGCTATGATATTAGGCAGCAAATCGTTATTATTTACACTGCAGCTATGATATTAGGCAGCAAACATCAATTATTTACACTGCAGCTATGATTTTAGGCAGGAAGCAGTAATTATTTACACTGAAGCTATGATATAAGGCTGCAAACAGTAATTATTTACACTGCAGCTTTCATGTTAGGCAGAAAACAGTAATTATTTACACTGCATCTATGATATTAGGCAGCAAACCGTTATTATTTACAATGCAGCTATGATATAAGGCAGGAAGCAGTAATTATTTACACTGAAGCTATGATATTAGGCTGCAAACAGTAATTACTAACACTGCAGCTATGATATTAGGCAGCAAATCGTTATTATTTACACTGCAGCTATGATAATAGGCAGCAAACAGTAATTATTTGCACTGCAGCTATGATATTAGGCAGGAAGCAGTAATTATTTACACTGAAGCTATGATATAAGGCTGCAAACAGTAATTATTTACACTGCAGCTTTCATATTAGGCAGAAAACAGTAATTATTTACACTGCATCTATGATATTAGGCAGCAAACCGTTATTATTTACAATGCAGCTATGATATTAGGCAGCAAACCGTTATTTTTTACACTGCAGCTATGATATTAGGCAGCAAACAGTAATTATTTACACTGCAGCAATGATATTAGGCTGCAATCAGTAATTATTTACACTGCAGTTATAATATTTACCATACTGCGAAGACAACGCTTTTGCCAAATGCAATAACAAATAACATCATAAACATGATATCACGATTCCTTGACATCCATCTAAATGCCATCTTTTCGGAACTTTACGGAAATATCCTGACTAACTCATGGTACTTAATGATATCATCGACAAATATTCCAAATGTGTTATGTGCCAGTTCAGAGGTAAGTATAAGTCATACTTATGTCAGAAGCTGTTGACGAATTTAATGTTTAATTGTAGATCGATTTGAGTATACGGCTGAAAACACCATGGGGATATACAGAGGTGTGTGATTTCGTTGGCGATGAACTCTGTCATACAAACAATTTGTGTTCTCATATAAAATACATCGAGAATGACTTGCCAAAGGGAATTCCGACTGCCAAATGTCCGTTTCTCAAGGTAATGACCTGTATTAAAAAGCGCTGGACCTGTTACATTTTAAATGCTTCAAAGGCCCAATACTAAGCCCCTGACAGGTATAATTTTTCATCACATACGTATTTATATTACATGTATAAGAATAGCAAAATTAATATTTCATCAGGTTTGAATTTATTTTATAATTAATTTGATTCAGATTCTAAAATTCATAGGGATAATTGATTCTAAATATTAAGAATTACTTCTGTTTTATGAAAACTTAAATTCATTTTTTCAGTGTTTTCAAGTCTTTATTTGAGAGTTAGTCAATTGCATGTTTTACTAAATTGATAAATAATATGAGATGTTTTTGTGTGGCATTTTGATATCCCTCCGTAGTAGTTACCAATTTTGCGAAAAATAATTTTTTATTGATTATATTTTAGGGTTCCTACAATATCACAGATACTGTTATTACAACAAAAGAGCTACCGTTTGACTTAAATGGAGCCTTTGACATGACTGTGTGGATAAAGGAACAAGGAAAACACATAGGTTGTTTAGAATCACACTTTTGTGTTGGGTAATTTTGACTGTCTTCTATTTTTGTTAACTGTAACAGCGAAATCAAAAGTTCTATCAGACTGTGGGTCATATAAGCGGCTGTTGCTAAGTTATTTATTTATCATAGTACATGTGCATGTACAAGAAACATCACAAAGAATTATCATACAAATATCATGATATGTGGATCGAATTGAAAGCTAATAGAAATATCGATTTCAATAAAAAAAAGTATTAATACATTTAACGAAGACCGTTTAACTTCTGGAAAAAATGATTAAAATGAATCTGATTTTTATGCAGCAACTCGCGTGACAGTCTTCTTACATAAATAGATTCTGGTTGATAAGAACACTTTGTTTTTGATAAGCAACTTGCAGGCGTTTTTAATTAAATCATTCCTGCCTCGACAACTGTATATGAATAAATTCCATTGTTTTCTAACTTACAGGAAGTGCAGACCACAACTTGTTTAACACAGAAACAGAAACTACACATAAAACTGTTCTGTTCTCGTAGACTGGAAGGACAAGGCAGACAGTGTCTTTGATACGCTGAACATTATATGAAAATAATGAAAAACAAATCATGAAATTAACATGAATGTTGATTCAAGAAAAATACATGAAACACTTAATAGGAATTATAATCTACAAAGATATTGTTTTATTGTCTTTCAAAAGGAAAGGAGGCAACAATAATGTACCTAACAGTCTGTGTGTGTTATGGAGCACTATATGTCGCCTATCAGTCCGCATTAATGGCAATTTCTTCTTTGCTCATACAGCTTTTGGATACTAGTTCTATATATATATTATATTCACTTAAGTGTTGTAGTAGTAGTATTGATATATCGAGTTAATCCAATGAGATTTAAGATCAGCTCATACATATGTATACTCTAATTATATGGTCTAGTAAACCGCATTGTTATACCATGTACGCTCTGTTATGTCAGACTGTATAATATACTCATAAGGCTCACATCTGCGTTATTTTTATATTTTACCTATACTTGTAGTGCGAATCGTTAAAAAATAAATTAAAGTATCAAAGCACTGAAAGTACAGAACGACATTCGGTTTGCCAACGTTTCATGAAAGTCTTCAAGGAGTTCATGAGATGTGTAACAGACACCAACGACTACCTGAAACCAACCTACTTATTAACGAGCTGTCCCCCATACTCAAACAAAGAAAATTTGATAACTGTATAACTTGCAGTTATGTGTTTCTATACCTCCACTCTACATTCAATCAAATCTGCTTCAGGGAACCTTACTTACAACAGAAAAAGGAAATAAAAAATTATTTTATGCTAACTAACGAAATACTGTGTTATATCAGTGAAATATAGAGTGGTGATATAGATTTCATATCAGTCACAGTGTGGGTGATATAGGTCTACCGGAACTACTTTTTTAAGTAGTGCATGTGCATAATTTTGCTTTTGTTTCAATATTTAGCATAAAATAAAAAGAAAATTTGTTTGTTTTTAGTGGATATGGAATATATCTCAACTCAAAGTGATACAATTTTCACATTTATCTCGCGCTTTGCGCTCGTGAAACGATTACAATTGTATCACTTCTCGGTGAGATATATTCCACTCAAAACAAACAAATATCCTCAATGTCTATGGAAGACAGAGACCGGACACGAAAATACGGGCAGACGCACGCACGGACGGACGTTGTTATTACAATATGCCTACCTTTCAGGGCATCAAAAGATTACCTTTCAAAATAAACGAAACGCTTGCAACAGTATATCGCACTTCCCTCTTGAGGAAGTAGCACTACATGTGTTATAACTTATTACTATTGTATACAACACTCGACAATAAAACACACAAACAACATTGTAAACACGTACACATACTAGTAGTTAAGTGTTTGTCACCTATGAGGACATATTTCTACGCTTTTATCGGTGATAGATAATCTTTTCCTCCACCGCCTATCTCTCATCGCTTCCGGGGCAGACTTCCGGGGCAGACTATTTTATGTAAATTTTATCAGCAGCCAACACATCACAAAATCGAAAAATGACTGCAATTTTTTTTTAAATAAACATAGCATTTTGTGTATTTTCTTTTTTAGATCATTTTCGATTCATCTATAGCAGTTTTGAAGTAAAAATCGAGAAACAGTTGATTTTCATGCTCCCCCCTCCTGTTTTCACACTTATTCTAGTTCTTATTCTACTGCCAGCTACTGCTACTGCCAACTTCACGGTATTGCTACTGCTACTGCCAGCTACTGCTACTGCCACTTCACGTTTTCTGCTAGCTACTGCCACTGCCAGCTACTGCTACAGCCAACTTCACGTTTTGCTACGCTACTGCCAGCTACTGCTACTGCCACTTCACGGTTTTGCTACTGCTACTGCCAGCTACTGCTACTGCCAACTTCACGGTTTTACTACTGCCAGCTACTGCTACTGCCAACTCACGGTTTTGCTACTGCTACTGCCAGCTACTGCTACTGCCAACTTCACGTTTTTGCTACTGCTACTGCCAGCTACTGCTACAGCCAACTTCACGTAGATATGGTATCATTTTTTTCTAGTAAACAATAATTCCATTATAACACTTACGAGAGATATTAATAAAAAATACAAAAATGTAGTATATATTATTTTTAACCTGTTATGTTACACTATAAAAAATGAAATGCGTTAAAATACTAAATTTATATATTTTTGTTACTAATGCTTACGGAAAGTTATTTGTCACAAATTATTGACTGTTTTTTTATTGAGCACGCAAAAGATTTATAACCACAGGACCAAGTTGTATCTAATCGACTGTATAGTTCGATAAGTTATGGTATAATGTTAGCGTCCTGTTCGAAGCACTTGTCCCGTCCGATCATTTAATTTCTCCACAAGAGAAGCTGCAAAGACCCCTGACAGGCGCATGCAGATACAAGGGAATCCGGTATCCCAGAACATAGCTCTTTATGAATTTACCCCTTTCTGCCTTTACGTAAACTGATACACGCGAGACTACTTCGCAATATCATAGAGCGGATATCTTCATACATAGTGGCAGGTCTTTGTCATTTGGTTTCACAATATGACTAAAATCTAAACAGGAAGTTATATCATGTTTACTTTACTAAAAAGATCAAAATGATAAACAAAAATAAATATCCTTCACCGCAAATGAAAGAGAGATTGTTTCTTATTCACTGTCCACTTTTGTTCTGAAACGATGGTGTTTTTAAAGATCGCCTTCGTTCAAACTTGTTTTAGTGTTGTTATGCTGTCGTATGGAAAGGATCTGAATGTTTTCAATAGTGCACAGGTATGTAGATTGACTTTTCTACATTTTCATCTGATTAGTCATCAATTAAACTCATATTATGAGAAGTATTTTGTAGAAACATATGTTATGGTGGTAACTGGAGACTCTGTTGTTTATTCAAAGTTTCTGTTGATTTAAATTGTTTATGGTTAAGATGAAAATACTGATGAACATGTTACATTGCTAGTACCGCGTCTTCTATGATACCGCGGTTGTCCAAAAGTTGTTATTTTGCATACGTAGCACCATCTGTTGATGGCTTTACTTCATCAAGTGAAGTGTTGCTTTTTGCTGAAATTTGGCGATAATGTCTAAAATACTATAAAATATACTGCGATATCCATAAAATAATTATACTAAAATTCGGTTTTTCTTATGGTTTTGCATCTCGGCCATTTTTATGTCTTTCATCCCTAAAATCTCCGATTTCATGTTTGACAAGTCAATGTCGTCATAGCCCGCAATTAAAAAATATCTACGGAATCTTTTTGACAACTCTTTGCAGCTTACCATCCTACTTTCCATACCTTTAACACAGTGTTAAATGTGAAATGGCATAAAATCTCAATGGCATCATATTGACAACAGCTGAAAAATAATTATTTATTATATTGCTTGACCCTGTTTTTGTTACATTCCTAATATATTTTGTCACTTTATCGTCATATCGTGTAGTTTGATATGTTACAAGTAATGAGAATGTAAGAAAAGTATGTAGATTTTTTCACTGAATGTTAACTTTTTTGTATATATCATGTATGTGGACTTTTTTCATTGGATGTTAACTTTTTTTGTATATACATGTATGCAGATTTTTTACCATTGGATGTTAAAATTTTTTTGTATATAATATGTAGATTTCTCCAACAAATGTATATCATTTTTGTATATCTGTAGTTTTTTCGATTGGATGTTAATTATTTTTGTATATCTATAGACTTTTTCATTGGATATATATGAATGTTAAATATTTTTTGTAAATATGACTATGATATTCAAAAGAGCCTAGAAAACGGTGCTAGAATCCATTTTTGATCATTTCTGCAGCTTGGACTGTCGACAGACCATTTCCATTTTAAGAACTGCAACACTACTGTGGTACCACTGTATATTCGAAATCTCAGCATTAACAACCCAGTGCAACTTGGTGAGTTTCTAGCTGGTACAATTTCATTTGATTTGGCAGACGATGCCGGAAACAATCCGGTTGAGGTAACTAACATTTGTTTTACCTACTAGCTTACTCATTGATTGTAATTATTATTATTATTATTATTATTATCATCATCATCATTGTAAGTCATTGTAAATTTTTGGAATACCGAGTTCATGAATACACAAAATATTCAAGAAGTTCGTTTTTCAAGTTGATTAATATACTGGCTCCTAATTCACATGGTTGCAGTTTTGCGAAATTCTTCAGACTCCAAACTTACCCAAGTTCCAAACTTACCTAAGTTAGAGTATTAATGTACTTTCTACCTACTTTATACGAATTTTTATAAAACATATTCTTGATCTTATGTCGATACCAAAATATGTAACTCAGCATTGTGCTATCGCTGTATGACATTATGTAACTTGTGTTCAAGTTTAGCCTTTTAATAAATACAGTACAGTCTGTATATAACGCACTCCTTGGGACCATTTAAATTTGTTCCTTATATCCGGATTATGTTATATCCATATAGCATTTTGAATTTAGATAAAGAAGAGGAAAATTGGGCCCACAAAATTCGTTCGTTATATCCGGAATATCGCTATATCCGTAGTTAACTGAAGTTAGAATGAAACATCGTTCATCACAATGCAAAATTGTAGAATTATTTTACAGTCGGCGCTTAGTATACGACTAAAGACGAGTGAAAGTGACACATATACCGAGGTGTGCGAGCTTGTTGGCAGTTATTTCTGCCACTTGAAAGATTTGTGCACATATACCGACAGACTTGATAAGTTCTGCCCAAAAGTTTTTCAGCATGGGCAAAACTGTTCTTGTCCATTAAACAAGGTAAGTGATGTCTTTATTTACCTAGGTAAACCAAGCTATTATAAAATACATTGTTGATCTTTATTTTTGTAGGAAATATCGTGTATTAACAAAAAATCAACCTACCAACTGTTTGCATCTTTCTTTTATATAAATTTGCTGAACTAGCATCAAAAACTGATTCAGACAACTTGCTTTACCGTTTTATTTTGATAATTATTAACGATTTACTTAATCTCAAGTTCGGGATATTAAGTGATCATTGCATATTATACATACAATGTAGACAATCATTTTTGTGGAAGTTGTTATCATGTACTGCCAAATTATCTATCGTTTCCCTAGATGACATTTGTTTAATTGAAAATGGAATATTCTTGATTTGTCAAAACAACGAATCTGTCAAGATATTGTATCGACTTAAAAAAAATATGATTTCATGAATATTATTTTGTGTCAATCTTTCAGGGGAAGTACGAGAATTTAGGTTTCTTCGTAAGAACAGAAAAATTGCCTTTCGAGTTGAATGGTACTTTTGACTTAACTGTGGAAATGTATGAAACCAGTAGACTTCTGGCATGTATTGACATTCACTTTTGCATCAGGTATACCGGTAAACATATGATATATTTCAATTTAAAGACCAGCAAGCCTGCCTATGATTTTGTATAGTGAAGGTTGCACTTATATGTGTCGTACATAAAAGGAATGTGACCTACAAAAGTGTAAATACCCCCTTAAGTTTAAAGATGTGTCGCACACATGATTGAGGTCCACAAACATCCGGTCAACAGGAGGCATACCAAAGCTGACCTGGATATCGGGTGGCGCGGTGACAGAGTGGTTAACACTCTGGATTACCAATTCGTAGGTTCCCGGTTTCAATCCCGGCCGTGGCACTGGAATTTCAGAAACGCTTTTCAGTGTTTCCCACCCATCTAAAGATGAACTGGTTAGAAACCCAGAGGTAGTCTCCCGTGTATCGGTGCTATACCCCGGAGTCGGGACATGTAAAATTACCAAGAGGTCCATTCGTGAAAGAGCTAGGATCCCTTGCATCTGCAACTCTCTCTCTCTCTCTCTCTCTCTCTCTCTCTCTCTCTCTCTCTCTTCAACCTGCACGTGCCAGGAGTCTTGGCAAGTTCACCCAGGGAGATATCCCAGGGTCGGCCGGGACTATTAAAACTCAAAGAAAAAGAAAAGAGAAAATATCCATATTCTTACGATTTTTTGTTATTGTGCTTTAATCCAAGCAAAAGATTTTGTCAAATGTTTGTGTTGTGTCAGTGACTAATCAAAGTCTTACCAAAAATTCAGATTTTAAGTATTGTTTACTGTAGAGCTAACAAAGACCTAATGTTTAATAAAACTCGATTGTTTTTTTTTCTTTCAGTAAATGTATGTTCAAATGAAGAAGGGAAAATGAAGAAAGGAACAAATAGAATGCCAGGAATAAACTTTGTAGATTATTATGAAGTAGCTCTACAGAGCGTCTTGAACATTTAATATATATATAGTAACGGAATTGTATATATTGAAAAAGAAACAACAAGTTTTGCTTGCATTTCTGCGATATCTGACATTACTTGCAAAGTAGCGTCAGATTGCAACCTCAGTGTACTTTCGATTGCATATGCACCAATATCTACTCGCTGAATTCTAAACCCCAGGATCTCTTTGAATTCGGTGATATAGTAACTTCAATTTGTTTATAGGATAATGATAGAACCATGTTCTATTCACTCTGAAACACTGTTGGCATTTGCCTTTCTGTCGTATTCAAGTTGTTTCATCAAGATAACGATTTGTCAGAAAGCTTCTTATACATGTTTTGCAATATCATTGAAAAAATAAGTGTAGTAACAAGTAGTGCACAATATTTGTAATAAAGTTAATGTTAATTAGAATATTTAAAATATTCAAAGACACAAAGTACATTTGTTTTACCGTCTATTTGTGTTAACTTTTTTACTAATAAGACATATGCAGCTGTAGGTTTACAAAATCATGCTGAATATTTCAGAATACATGTAAAAGCAATAACATAAAACATATACATGTAAATAACCGTTAATAGATAATATAAAACGTGGTCAGTCCGCCACAAGATGATTTCTGTTGAAGACATATACCTTCTGTTGAGCTACACTACTGAACTATTTTTAATATATGAGTGCTCAGCATTTACGAGAGCTAGTCAAACGGCTTTAAATGAAATGCATGTTAATGCTTTTCTTATTTCATATAGGTTTAGTGATTCAGTTCTGTGGAGTTGTAGTTGGATGCAGGTGGATTTTAATTTTCTTTACCATAAATGTCTGATTTACGGCTTAGTGGCTTTCCGGCAAGTTTTGGTAGAGAACTAGGACATGGTCACTCCCAAAAAGTCTAAACAAATATAATGGTCATTCCCAGATGTGATTTCTTGTTTATCATATCAATGCTGAAGGCTAAAGCTGAATTTATAGATGTAAACAAGGCTGCACAATAAAAATCGACAATTTGTGACTTTAGCTTTTTGGAGTTGACAAAATTTGCTCTGTTCAGTCATTAATTGAAGACGAGAGTTTTGAAGGCTAAATGTCCTCGAAATCACTATAGTCAACAAATAGTCTAGGGATTCTCTATGCTTTTTGTACTTCTTCTATCATTCAACTGGACCATGTTCAATACCAGGTCCTGCCGAGAATTCATTAGAAATCCTTCAATTGCTTCAATTCACAAGAATTCACATTTCCGTTCTATTAAGAGTGTAGGGTTTTCTTGAAATATAGTAAACAGTATGTACGTATTCCAGTCATTTTGACAAAGAGTAAGTTTCTTTAGCTATGCACTGCAGCTGATAAACTGGTGCAAAATTGTTCTAACATCTATGTTTGAGTTAACTGCTGCTATATAGGAAAATTGATATCTGGTCTATTTCTGAAAATAAATTTCTGAAAAAAAAAGAAGTTAACTCTTAGCTTGCTGACTGCAGATAAATCTGCCTTTGCGACCAGACTGGCCGGTGCACATGATGATCAGCAAGCACTTCCATGCAGTCTGATCATGATCTGCACTATTCGTTATCTATTCAATGAATTTTCACTGAACACACATGTAAACAAATTAACGGTGCTGACCGAAAGAAAGATGGACAGTTCCAATTTGGAAGTTCTGCAGATTTAGCGTTAAATATTACGACCTTGAAATAAGAGTCATTGTTCATAATCGTCATTTGGGAGTTGACAGTAATTTCAACAAGTTTTCATCCGCAGCACAACTTTCACCATTTCTTCTTCGATAACTCTATTCTCTGCCGATTATAAGTGCAGAAATTAGTAATTTCTGGTATAATATTTCCTCTGGGAGTCCCAAATTTATGTGACATCTCATTTGTTTTCATGCACCACTGAACTATTTTTCAGTGCGCAAGAGAACGTTCTTTGATGAGTGCTTTGTGCTTTGAGGCTATATAGCACAGTGCAGAGGTCAGAAATCGACAGTGGCCAAAACGTTACACAATGGAAAATAATTACTGAAAAAAAAAACGATTTGAAGTAGATTTAATGCCAAGCCATAAAACTTACGATGACACACTAACACATACACGTACGTGTATTTTAGACTTGAATGAATTCCTCAGACGACGGAGCCAATATAAAAAGATTTGATTAACACATGTTGATTCAAAAAAGAATTGGTGATCTGAGTTTATCCTTTTTCTGATTCTGTACTGGTGTATATTTTCTATTTCTTATTCTACACATTTTCAGTTTGATTCTGTCATGTTTTCGACACTTTCATTTGTCTCTTGACCTCGATTTCTGGGCAATCCACGATTATTCAACATGATTTTTCTGAGCAGTTTCTGAATACGTCCGAAATCAGTTTGATCCATTGGCACGTTGCTCTTGGCAAGTCGTCGTATTTCTGCTTTGTATTTCCTATTGGCTTCAACCAGCTCTCTGAAAGTAAAGTTTTTGAAATATTATTCTGAGATGACCCATTTATTCTTTATGAGAGTGACTTTGTTAGTCTGTCCAATCATATTATAAAATAACGTTTTATTAAAAACCCTACAGCCATTTTGAATTTGCTCGAACAGAATGATTGATTCAATGAGGATATACGATAATGTGCCTTCTTTTACGTGTAATGCCTAATGTCATTTCACCATAAAAATGTGTTTTCAATATTCACTAAGAAATACTCACTGAACAATGCTCACTGAAAAGAGCTCATTGACCTATGCTTAATAAGAAATATTCACAAAATCATGCTCTTGCTGAGTAAAGCTCAATGAAAAATGTTTAACTAGTAGTGCTTACTGAACAATGTTAACTGAGCAGTATTCAGTGAACAGGAAAATGCTAACTGAGTACCCATCGAATAATGATCACTAAGCAAAACTCACTGAACAATGCTCAATGAGTAATACGCAAAGAACACTTAGTGATTATTACTTAGTGAGCATTGTTCATTGAGAAGTACTAAATGAACATCATTCTTTGAGTATTTTTCAGTGTTATTTGAGTATTACTTAGTGAGCATTGTTCATTGAGAACATTTATATGCGAGTTGGCATGCAAGAATACCACCTCCCACTTTCGTTTTAGCTGACACTTAAATTTAGTCATAGAAACCTGTTACACAGATTAAAATAACCGCAGTGGATACTTTCAACGACTTACATGTAACATCAAAGAAAAGAAAATCTGCCATTAAAGTGTTTTTTAAACACAGAGGAAAATGACACTATATTTTAATAAGGACTATGTGTGAGGGGGACCGCGGAGGAACACTGCCTATTTGCAATATTCATACAATATCGCTGAAGCTGTTCTGTAACATATTTTGGATGACAAAAATAAAGGTTATGTGTATAAGTTTTTTGTCATGCTGAAGAGTTTTTTCTAACATGCTTTTGCTTATAATGAAAATTAAGGTTACTTAACTAAAGAAATCTAAATAAAAACTATTAAAACTTACAGAATCATTTACAGAATCATTTACATAACCTACAAATTTAGAAGTAAGCATCATTACAATGATTCTAGAAATAAACATGTATGTCAATCGCGGTACAACAACTGACCAATCACAGCGGTACAACAACTGACCAATCACAGTCTGTTTGTCTAAATAGGCCTAACAACAAATGCCTTTAACCATATTTTTTAATTTATATCTGCTGACAAACATCTAGTTCCTATATATTGAGATTTATACATACGCGTAATCAATTTCCCCATTCTTGTCTGAATCGCAGGCCCGGACAAATTTGTCCAGGGTTTTCATTTTCATAGGTATGTCCACAGCCTAGAAGTACAAATGTTAATTCTTATGTATACGCAACGTTACTTTACATAGTTTATGCTGGACAAATCTTAAAATACTAAAAAGCACAGAATTACTGAAATAACAGTTAAAAAATGGACAAAAGACAGAACACAAAATCATTATACGAATGGCAAATGACAAAATATTCCAGATATTTTGAAAGACGATGCAACTATTGGAGTGGTCTTTCATGGTCGCTTATAGCAAATGTGCAATTAAAAATGATAATGGCGGTGCAACATATGAATCTCTCTCACGGAGAATCCTTTTGACAAGCCACTGTAAATTCAAATGACTCAGATCAAATAGCGAATGTAACAATGAGGGTTTCGTTGCAAATACATTTTGTAATTATTAATTTTACAAGACCTGAAGTCATGAAATCATGTTAGGACTTCCCTGGTCTGTGCAAACCGCGCATATTACTTTTTGGGGTATCATACTATCTCCAGAAATTCAGAATATCATTGATCAGAAACACGCAAATTTTGAAACCTTAAGACCCTCTTGGAATTCTTTAACACTGATTCCCATGCTCTTGTCCGTGTCCATCTGATGGAACAGGTCAACCAATCGCAACTTTTGTATCCGCATGAACTCCATGAGCACGAAGTGTGGGTTCTCATTAAGTAGAGCTAGTTCATCTTCTGACTGGTCCTATAGAATTAGAAAAAAGAAATTAACAATAACGGGAACAGATAATACGTGTGTACATGTTTATGATGTTAATAGTTTTTGAGGCTCCATATTTCAAAACATTGACGGAATTTTGACACAGATATAGACTAAAGTCTATAGTTTCACAAAACAAATTTCCCCCTATTAAGCTTTAACAATGCTATCAACTTCTGAAACGTAATACAGCACCGTTACAACGTATTCTGGTAAAACGCATTCGCGTCAAGCCTGGATCATTCAACGCTAAAATTCAACGATACAAAGTTATCGCCTGAAAGCTGAGACACATCACTTCAATTGATACCGAGCTTTTTTGAAGACAATTTACTGGAACATGTACTTGTAAGTGATGCCATATTCAACACACTCATCATGGCTGGAGCATGTGTATTCTCAAGAGCGATTAAAATGTAAAATAGGAGAATTTGTTTCACGGTAGAGCTAAAATGAATCATATGAACAGGTTTTGAATACACAAGTGTACTGCAAAAGACACTAGCATCCTCTGCCAGGGATCGCCAGCCAACAATTCTTTCGACTTTTCCATCCTCGTGCATTTTCCACGTTGTAAACCGGTTGTGGTAATCAGTCACTTTGAGGAAGTGGTTGATTTCTAAGTCATAATTCTCTCTGGTCACTACCAGTCTGATGCCCGTTGAACTGTGAAGTCAGATGTCTGGCAGCATTTCTTCTTCTCCTCGCCCTTATTGATGCCCATATCACTATCTTTCTTGAAAATCGCAGCGAGGAAGGGCGTTGTTAATGACTAACTGTTTTTAAGTTTTTCATAATCCCCCTTTCGAAAGCCTATGTGGGTTGTTTGAGTATGTGCACTTGCTGTACTAATTAGCGACTGTTGTAAAGCTAAATCAAGTACCTGTTTACCAATAGGATCTCTGTCCCTAGACCAGACCATACCGAACTGTACCTCTAGCCGTCGTGTCTCCTGTAGCTGTTTTAACAACTGCACAAAATCATCCTGAACATGCTGGTCCTATAGCAAAAACAATCATAACACATTTCTTTGTACTTCATTGATCAGTTATCAGCGACATTAAAGTAATTACAATGTCATTGAAGGTTATACATTTATTAGTCATTATTCAAAATCTTCATTCATTCATTCATTTGCTCTTTCATTCTTTCTTTCTTTTCTGTATCTCTTTCATTCATCCATTCATCATTTATTTGCTCTTTCTTTCTTTTCGTACTCTTTCCTTTATTTTGTGATATAAATCATGAAACTGAGAAATAGGTTATAAACAAATACAAATGTATTCGAATACTCACTCAAATATTTATATATATACTCACTCCAATATCCATATACTCACTCCAATATTTATATACTACTCCAATATTTATATACTCACTCCAATATCTATATACTCACCCAATATCTATATTCTCACTCCAATATTTATATACTCACTCCAATATTATCACTCCAAATTATTACTCCAATATTTATATACTCACTCCAATATTTATATACTCACTCCAATATCTATATACTCACTCCAATATCTATATACTCAAGCCCAACATCTGGGTGCTTTTCTATGTGCTGTAGTAAAGCGATGACACCTGTGTGAGTGATATGGTTTCTTGATATCTGTAAAGGAATAACAATATTTAAAGAGCCAAATATAATTTTGAAAGTCAAAGCTATATATGAACGGATAAACTTAAGATTTCATTTTAGAGATTCCGAGTTTCTTAAAACAACAAAATATACTTTCAAAAGTTCATATGTTAGGCATTACATGTACTTGTAACTCTGCAATGTAACAGATGTTCGTCTGTTTAAAATTGTTTGATAGTATGGCCAATGCTCTTAGATATCCTAGGACCTCTCAGAAAGTTTCGGACTAATTAGACGCACATCCCCAGATTCCGTGCGTGCTATGTATCTTACTGCTTTCGTAAATATCATGTTGAATAACTAAATCTGTCAAAAGGTATCCGAAATGCAAACATGATGGACATAAAAAAGTTAAAACCCATATTCACTTGATTTGTCCTTGTATCCTCGACATATGTCAATGTTGCTAAGAACCGAAGAAGGGTAATACACGGGAACTACGAGATATAAAATTTTAACTTCTTACCCGGAGTTTCTTTAAAGTTGTATTTTTCTCCAGACCTTTCAGGAACTGGGCTAGGCACACTTCCGAGAGTCTATTGCACGAGATATCGAGGTCTGTTAAGGCCTGGTTTTTTGTTAGCGCTACCGCTATATGAGACGCACCGTGGATGTAGAATCCATTCCAGGCCACGTTCAACACTTCTAAATTGATGTTTGACTGGAAAAAATAACGATATGAAACTACAGTTTGAGATTTCAGTAACGTTCTCCTCTTCGTTCAATCTAATAAGAAGAACATATAAGACAGACATCAATGTCGTAGAGCCAGTGAATCAACCGACATAGCCTTCTTTAATTTGATATAAGTTGTGTATATTTAGTCTAGAAAAGGTTATTACCAGGGGCTGCGAAAATGGTGATAATTAAAAAAAAAGGCCTACCGCAAGAGCTTTGCC
This sequence comes from Saxidomus purpurata, assembly GCA_022818135.1. NCBI lineage: Eukaryota > Metazoa > Mollusca > Bivalvia > Venerida > Veneridae > Saxidomus > Saxidomus purpurata. The sequence continues at coordinate 1,214,791 of JAFMSR010000008.1, read as the reverse complement.
AATGGCCTGAGCACCCCTTAGTCTAAGATGATTCCAGCTAAGGTCAAGGACACGTAGGAAATCGTTTTGTTCTGAAAAAAAAGAAAATTTCAGTAGAAGACACCTATACACATTTGTATGATTCCAGAAAGGATATCGTTTTGTTCTAAAGTGCATATCCTGGACGAGTGACGGGTAAAGAGACATAAATCAAGCTAGCAGGTGTCAATGCCCAATTAAGCCCATCAATTTTGTTAAAGCGATGCATCTTTCCTTATGGCACAAACAATTATTATACAGTATTCACGAAGTCGGATCCGTCATGCAGCGTATAAAGTGTCTCGTATAAGCATTCACACACTGTCAGTATCCGAGCAAGAGACGTGAACGCTATTTTTCAGCTGGCAGGAACGGGTGAAGACAGACAGACATATATACTGGGTCAACAAAAACACTTTGAAATCTGAAAATATACTTAACTTAAGGTTAAGAAAAAATCTTCTGATTTATTTTCTCTTACCTAAACCTTCCCCGAGAAGTTCCCCGCCTTCCTCGCGAAAGTAATTGTGTCCAATGTGTAATTCATATAATGCACTGTTTTCCTGAAAAGGATGTGAACAGATTGCTACGAATATACTAGTAATTTGAATTATTAGTTTCACCTTTCTTCTTCATCGCACAATCTTATCAAGAAATAACACCACTGCTAAATCTTTGTGTAAAAATCACCTTACCTGGTATGCAATGGAGACCTCTTAAGGTAAGAAAAGAGAGTTAGTTACAAGGCAATGGGGACAATCGTGACATCCTACTTCACATGAGTTTTCATAAAAATAAATGTAAGTGCATCTTAATCAATTCTCAATTCATGTAGGAAAGATGAAGAAGCAACACATACTGTCAGAAGTTCTTTGAATGAGCCGGCTGCTTCCTCGTTGAACTGGTTCCCGGTCAGATCTAATATCCGCACGTTATTGTTCTTTCGTAGCGCCTTGCAAATCGCAGCAGCGCCCGGGGAACCAAGCGCATTCCAGGTTACTCTCTGAGAATGAGAACATAAAAACGGTATATTTGGAGTTTTCTGATGTATTGATTATAAATAAAAGAGTAAATATTGAAATTATCAGCTAAAGAATCAGTTGCCACAGTCATTTTGCTTAAATTTGCCACGTGACATTAGCTGTGTATATACGTGCAAGCCAAACTCATTTTTGATATTGATAATATTCATGTCACTGATAGTAACTTTTTAGGAAAAACTTTCACTTATCTGATAAAGTCTGAGAAAATCGAAAGGAAGTGTCCGAAGATTGATTCGCATTTTCCAAAGTGTCCACATTTTAAAGTAATCAAACCTTTTTAATGACCATGTTTACATAAGATTGATTTATAAAGGTTCTATATAAATAGTTGAGGTGGTCTTTTAAATCATGGATGATATGATACGTTATACGTACAATTTCTGTAAGATACTGATTGCGTTCAAATACATCCCCAAAGTAGGTACCAGCCTCTGGCCCTATTTCATTACTGTCGAAAACAACGCATTCACAGTTGGAGTTGCCCTGAAACACACAGTCAGACAATTATAAGAAATATCTGAACAGTATGGCAGGCAAAAGTTTCGCGCACAATGGAAAGCAAAAAGTCGAAGAGGCGAACAACTGATATCGTCATTTCAACTCAATATTGTAACGCAAGTAATGGAAGTGCGAGAAAAACAATAACAGACAGGACATCGACATCAATAACAAATCTAGGCTTCCACTAGTAAGTCAAGCCTGCAAACATTCTACCACGTAAACCAGGTAAAGACGTTGCCATTTATAAACGGTCGTTTTCTACGTTAAAACTTTGAACCAAAGTATCTTCGTTAAAGTTGCATCACATTCTTATCATGATAAATAATAAGTGTTTAACACCTAGATTAAACGATCAACAACAAGCCTTGTTACCACCAGTGCTATTGCGCAGGCTTTTACATCATCACGTTGTAGTACGAGGGTTTTGCATTTGAGCTTTTCTCTGACAAGACCTTCAAATATACATCTAATAGACTGTATCTTCATCTCCCTACATGCTTCTAGGTAATACTTCTGACTCAGTTCAACATCGTCCACGGGGTAATCTAAATCATCATCAGCTGAAATACAATTGACAGTTCTTAACAGAACATGACATCTTATAATGACGGCCATTGTTACGATCCGAACAAACGAGAACACGAAAAGTCTACAGTTTCCATGTCCACGCAGTTCAACTAAGACATAAGTATGCCATGCACATTCATAAATATACATGACATAGATCTATTAAGTTTTCCGCTAGTTAATAATGTTCATGGCTATGCATTGCAGAACAAACTGACTGTCAAAGCAGACGTTTTCTACCGTGCAAACATAAACGTGGAAATATTACGGACAGACGAAACATTAAAGTAACTAATTGCATCAAAATGAAAATAAAATACTAGGCTTACCGTCAAAGTCAAAATCCTCTTCCTCTTCGACTTTCCCAAGAGCTGTAGAATGAATTATGCCACGTGCTACTTTATCATCGACGGTTTTAACTTTGTCTTTGTCATTGTCTTCCTTTCCGGGTTTTCGTCTTCTTTGGAGAGTTTTCATAGACGGACGATTTGGTTTCTGTGACAGCCTGTATTTAGAGGCTAAAGAAATAGGATTGACCACAAGGTTCTCTCGGAAAGCGCACATGTTTGGTAACTCGAACAAAAACACCAGGAAATGGTAGTAAAATCCGTTTGCTTCAAACGCAAAAACTCCTACTCAAAATGTTTGTTTTACTCATAATAAATGAATTTTATACATTGTTTTGAAATTTCACAGGTATTCTTAAGATTTTGTTACATTTTAGGAGTGAATCACCTGGTAAGGATTAGGCTTAATCTGTGTCCGGGTTAATACCGATTAATCTCTCGTTCGTGTATCAGGTTAATGAATTGCGTGGTAAAATGAATGAAATGAATGATATTATAAATCTTTTAAAATCTTTTAATCTTCACTCGAGTAACTGAAGGAAAAGTAATTAATGAGTGTTAATTTGCAACTGTATTAGAATTGTCTCCCTTTACTTGGTGCAAATATAACGTGCATATAACATAGTACAATAGACAGACCTTTACACCATGCCAAAGCCGAGAGGAAATATTATACTGACTGTCGATCCGTTCCTGGACGATGTTTTAAAAAATGATATGAAGTAATGTTTGCTATCACCACCATATTAGCTCGTATACGTGTACATTGTACTTAAGCATTTAATCGTATTGGTACCTAAAGGACATGCCAGCTAACTAGACTGAATTGCATCACGTCCAATCATCATAACTCGTTCTGGATATACAACTGCATTTATTAACGGTACTTATATGGCCTTACTAATGTACTGTATGTAAATTATCAGAGCTGTCTGGTTGAATCGAATTTTAGTCTGAAAGTGACTTTTAAACTGCTTTCAAATGTTTTCTTTTGTCGTATTTCCATGATATCTTTTTGATCTGATGTCCTGTTGTTCACATCCAAATTGGCTGATTTTCAGAAAAGTTGTAGCCATTACCAGTCTTTAATCATTTGATGTTGTTTTTGTTGTCTTTGGATACTAGTATCCCTTTTCCAGAACTTTCACGAGTAAACTTGTATCCTTTGCTAATCTCTACAAGGAAGCAGCCTTTGGGCCGCTCAAAATTAGAAGACTTAGTCTGTTCTACAAAATGAAGAATAATCTAACACCTGAAGATCTTTCTTCTCTTGTACGTGAAATTGTCGGTCAAGCATCTAATTATGATCTAAGATATGCTAATAATCCAAGAGGTATCACATGTCATATACGGCTATTTGCAAACTCGTTCATATCGGCAGAAGTGAATACTTAATTGGAACCAACTAACCCCAGATCAGAGTAACTCCCCAACTCTTGACAGTCTTAAACACAGATTGAATTTTGACCAACAAACAATTCCAACATTGTACTATGTCGGAATACGCAAACTCGAAACACACCATTCAAGACTCAACATTCAAGACTCAAACATTGTTAACAACCCTAGTTGTGCATTTATGGACATTGAAAACATAACATTACTTCTTTACCTGCCCTATGTTCTATCGATCAACTATACTGTATGGAATTTGAAACATTACAGAGGACCTTCTTACGCGTTCAAAAATTCATACGCACCACAAAAAGATTTTATACAGGCATTCTTTAACTACTTATGTAAGAAATGCTCTAAAATACTCATCAGTTAAATGATTGTTATGTCTACTTGGCAATTATTTCACACTACCATCATGTAAGCTACACGACAAGCTTTTATGAGTTCTAACAAATCGGGCAGCACCAGATTCCAGGTGACCTTTATCGGACCATGGATCTTCTTTCTCGATTTCTTATCTGCCTTTCGAATTTCAGTTATGTCTAATACACACCTTACATCTATCTCTCAAAGTCCTACAAATTTGTATGTCCTATCTAACTTAAACCTACTCTAATAACACATATTCAGTAAGTTCTAATAAACTACAAATACTATAAATTTCTACTAGACTATAGTATAATACTGAATATTTTTGGTTTACCCAATCACGTGATATACATGTATTTTTATTTATTTTGAAATAAAGGTTGGCCTACATAAACTGCGAGCATACTTTTCTTATGGTATGATCTGCTGTTTCCGAATTGAGTGAAATTCCATTATCGAGGAGAGAGTTTGATGTTTTTAACAGAAATATTGTATATGCTTTTATTTGAATGAATATTGTTTAAAACAAAACTTTTGTTTAAAGTCCCAGGACCACAACTACAAGTTGCTCTTATTTAACCAAGAAAACATTCTTACCGGCCGAAATGACCTTTATTTGTACCAAAAGCAATCTTCAATTTGCTTTTTAAACCGATAAGTTCATGTTAGAAATATAGCACAGTTTTTTTTTCAATGACATTGCAAAAAATAAGAAAGCTCTTTCTCGCGAAGAAACGACTTCAGTCCAAAAGAAAAGGCATATGTCAACATTGTTTTTATTAGAGTAGATAACATGGTTTCATCATTATTCTATCAGTAAATTTATTTTACTATATCAGTACGTGAGACTTTAAGATGATGATATACATGTAAAGTCAAAGCAGCATAGGCGGTAGTAATTATACTGAAGCTGAAATGACGTTGTTGAAGTTTGTTGTTCCAGTATCCCACTGATGAAACTGATCGCTTTTCCCGTGTTGCAGTCTGTAAACATGTGCCCTGAAATTAGTTCCTCTGAAACAATGTATACAGATCCCGTTGTCCATTAGTATATTATAGAATCCTGGCGCGAGATACTGCATGTCTTAATTATGTTCCAGTAATGGACGTAATGAGATTTGTGCCGTGAAAGAATGGAGCGTGACACACCTAATTTAAGGAAACTGGGTGTGATGTATGGTTAATTGGATACGCCAAAACCATGCATCCGAATATATCCGAATGCGATTGTTTCCTTTGCAGCCTCTGCACGAAAGTACTGAGGCCGATGTCTGATTTTGTTTTAGATGTATAACAAAGTGTTTGAGATGACTGCATGAAATGAAATTATGGTGAGACGGCGTTCCATCAAGAAAATAATGAAGTTACTATTTGTAATCAATGGTTCGAACTTTTTATTAAGTCAGTAGAAAGGCATAACGAAGCTAATCTGTAAGAGGCAAATTGTAGCGATGGCGAATTAAGATAAGTTCCGTCTCTATTAGCCATTTACTGTCAAAAACGACGACATGCATGTTCTCTGCTCTGTCGCTGAGATGCGGACACATGCTGTGGCCCAACTAAAGTAGTCATACGCAGTGTTGAACTTACGGTCCCCAAACTTGATTTCCAAAAGGGGATCAAACACGTGATTTCAATCAGGTTTGGCTCTATTCTGAGATACTGTCGACGCCTTCATGACAAGTAACATATCTCTTGGGTAGAAGTCAGTGGTCAAGTCAACAGCTAGCTGTCTTAATTTCAGAATTCTTTCTGATCTAATGTGATAAGCCACAAGTTCAATCCATTGGTTTTTAGAGGCTTTTCGGTTTTTGTTATGTTGCATATACCGGTATCTAATATTGTGTTTGGCAGGGAAAAGTGATGTCCTTACCAGAACACCGTGTCTTAAATGCCTGTCACACTATTTTCCTTCGTTACGTTTTTATTCCAGTGCACATGCGTACGTCTGTGTCTAATTATGATTTACGCGTTCTCTTTATCTTTTAACAGCATTTCAATGTCAATTCATCGATCAGTTAAAGGCATAGATAAGAAATGAAGTATGCTGTGTTGTCATAGCAATGACGCCGGCATATTGTTCTCACCGCTCACAGAGAACGGCAAGCATGGTGTTTCAACGAACAAACAGGCTCTATCCTACACGTTTGAAGATGTTGACAGACATTGGCATTCTCTGTTCAATTTACGAAGAACATTATTTTTTCTCATAAATTATTTTATTGTAGTCATTATCTCAACTGTCAGCCTTCCTTTTGTACGGTAATGTACATTAAGAGTTAGGTTTCATTTAAATCAATTATAAATTATATTTATGGGCAAGTGTGTATATAGAACTCCGTTATGAAAACCACAAAGCCCGATTTGTGTCTTCAAAGCGAAACAAACGTATATCTTGATTTGGCTTCAAAACGACCATTAAAACAGAAGTTATCCGAGTTTCAGTTGGCTTTAAATTGGGCATGAATCCTGACAATGGGCCGAGAATAAATTAAGTAGAAAATTCTACCGTGACAGTATCAGCGATCTTGACAGCAAAATTGGAGGTATAGTTATTTTCACAAACTGATGGGCATTTTAACACGGCGATAAGATCAGAATAAGTCATTCTACAACAAAGCTGGGTTTTCAGCTGTTGAAAACACCTCGTTATTAGGAGACCAATTCCGAATTAAGGGAGCAAATCTTATTGCTTAACCTGTCAGGATAGCGCCAGACATAGCCAAATCCCCTGCAATGTTTTAGAGTATCATTAAATATCCATTTTCATGAAATTGTTAACGCATATTAAACGTAATAATGACATTAATTGGCACGAATGTTTATGTGGTTAATGTTGTGTTATTTTGTGTATAAAGAAGGTAGCGCAGTCGGTCGTCCGGTCGGTAATGGCGGAAATATGAAAATTGGCCTCCATGGTGTAGCAGCATCGTGCACGCCCGTCATGTCTGGCCCCGTGCTTATAAAAGTTTCTTGAGCACAATCTTTTGCTCAGCACGAAATCATGCTCAAGTAATATAAGTTTAAGTCAAGTTATATCTTTTTACAAAGTCGGGTTCCATAACAATAATCAGAAGGTCTGTTCTTGAGCTTATGTATCTTTAGATTAAATCCAACTTTGTAAATATATATATAACATGACTTGACTCAATATTACTTTAGCATGCATTTGTGCCGAGCATGAGATTGTACTCAAGAAACTTTTATAAGCACGGGGCTTGGAATTCCGACAAGGATTTTACAATTACTTCTTATACGACTTGCGCGATAGTATTTTTATAAATATTTGTTTCGTTCTTTGAAGAAAATAGACTGGCATCAGTCGTTAGAGTCAACGAGAGTTTGCAACCCTATACTTGATGTCTTATAACATCTCCTTCCTTCGATTCTAAACTTTTTGAGATGAGATTTGATATAGAAATATTTTTTCTTGATATAGATATTTTTCTTTTCACATAAAGGATATCGCAGCAAAATGTTTGGCAATCTAAACATCATTGATAACACTCACTGAATCTACTGAACAGCTTTCCTCGAGTTCACAGTAATGTACCATTCGTCTTTATTTGTTTAATGTGCATATAAATATTTGTGTTCTATCAAATACAGCAGCTTATATACTCGCCAGGCCCCTGTCTGACTCAGTTATGTTTTATATAGCCACACAAAGGTAAACAAAAGCTTTCCTTTTCTTAAAGGGTTATTTGTACTCAGGATAGACCTTTCAAGTCTTTCTTGTTTTGCTTTAATAGGCTTATTTAAAGGTTAAACGATCTTTAAATACAGTGTAATGCGAAGTAAAACAAATACACGCTGATCACAAATTACAAAGACACAATCGGTTGTCCTTTTACCCTGTTACTTAAATAAGTTTGCCCTTCTTTTAAGTCTTTAAGATGATTTCGCGATATTGTTGACTTAAAAGAAAACAAACGTTTGTCAGGTGATCAGATAAAGTGTGTTTTCGTTGACATGCGTTTTTTGTGAGAGCTGTCAAAGTAAGGTTTTGTTCAGACACCCGATTATCTTTCAAACTAAACAAAAAACCTAATTGGAAAATTAACCTAAAGTTTAAAATGTCTCGGAAAGTTACAATTTTTCATCGCGATAAGAGACAATTTGCATAACAAGAAGGGTAATCCGTTTGAAAAAAGCAATCAGTGTTGAAAGGTTTGAGTGAAATACAAGAGATGAGGGCGTTAAAGGACGAAAAGAAGCCTTTAATTTCTAACGATGTAAATGAATGTTTGACTTACGACCTAATGATGGGTTACATCAAGGTTTTGTTGTCATCTCTTTTATTCAGATAAACTGTTGGGTAGATCAGATTCACGCAGTGCCCATACCAATGTCAGCGGTAGAAGACAAACGTCGAAAATGAAGCCTTGTGTTACCTGCGTATACTTAATGAACCCTTTTGAGGCCTAAGAATGGCATGGGAAAGCAATGTTACCGTTTAATCTTATTAAGGATACCCCTGGTAGCATTCGTTGAAATGGTTTGTATTTAGATACAGCCCACGTTATATGTACAGTATATACAATTTATATACTATAAATAGTAAATATTTTATTACATTTTTTACAGCCGCCAAGAACAAAAAGATGCATAGAGAATATATGAAGAATGAAATAAAACCTTGATATGCAGCATCTACAAGTAATCAGTCAGGAGTTTGGGTTTTTATGTGAGTGACTAATGGGCATATGTCTACCCGTAGTTTCCATACATTTAATTTACTTTACTTTAATTTGGCCTTGACACTTTCGTAAGGAAAATGACGTGTAATACATCTGCTCTTTTGTTTGAATGTAAGTGTCGATTGTATATTTACTTTAAGGTTGGTCGTCTGCTGCAAAGTACCAGCACCTTATGGTTTGTTATACAACATCTAAATCACATGGAAAGGGACATCTGGACCAAAACAAAATAGTAACATCCGTTTATAAACAAATGTTTTGAACTCACACTTCTTTGTAGACTGAAGTGTCCATGCAGGGCTTTTAACACCAATAGCTACATATTGCACGTTAAAATAAATGTTTGGTCATTGAGACATTGTTTATCTATGGGATTATGTAAAGGAAAAGTTTGACTATTTGATGTGTTAGTCAGCAGATGTAAATTCCAGAATTATTTGTATTTAGTTTCAAGTACTTCGCACCTTAGTACTTGAACATGGCGAGATGTAAAGGCTGTGCAATTCATAATTATAGACCGACAAAGGTAGATATTGTGCGAGCACCGAGACCTTACTTTTGTATTTAAGACACAGTAAGCGTGTTTTGTCTTTTTTAAATAGAAAATACCATACTCGAGAGACTTCAAAGTTTACATTTGAAATGCTCAATGGCTGACATATGTTTTGTATGTAATTCATCTTTGCATGCAACAATAATTGCATACAGTTCAACTGGTTACAAGACAATGTCCGAAAAAATTGAGAGGGACATTGACCACTTTAGTCCACAAATCTGGATAGAGTCGTTTGTCTGCTTATATTGCTTACAATAATAGAGAGAGAGAGAGAGAGAGAGAATTTATTAAAGCGCTGACAGGAGACGGAAAGCTGACACTTAATCGGCCAGACAGACAGACAGAGAAAAAGAAAAAAAAAAAGAAAAAGAGAGAGAGAGAGAGAGAGAGAGAGAGGGGGGGGGGGGTGTAACCTTATTTGACAGTGACACTTTGGCTTGTACTATAACTGAATAGATCTACTGATCAAACTACGGACTGTGAGAAGATTTACAGGGGGTAAAGTATTTAGGTAATAAGTTTTGAAAACAAATAGAATCATTAATTCGCTTGACTATACATTTGGAACAGTTTTGTATGATTTTCCTACGTTTTTCTCACACCAATATCACTCAACGTTGCAAATATTTTTCTTATAAATTACTAATGTATATTTGCCAATGTTTTTTACTATTATTTGATAACCGATACATTTATAAATGTAAATTATATCTACAATTAAAGTTAATATCTATTGGTCGTGTGTCAACATTAATTTAAGACTATTCAAATATTATTTTTGCATTGTGTTAAACACGTCTGAAATCGATCCTTTAAGTAGCTGTTCCTTTTTGGATAAGGCTGCAAGACCTGTCAGAGGTTAGTTAGAAACACCCTGTCAAAATACTTTTTATCTGGCTTAAAAAACGACCAAAGTATGAAATTTATCTTGTAATAAAGAAACATTTACACAAGAGACTGGCACTAGTTCTTCACCTTTTAAACTGAACCATTGACTTCAAAATACTGGAACCAGTCTAGTATCATCAAAACAAGTCTTTATTCTATAGGTGAGTTGTTTTCTAGAGTTAACAAAGCGAAAAGAACTTTGCAACGTGCGTCTCATTATAGACGGATGGCTGTCACTGTGTTAAACACACTCTGCATTTACAAATATATACCAAATTACTCTTTCTGTAAAGAGTGTAATGCAACTCTCCTTCAAGGTGTACCCGAGTATTAAACAACTCGGCGTGAACCTATATATAACGTGAACATTAAGGAAGATGTGATGAGATTGTCAGGACTTAATGTTGTCATCCGGGTGATGTAAAATAAAGTCAACCCTCAGACAGTTGGGTATCATTGAGTCAAGACCAAAAGTTTGATTTTCAAGGAATTCAACTTAATGATCAAAGTTTATTTGAAAAAAAATCGAGTATTGGAACAGCTAATGACTTTGAGATAATGTTTGACTTTAAAGAGTTCAAGATAACGAGAGTCCAATGTCTATAATAATTGTGCTTTATTAATTATATGTATAATGCTTGATTGCTGGCTGCGAAAGTTTCATTGGCCGTTATTCGCATTACGGCTCATGACGGTTACTGGCGCTGACCGCGGACGGCAGGTAACCGCTATTCCTGACCTTATTTGGACGGAGGGAGGGAATTCAGACTGGCCGTTGTCCGCAGGTGACCGCTAGTAAAAGGTGACCGTTAGTACAAGTTTGACTGTACATTGTTTGCTAACCAAAGAGACGGTCATGGCGCTTAGTGTTGATGCAACCCTGCTAATCAGGCCGATGCAATGAATGTATTCATGATAACACAATTATACTAAGTCTGTTTTTAAAACATCATAGATGGAACCTAACTTGCATACAAGGTATCTATCTCACCAAGTTTTTCGTTTGTTTTTTCTTTTCTTATTTTCTACCGTATCTTGTGCTGTCACCTTAAACAAACATTTAAATAGATACCAGTGGATATCTACCGGTATCCTTGCGATTCATAAGTGGCTGTTCCTTTTTTAGACGAGACTACAAGAACTCTCATAGGTTATTTAGAAACACCCTGTCAAACTTCTGTTTATCTGGCATATAAAAAACGTCTAAAGTATGAATTTATCATTAATACAAGTGACTGGTACTCGTACTTCAGCTTTTTAAAACTGACCTTCAATGACTTCAAACTATTGAAGCAGTCTAGTATCATCAAGTTTTTATTCGATAGATGAGCTATTTTATAGAGCTTAAACAGCAATGAGAGCTTTGCAACGTGCCTCTTATAATGGTTGCAACTGGGTTAAACACTCTGCTTTTTCAATAATATACCAAGTGAAATGCAATTTTTTCTCAAGGTGTAATCGAGTATCAAACACACTCACTTTGAACCTATATTACGTGACTATCAAGGAAGGCGTGACTAACTGTTGTCATCCCGGTGATATAAAATAAAGTCAACCCTCGTACAGTTGGCTCTCATTAAGTCAAGACAAGGGGACCAAAAGAAGAAGTTCGACTTTCGAGAAATTCAACTGAACTACCTAAATTTATTTGAAAACATAATGAACTGGAACAGCTTATTAGTTTGAGATAAGCAGGAATTCGACTTAACCGAGTAAGAGATCACGAGAGTCCAATGTCTATAAATAATTGATTTTCTAGGAAACTGTTTTATCATTTATGCTGTACATTGTCTGCAAACTACAGAGTAACAGGGTACGAGCATGCAAGGACCAAAGGTCGAGGGACGTTATGCTTGGATTATAACAAATTACAAAAATGGAGCTTTTTGAACATCATATATCAAACCGAACTAGGCAGTCAATCGTTGCGCACAAGATATCTGCTCAATCACATTTCACCAAGATATTCGTCATTAATTTCTAATACTTCTTTTTTCTCATTTGCTGCAAATCACCTGTTTCTTGCCTTGTCACTTTAATCCGACATTTAAATAGATATTAGTGGATGTTCTTACTTGGTTTATTTGAAACATTAATATTTTATCATTACCTTATACGAGCTGTGGTGAACTAATTCGCTACAAGATAAAAGAGACTCGACCCAAGCGTGAATTTTGTCATTTTATTCTGTATCAAAAATGAGATCAGACCTTATGTTCAAATAAATGATGATGTATTATTTAATGACATGGTTACATGGTTTAAAGGCTTAGTGCGAGCACATCAAAGCAATAAAATTGCCGTCAATTATGACATATCGTTTTTGAATTAGTCAAATACAAAAAAACGCCAACAAAAACATGTAACATTAACGAAAACATACATTTAATATATAATTATTATGCAAAACAACAATTGTGTCACAAATATTGAATACTTGTGTCTGTACTATGTAGACTGTTTACCCAATCTCCATAAAATGTAAAGTTACTTCTGTTTTCATTTAAGAAGTTTGAATTAATAAACTTCAATTTCAAATAGCAAATAGTTTTGGAAGACTGCACTTTATTTCTTCGTTCGGCGGGCTCTTGCTTTCATTAGAATTTTAATTCTTTGTGACTTTATTGAGGCAGTGTTCCGTGCAAGAAGTTACACAGTAATATTCAACACAGTCAGCGATTCTGTCAAAAGTCATCCAAATGAATGATGACGTAATCAAAGTAGTTCATGTTGTGGATAACGTTGTCCGAAAACAGATCTAATACTCTTTAAATGTTTCAAAACTAGAACACATCATATTCCATAAGCACCTTGTAGTTAGTTTCGAAACCTGTACTGTTCAATATACAAAAAATATATAGTAAGCACATTTATAAACTGAACAACTGAACATTAAACTATGTATAAATTACACAACACTTGTAACTGTTCATAACAGCACCATCATGAGTTTACGAATATTTAAGTTTGTTCATTTTTCACTGAGAAACTAAGTGTCCATTCCTCCATTCCACCTTTTACCTTCAGCCATTTACCGGTAAATCTTTGGTTGAACATATAATTCTGTTCCAGAGTTCTGTTCTGTAAAGAAAACAAGATATCATTAAAACTGATGTTTATTTGATATAGTTGGTGCAGTATGGCCGAAGTATTTAATATTTAGGCCCTTTATGATTACATATATTAAAAAAAAATAAGCTTTAAAGTTTTAAAAATATCTGTTTTTATTTTCAACTCACATGCACTAATATAATTAAGACACATATGTAGATTTTGACTTCATTACTGTGAAGCAATTATATCAGAAATATTCTGGGACCGATTTCATGTAAACTATACAGGCACAGTAGTCAAATAACTACATTATAAACTATTTTCATGGCAAATCAAAGACATTTAATTTGACCTTCAAAAACTTCTTAAAAAACGCAAACTAACTTACCATGTAGCTTTCCAAATCCCAGCACCCACCGTGCAGCAATGTTAGCTGACTTTTGCTCTGGGCTCTCAAGCGAAGATCATTGTCCGAACCGTGAACACTCACTTGTGTTGTGAACTGCAGAATAATACATCCCACAGTACTTGACAATTACTTCAACAGTTTATGTTTTAGTTTGTAGCTTGTCCGAATATGTTCAGTTAAAATATTGCACAAAAGTTCCCATATCACAGCTTCAGCAGTTTAATGTTACAGTCACTTTCTGTTTCACACAACCAGATCCCTTTGATTTGGATAAATATCTGCAATATCAATGTCTTGATCGTCTAATGTATAGCTACCAGAAGTTGTTGTAGATCCACCGTCATCTTCATTTGATCTAAACGAACTTTCGCTGTCATGGTGCATGCGCGGGTAATATTTCCCGCCATTTTGCGGATAATAATCCAACCATGAGTCTGAAGGCTGAAGTGAATGTCTTTGATTCATTTGCTGAAGATGAGCTTGATTCGAGCTGTATGTTGGATTTGGGAAATTTTTAATCGCTAATCTCGGATTACTTCTGTTTGAATGATTTTGTAAGTCTGTTTTTGTCTGTGATGGAGATTGATACGGGTTTGGTCGATGAGGTTTCTGTAGATGGTTATGGTGTATCGGAGTACTCTCACGAACAGTTGGCAATGATGTGTGAATAAACTTCTGCTGTGGATGGAACTGTACATGTTTGGGCTTTGGGTCCTGGATACTGAAGAAACGCTTCTCCTCTAAAAAATACCATAACAAACTAGGTTGATACAAGTTCCTGGATTATTTTTTAAAAATGTAACTTGTTTGACACAAACAAATTATTCTTGGAATACATAAATGTCGTAGTTCTCCTGATGTATTATGTTGAGGGCGGAAGAACCTCATTTTCTTTTATAGTCTGGACATTTACAACCATTCTTCTATTATTTAAAGATAAAATGTTGTATAAATAATGATAATAATATAAAACAGAAATAAGCCTTAAAATTGCAAAACATGTACCTGCAACTGGAGAAGACATGGATACGTCATCTTCGCTTCCGCCCCGCCCACTGTCGCACGTGACTGTATCACGTGACGTTTCGCTCTCGCTGTCACCGACTGGAAGCTGATGTACCTGTAATGACAAAATAAACACCTATTACTGAATCTTAACACTCCTTTGATGGTTCATTTATCAGTTATATCTACCCACTCTCAGCTAATAGACAATAAAATTGGGCATAAAACTTTAAACCACAGGATCAAGCAAAATGGTCTGTCTTTGTTGTGAATCTAGGAGACATAGCGAATTAATGGAGCCTACAACTTAAGTGAAAATGATAACATCTTTTTGAACAAGTTTCAGTAAATCAAAAACAAAGTTGATAATTTTATTCTTTGACGTAGTTTTGAATAGGAGCAGAGTAGTTTAAGGTGCGTAATTCATGCACGATAGGATCTTCATAAATACTGGATATTCCGTAATATATTTGATACACAATGAACGTGATATTATAAAATATAGATATTCAATTTACTAAAATGCTAATACACTTATACATGTACATACCGGAGAGTTTTCCCAGGCTCTCGACTTGGCTTCCCATAGATACTGCTGTAACTTCAATGCTTTCATATGGCCATCAATCTTTTCTTGATTTTGTAAATTATACATCGGAGGTCCATGTTGTCCAGAACTCGGAGCAGTGTCATAAAATCTCTGCAATTAATCAAACAATTAGTCTTTTTGGAGATCGATACCATCACGTTTTGATTTAAAGTTTAACGATATTATATGTTTCATCATTTTTTAGGCCCAGTGAAAACAGGAAGTAGGAAGGTTTAGGAGTTTCAGCGATTTATGGTCACTTTTCAGGAAACATTTGGACAAGGCGTTTCAGATAATCATGAAGTTTGTAAAGAAATGTATTTATGAGCAACAAAAAATGATATTTTGAAAAAAAGCATTTAGTTATGATGGAAAATGGTGTCTAAAAATTATACAAGAAAAAACATGCAGCTGCCATTTTGTCTGTTAGTGATATAATATGTGCAGATGCTTCTGCAAGTATTGTTCTGAGCACGTCTGAAGCAATACATTATACATGCCAAATATGACAACTAAATCAGCAAGTTCTCTAGGCCTGCAGACAACTACGTGTACAGAATTCATTGAGGTTTATTAGACAGTAATTCATTATTTAAGTGGCAGTGGCCATCGATCGTGCAGGTTCGAATTTCATTCATACGGTTATAGTTAATGGGCTTCTAGATTTTCCAATTACATGGGCTGATGGCCTGCTTGATAACTCTGCTAAGTTACATAAAACCCTGGCATACAAACCAAACTGCCCTATCTATCTCTCTAGTGTTATATATATATATATATAGTCTATTTTCAGTGAAAACAGTGGTCAGTGTAGCATTGAAATGTGGGAAAACATATTGTTTAATATTGAAACTTTGCTATGATACGTACACACTTATGGCAATAACATAAGGCATACAGGCGTTTACAATGTCAATATCAAAAAGTGTAATGAAAATGCATTTTCTATTTCAGATTGCTTTAGCTCAGAGAAACATTTGTGCTAAAACATAATGCATGAATTTTACGTTACTTTATTTCAAAATTTTCATTTCAGCTTCTTACTTTTGTGTATGTATTGATTGCAGATCCCACGTGGATTCAAAGAACGGCTGCATGGCATAGCATACGTTTTCGTTTTTTAGTTAACTAATTATAACATTTCTAACCAGACCCTTATAGCACTTAAATTAGAAAATATATATGTATGTTCTTACGTTTTGCGAGAGTTCATCTGTACTGCTTTCCACATTTCGGCCGCCACCAAGACCGTCTAGAGAAAACTCTAGTGAAAAGCTCACTTCTTTCTTCTTTTTGGACTTTTCATCAGTCAAATCTCCATTTGTTGGCATAGAGTCTGCATTCGAAGAAATTCCTGAGTCGGAATACCTTGCACTTAAATCTTCCCTCGTTTTCTTATTATCAACAGAACGGAGGAACAGTATCACAGCAACGATTGCTATAGCAACAGCAACAGTTGTAACTATGACAACAACCGAGATTATGATGTATTTATTTCCTGCACTGTCACCAACTGGAACAGCGTTTGTTGAATTTGCATATATAAGTTCTATCTTCAAAGTAGCACGTGTCGTCTTGGGAACAATGGCTTTATCTGCGATTTCAATTAAAAGAGAAACCGTCAAATCCTCTTTAATGTCTATGAACTTCTTAATTGAAATTTCACCAAGTTCAGCGTCTATTTCAAAGATTTCTAATTCATTACCATTTATAATTTTGTAACTTAAAGTGCCGTTTTCGCCGTCATCTACGTCATAAGCCACTACTTTAGTAACAACGTTGTAAGAGTCCACAGGATACACGAATTTCACAGTGTCATTAATTTCATTTGGAAATGATACTTTTGGTGCATTATCGTTTTCGTCTGTTACATAAATAGTCACATATTGTGTATTACTGAGTTGGTTTGCGCCTAGATCCGTCACAGTGACTGGTATCTCATATCTGTTTTTCTTCTCCCTGTCTAGAAGCTCCGTGCTGAAGAGTTCTCCATTGCGAGATAGAGTGAACGGAAATGTCGTCTGCTTCACGGGTGTAATAGCGAACGTAATCATACCATTTATACCAGTGTCGTCATCTTTAGCTTGCAGGAATCCGAGAGACGTGTTTGGTGCCTGATTCTCAGTAACTCTCATTTCCGGTCGCGCTGGAATCATGAGAGGTGCATTGTCATTTTTATCAGTCACTGTGAGAGAGACGGTTGTTGTAGCAGTGCGTCTGGAGGGACCATGATCAACCGCTAGAACACCGAACATAATTAGATTCTGGCGTTCTCTGTCGAAACTGATGTTTGCATATATATGACCAGTATCATTATTTATACGAAACTGTCCATTAGATTCAGCCAGCACATACTCCACAGTGCCATTTAGTCCAAGGTCCATATCAGTGGCTTTCACCTGAGTAATATCCATACCAACATCATTGTTCTCTGCTATTGATGCTGGGTAGAACTTCTTTTCAAATTTCGGATCATTGTCATTGACATCTAAAACACGAACAATGAAAGTTGCCGATGAAACTTTTGGAGGTTTACCCAGGTCTTTGCATTCAACCGTTACATTATGGATTCCTTTTTCTTCGCGGTTAAGCAATCCATCTATAACAACCTTAAAACCACGACCTTGGAACTTTTCTAAAGTAAAAAGAGTGTTTTTTATATCACAAGTAAATTTTCCATTGTCACCTTTGTCATAGTCTTCCACGTTAACATGGGCTACAAACACTTCATTTGGTTGGTTTTCTTCGATATCAACAAAGCCTATTTTTTCGGGTGACAACAAATTTAGCTCAATGGTGGGTGGGTTGTTCTCTGCATCGTTGACCGTTACCATGACAACAGTCTTGTTCACTAAAGCTACAGCACCGTGGTCTGTGGCTTCAACATAAAATTCGTAATGTTCCGAAGGCTCACGCGTGAGATCGGAAATTACCGTCAAATCTCCGGAATTTTCGTTCAACTGAAATAATCTCTTAATGGTTTCAATATTGGCCTGACGTTCTCTGAATCTATAAGATATTTGACCATTCTCTCCAATGTCTCGATCCACAGCTGATAACGTTAGGATAACCGAGTTTTTAACGATATTGTCGTCAATTGTTTTGTTATAACCATTTGATAAGAATGCAGGTGTATTGTCGTTTACATCTAATATGCTTACAGTAATATCTAAAGTTCCTCTTCGCACTGGATTTCCACCGTCACTAACAATTACTTTCACATTATATTTATCTCTAATTTCTCGATCTAGTTTTTGTATAAGTTTTAACTTAAAGCTGTAACTTTTATCATCACCAGTTGCAATGAGTTCGAATAGTTCTGTTGGTTGTTCAATTACATAACTCTGTATTGAATTGTTTCCCAACATATCAGCATCAAAAGCTGTTCCAATTCTAAATTCGGTTCCGATTGGTTCATCCTCTGATATATCTAACTTGTTAACTTCATTTGAAAACGTCGGTGAGTTATCGTTTTCGTCTAAAATAGTGATTTTAGCTGTTACTATAGCAAAAAATCTTCCAGAGGTTACGGCAATTTCCAGAGTCATTATACATGTTACAGAAAATTCACAGACGATTTCACGGTCGATAACTGTGTCAGAAGTATTCAAATCACCAGTGACATCATCGAGATCAAAATATCTGTTAGTGGCAGATTCCTTTAGATAGGTAAACCTGGCGTTCTTCTTTTCACTTTCTGTTGCGTTTTCAAGGACACTGCTTCCGGTTGCTATGTTGCCTATAAAAATTCCGCTTTCTTCATTTTCTGGGATGCTTGCACTGAATAACAATGAAGCTTCCTCAGCAGACGACAAGTTACAGCAGATGACACCAATAAGAAGAAAAATTGTCTCGATAAATGACGCCATCATTGAAATTTTCGATTTGTTCAGGGTTCAAAGCACTTTTCTGTCATAATCTCCTGAAAATAGACAATAAAGTCAATTGAAATACTTTTATATAGATCTACGATAGACTGAAAAAGTTCGAAAGCTGTTGTTTTGTTGCCAACAGAATAACAATATCTAAAATTGGTCCCTCTGCCTGAGATGTAAGCCAAATGTTTTACACTTTCAATCTTTATGACGACCTGTCAGGCACTTTGTTATACCTGAAGTGTTATTTTAAAAATGCGAATGTTTTGCCGAGAGTAACTAATGTTTCCTGTGCAATCCTCATTATCACGCGTGTATAAATGGCGCTATAACTCTCGTAGAACGTGAGTCCGCAAACCACGTATGGAAAATAAAAGTCCTCTGCGTTGTGAATGACAATTAAAAGCAGATGACATATTTCACTGCTTTTCTGACATTTCTCAACGTCCAGAAACAATAACCTGCCAAAATAGTCCTCGATTTAGATGGTAAACGAGTTAACTTCATATTTATTGTTATTTTGTTTTGCTTATTATATTCTTACGGGGAAACGTTTAAAGCGCCCAAAAAAAATATTTAAAAAAATTAAGTAGCTTTTAACTTTTGTTTGAATTTTTAACAGGAAGACGGTGTCGATTTTTTTCCAACTCTGCTTTAAAAAAACACACTAGAAAAGAGAGAACGGTACCATGGTATTTTCCTTCTTGAGTTATGTGGAAGGTAAATGACTGTAAGAACATAAAAAATCCACACAAGAATCCAACGTCAGAGCATCATCAACAATTTCGAAAATAAAATAAAAGTACATGTAAATCCGAAAATTATTTTTTCTATTTTGCAGATGAAATGTTCATTTATTTCAACAACTGAAACCTCTAAATCATTTTTTGATTATTCCGTATTTTGCAATAAGGGTCACGAGTTATAACCAGGGTGTGAATGAGATAGTCCCCCTGGTGGTGGAATAGACACACACAGGCGTACCACTGCATTATTGATAGAACTACTTTAACATCATTGTAACACTATCAAAACGTAATCCCTTATTTGGCTGAGCTTTTATTTGCATATTTGATCTAACACCTTTGACGTTCAACCGCTTAACTATGTCAACATTGCCTAAATAATGTCCAAACTTCTCATGTACTTGAAGACCAAGAAAAAGTCAACGGAAATTACCCCAAGTGATTAATCGGCATTGTATTTTATCATATTGTGTGCTTTTCTACTGAAATGTTAATAATAGTTACAAAAATCTGTGAAATTTTACACCTACGAACGAAATCAACTGATGACCAATAAAAGTGTCAGCTAGGCAGTTTTTAATTCTACTAATTTCATTACAAAAGTTTGTGCCAATATGTTAAAGAGCCTAAGCACATCTGAAGTTTTTACATTGCATTGTCTGTGAAAGTGTTAAAAAAAATAAAATGAAATATTCGGCGGTGCCTGAATCATCCGAAAATGTGTAAACAGACAGAAAAAATACCATTTTCCTTTACATCTCACGAAACCCTATTTTCCAATTTCCAACCACTTAGAAGAATAAATCCTAACATTTGGTAACTACGTATGAAAAAAAATCTAAAATGCAATTTTCCAGTCTCCTGGAAGCAGTAAGAAATTATACCATATATGTCCAGAATAGCTGGTATAATTCGCGTGCTTTCTGCGAAATAAGTAATTTGTGTCCCCGCAATCAATTAACAATAAAACGCGTGTAATTGCCGGGTATATAACAAGAACCGGGAGATAAATGAAGTAATAGAAATTCATTATTCATTCACTTTCCCATTAAATATCAAATGAGTCTAGTTATGGTGAGCATGCACTTTAGAATGGCACATTTGTTTGCATTTTGGTAAATATCAACAACTTGCATTTGCATTTCTAAACATTTCGAATATGTCAGAGCTATGCATGTGACATTTACAACCAGCTTTATCGGACTAATCATGATTCTGACGAACCATTCTTATACTCTGTATGCCATAAAACGAAACCCAGATTGTTGGTGAAAATTTTCATTTTACACTGATATCTATATACATTGTCATTTAGAAGCATTTATTCTAAAAATTGCAGGCGCCTTAAGTTTTATTCCAGGCAGTCTAAAAATTACACATGATTTCTTTTTTAAAAAAGATAGAACACCAAAAATAAAAGTATTTCTAGCAATCTTAATGTAGGTCGGTGTATCCTTCAAGTCCCTGTTTTAAAGCATGTACTGGTACTTTTTTGTGTATGATAGTTGAATACGTCTGACCCCCCCCCCCCCCCCCCCCCAACACCTTAATTGACTTCATCGTAACAGTGCGTCTATAAATCACAGGGTACTACTTTCATCACTAACTTCATCATATTGTCTTTTCTCATCTCATTGAAAACATTCCTTCAAAAACATCTTAGAACGAATAGGTTTTACTTACTGAACTGGAAACAGGTTATCAATTTAACTTGTTATAAATGCTATAAAAACTACTGACTCGAACACATTTTGTAACGGCGGCTTAAAGAAATCACTGGTACTTCTAAAGATTGGGGGTCATTAAATGCATATTTGTGAACACAGCATCTTACGTTACTGAACTGTAAATATTTTAAAACTGTTATTTAGTCATTAAACTCAATCATTTCCAATGAGCTTTTTACTATATTTGCATATTTTCACTTTTCACGAAAATAATTTATTATGTTAAATGAACAGGACTTTTGAATACGTAGAGATCTGTATCTGTAGCAATGAAAGTATTAAATTCTGCGTTAAAATAGTTACAACTTACAAGACGTGTTTGCTCCAAGGTGAGAGGAAACCAGAGAAAAAATAACATTGTGTATTCATCAAAAATCATCAAGTACAAATTATAAAAAGAAATAATAGTAATAAAGATTAATAAAACAATGATGATGATGATGATGATGATGATGATGATGATGATGATATTATAATTATTACAACAAGAATGATAATTTCAATAATAATATGAGCCACAGACGCCCTTCATAAGCGATTCTCTTTGGTAAATACTGACCATGTCTTCAACACACCTGTTTTGTCTCCTTTTACATTTTTTTCTAGAACTAAACAGGTGCAAAATTTTGCACAGTAACTGTACTACACGCATTAGCATATGCCTTACGTTCACTGCGGACAAGGTAATTAATGGTATGATTTACAGTCATATGTTGACAGATTATGTGAGAAAATGAAAACATTCAGGACAATGTACTCATAAAACAGACAGTTGATTGAATCTCTACAGCAAAAAATATCAAATACAGACATTTTTTATATTTTCATAACTATGATAAGAAATAACACTACTAATAATTAAATACCATAACCTTTTTCTATTTTTTGCATCACATTTATGTTTTTATACGACATTTCAGGGCTTCGTGTCTTTTTCAATGACTTTATCAATCTAGTTTGATTTCAATCCATTTTCCTTTCGAACAATTTAAACGTTGTATATGGGGTTAGGTTTTAATAAAAACAAATTTCGGTAGAGCCATAAATTCTATAATTTTTTTATAATTTCTGCTCCTTTACAATTGCGGTATTTATTAAATGAAATGAAACCACGTTGGTTTTTGATTCACAAAAGATAAATATGCAAAAATACACCATAAATAATCCCATTAAAGGGTCCGTACCTCTAAACTCCCGTGTAATATGATCCGTTCCGCGGCCCTCTTAAAATTCCGCAAAACAATTATGTTTGTAAATATTTTGTAGCAAGAATATAAAATAACACTTGTATGTAATGTATGAATCCTTATGATGAATAATGACTGAATGATGAGCCAACATTGAGGACCGCAAATATATATAAGACCATCAAATGGCCAGTGGACCATATGATAACCCTTAGTCTCTTGAAAGGTGAGAAAATTTGATAATATTGTAAAAACTGCTTTGTTGATATCAGATGCCGATATGTAAAAGTTTACTGCGTCTAATATTACGGGAAATGACAGTTTAAATAACTCGTATCATTTTTAAAACTTTTAACAAAACAAATGAAATTCGCCCCAGGTGTAAAATTTGTAGCGAGTACAAAGATTTTGCGAAGGAAACAATAAACCGTTTACACATCTTAACACTTCAATCTAATTACGGAATTACAGTATTGAGATAAAAATCTCAAAAGATGTAAAAAAAGGTCAAAGGCGCCGCCGACAGAACTCCTTTAAGTAATGACATTTCCAGCTTAAGACATCACGCGCATGACTGTATAGGTTAAAGGGAAGTTTCTCCATACAGGAGCAGTATAATGCAATTACTTCTCATTAGTTGCAAAGAAACAATAAATTTACATTATCTTCTCGTAATTCATTATTCCTGGCCTCTGGTAAAACTAGTGTACATTTGTTTTCATTTATTTGATCACACAAAATTAAGATTTGATTAACACGGCGGAAACGTTCCTAGACTAATCTAAAGTCTCAAAACAATCTGTCAGTCCGTGATATTCTAATCCAAACGCGTGGCGTTCTCAGTAATATCATGACAGTCAAACTCTGTGAGGGTAATTTTAACACTTTAATATTTGTAATGCGAACAAGAAAATACATTACACTCAATGGTACATTATATTTTGCATTCACCATTATTTTGACATCGAGTTTTGTTAGACGTAACCATTTAAGGCCCGTTTCTTTTCGCAAGTTTCTGTCCAATTTTTCATATTTGAAAAAAAAACATTTACCAGAGGTCATACATACTAGAAAATCCAGCTGAACTTCAGTAATTAATCCATCACAAAAAGGTCACTTTAATATCCAAAGTTCAAACCTAAAGTTGCTTCAATTTTCATCAGTATTGCAGAAACAACACCCAAAGTCTTCCCTGATCCGCCGTGAGAGAGACACTTCAAATCATTAATTACCAACTTAACACTTGATAACCATATTTAAATTTCTCATCAAGATCCCCTAATCCGATTATGTCCGTTTCCTTAACACCTGGTCCCTATCTGAATTCAGACCCCTTAAGCCCCTTGATGATGATACATGGAAATTAATTGAACAGCTTTGCCAAATGTTCAAGTTCTACAACCGTGTATATTACAGCATCATCAGTGTTGTAGACAAGGCAAGACAAGACAAGACAATAAATTATAAGTCAAATATTAAGTAGGGATTTAACCCATCCATACAACTGAAATTGCAGAAAACATTTATGATACACCGATGCAAATGAAACTTCGCAGAAACAGTTAAAGCATAGGTATACGATCCGGCGCAGCACAGCAAAACCTGCAGGAAACTGGTAGATTGACGAGTTAAACATTACCTTTTTATAATCATAATTACAATTTTGACCCAAAACTTTTTAACTCGAGGTTGTTAATAGATTAGATTTGTGGTCAAATGACGTATCAAACTTTATGTTCCAAATAAGTGCGCCTGTAACGCCAAATGGACTTCCAAAAAAGAAGTAAAAATATTATCCGTAACGTCGATTAAAAGCTTAGTTTCTAAATGCACACCTTTCAAGCTGCACATATCTAAATCTTCCATAAATGATAAAAAAATATATGAACAGTTGAAAAATACCCAAACAGTGTTTCAAGTACTCCTTTCGTTTCATGCATTACGGCTAAATTTTCCACAGAGTTTTTGTTAAAACTACAAAAAAAGAATTACAGACAAACACAGTGATTTGTCTGTTTATATGTACAAAGTAATACTCCAGTTTTAATCTTTTGTCCCGTGAAATAGTCAAAAGTATCTTCTTTTATCTTCCTTTATCTTAAATCCCTTATTTGTTCCTTCTCAAGACCCTAGTCTGTTTGGAGATTAAAAAATTATGGAGATAGTAAAGTTATGACAGGTAAATATTGCTTCAAAGTTATGATGAAAACTTTGTCAATTTTGGTATGAATTAAACAATTTTGATAGCGCTAAATTAGAAATACTTCATGTACTTCGTATGTCTATTTCGGTGTAAGATACGGACGTCTGTAGTATAAACATTACTTATGATATTTCAAGATATGTATCAAACTGACAAAATATTGTCATTAAAGTGTATAAACAATTTACGTTTGTGTCATACACGTAAGCAAACAGCATTTTTACAGTTTCCCAAAACTGACATTCAAGATAAAATGTAAAATATACTTGTCGAGCACATGTTGTAAACTTATGCGTCAACGTCCTAAACTCTGCAATATTTTCTATGGCATGTTAGTCAACGTAAAAAGCTAAACGACGTCATATTTGTAATTATTTACATCTCTGTCAAGCTATTGCAATAAAAACAGAACAACATGAGAACAAAACATTCGGAAAAGAATTAGTTAGATCCATGACTTAAAAAAACACACACAAACATGACACTTAAGTAATTTTGCTGGGTCAAATATAAAAATCTTGAATCTTTTAAAGTATCCTATTATATCATCTCAAAAATACACATTTGAAGATTTTATATGAACATCAATCATCATCATCATCATCATCACTATTATTGTGATCATCACAGTCATTAACAACAACAACAACTTCACCAATACAGCAATATAAGCATTACATTTTAATTAATAACCAAAAATAGTGATATACATTTAAGAAGTCAATACGCGCATACAGTACTATAAGAATTACATTTTAATTAACAAAAATAGTGAAATAAATTGTAGAACCTCTGAAGTCAATACGCGCATACAGTACTTACGTTTGGTTCTAGACCACGTTAATTATCTCCATTAATAAACACTATCAACAAGTATTTTCTTGAATTTTCTTGCTTCCTTTTGAGCGAAAAATGCAGAATTAAATTTTCAGCAAATCAACTTAAATCTGCTTGAAATTTGTTTAGTTCACAATTCCGTTTTCATATCAACTCAACCGAACGTGTTTGGATTCTTAATAACAGCGTGCTTTCATTCGGGCTTCCATTTAAAACTGCGTCACGCTCGTTAAAAATACTACAGTTAAACTTATCGGAGTCACTTCGGAACCCCAGCTTGAACTGTGACTCTATTCTTAAAATGATCAAATTTAAAAATTTAAACGAATCGTTTATAAATCTCTACAATTGCCAATTATAAAATGGGCTTTAGGTTTTAACGTACATAATGGCAGAAATGATTTGAATAGCCAAAATCAACAATTGTCGAAAACTAACAGCTAAACCCTCTTTCATATTGAGGAAATTAACTTACTTTGAAAGCTAATATTTACTCGACATTGATAGTGGAATTATATTAGTAATGGAACCGTAGAGTTTATTTAAGCAAATTGCCGAACATTTTATTAAGACGACTGTGGGTCTACACATTCTATTTGTACAGGGTTTGCGCAAAATTGTTTTCATAACCCAGTGGTAGAGAGCTCTGACCAGGCTGTTTTCTCAAAGAACTCAATTTGAAACTTTTTCTTCAGAAAATAATAAGATGTTGTAAGAGTTCGACAAATGTTACATTTGGTTTGTTGTATTTTAATATTTATTTAAGAAAAATATCGATGTGTGTATTGAATGTTTCAATTTAACAAGAAATTGAAACACATTTATTGCTTCTGGTAGACATTATATCAGTAGAATAGAGGTGTTTGTTTAGACGCATATTGTCAAGTCCTTTACAAAACTTATCAGGGAAATGTAAACAATGTTTTGTAAAGTTTCGTCAACTGTGCACCTCTTAAACAATGATAGATATTCACGCTTGCAAAATACTCTTATTTAAACACACAATGTGAAACATACATTGTATTTGGTGTTTTCTTTTTTTATCCTTTTTGATTGATCAAATATTAGTACAAGGTTTTGAGCATTAAGCACCAATATCCAAGCAAGTTGTAAAGATGCAAATACTTTGTATATGCATACACAATATATATATATCCCTACAGTATAAAATCGGAGCACACGGTAGCATGTGCAACATTTGAAACGCAGCGGAACCTATACTAAAACAACCCAACCTTATGTCTGATAAAATGCATCTCTAAATCTTAATTGTTTGAGGCTAACTAGAGACATGACGACACATGTGAAGTAGGACAGACCAACCAGTAATTCACAGACATTTTTTTAGATCGTTTATTTCCCGTCCGACCGCGGGCTTTCTCCCTTTGTGACCCTCATAGACAACGCCAAACTACTTCAGCAGTAAGGTCTGTTGTTGCTGTTGTTTTTAGCATTACAGCTGAATATACGATTCTATGAGCAGGTGAATGTATTTATCCAAACCGACCCACGCTTCATAAAAATAGCGAAACGATCACAGAAGTACCGGACCGGACGGGATTATAACTGTGCTTGGGGTAGTTTTTTAACACACGCTAAATTAAATAGATCAAAGTAAACATGATAAAAAAGGCATGGTTTAAACTAACACTAGGCCCTCTTCAGGATCTTGGGAGATAAAGCATGAACAAAGAATTCAAAATTTAGTGGCTCTTCACTGAACAAGTAATACGGGTAATCCGGTTCGTTACTGAATTTGTAAACCTTTAAAGGTTTATTGAAACTACCAGGTACATAAAAGTAAATGGGGGTTGAACCCTGATCGTCACAATTATTCATTTTCGCAAATGTTGTTAATGTTATACCTAATAAAATTTGGATTATGCTAATTTGGTTGTAAAAATTTAAATTTATTTATTGTTCTCGACCATACGGTGGATATAATACCGTGTAAAATGCGACGAGATACTTCACAGTTCTGGTGTTTATTTTGATGTTATGAGCCGACTTTTAACGCAACTGTGCTGGCTTTAAAGCTTAGGCCGTTTCATGTTCATGTTTGTTTCCTTTGCCATAACACTGAAAAATGATACTTCATAAAAATAGTTCTTATAGACTTGTGAGAAGCAGGTTGTGTGTGTGTTCTTGCTTGGAAACCTTCTAATTTTAAAAATTTCCAAACTGCATTTAGCCCGTTGATTGAACAAGTTATAAAACGATTATTGAAGAATGTAAATATATATTTCAAAATTATTTATTTTAAACTGGGAAAATTGCCCACAAATAAACGCATTTATCGATAATAGTTCTGGCCTGGGTTTGTGTGTTGCAGACGACAGTGACATGAATACACTTAACTGTCAGCAATAAATGCATCACAAATAAACAAACAGCTTTTGTTTTGTGATGTTGCTGTTTACAGTTTGTGTAACCATAGACACGAATCGACTGAAATAAAACCTGTCCTTTTGTACACCAAAAGTGTCATAAAACGGCGTCCTTTGCCTCAGCAAACGCAAGTATCACCGCACAAAAATAGCGTGAAAGGTGCAAGTGTTACATGAGCGCAGGATGTTAAAAATGTAAAATATAAAACCTTGTTTTCCACTTAATTTCATATCGCCGACACGTGGTTGTCATAGCATGACGTGCACTTTTGAACAGCCTGGAAGAACTTTATGACTGTTCCAGCACCTAGTCGGTATTTTGGTCTCTGATTGTACTAATGAGTGAGAGAACTGACTACTGTTACTAGGGCATCAGGCAGCTCCTGTTTTTGGAGTAACTTCAAAAGTAGAATGTTTGATAGCAAAATAATGCGGGAAGTCAGATAAATATGCCAATGTGGTTGCTCTTAAACGTTTTTCATTTGATAAAGTAACTTAAATTTCATACTAAACAATGTCAGGAAAATTAAATGATCACGTACACTTTCACACTTTTTTGGTGCATGTTAGGAAATGACTAAGAAATGTTACATAGCTTTCAGTACAATGAGGAAAAAACACACGAATCAATGATTTAAAGTTCAAATTCACCATATGGCTGCTTTCGTAAAAATACCATAAAATGTCCTATGACTTATTGAACACGTTTATCTCTCCCAAATCTTTATATTCAATGAAAAAGCCCTATAGAAATCACCAAAGAATTAAAGCAGAAGTTTATTGTGCTTTTTAATGAATTGTTTTCTCTGGAACTATAAACCCTGGCGCCATGATCAGGATATAGGGTCTTAAATAGCTGAATGCGGTTTACATATTGTTTAATAATGTTCAGTGGGCACAAAAGCTTATGAAAATGTGTGATTTATGGCTTCAGAGATACGATTTTCACCCGCAGTCCACATTTCAAAGTTATGAAAATAAATAACACAACAGTGCTGACTAGATAAAACCCTAGATAAATACAGAAATTTAAATTCAAGTTTCATTTAATAATACATTTTCTGTGCAAGAAAGACAAGGTTACATAAAGGACTGGTTTTACTGATGGACGAAGAACGATTCGAAAGAAGGACTTGAAAGACGGTTTTTATTTTAAACCTTTGAATGTATTTTTTCCCGTTTGTACCCAATCCGAAAGGAAGTGACGTAATCTAGACTTTCGAAGACATTTGCCTGTTAAAAAACCCTGAAAATACGACTGAGACCAGGCGTAAAACCCCGAGAAACAAACAACAGACACATACTGTTGCTGGTTTGTGAGAATATTCAGTCCCTAAGTCCCTATCTAAAATGCTCGAAGTGTCACAATGTTAACCAGAAAGTATGTTTTCTCCATGGTTTGTAAATAACATGAACGTTTTGAGAATACAGAATAAAGATGGCGGTATTGTCATCAATTATTGTACATGTACTCCATATAGTACCGTCTTTTATGGAAGCCTTGGAGGGCCACTTTCGAGTTTCGACTTACGGGTGTTTTTGACTTTTAAGTTATGACTTTCGACTTTTGACTTTTGACTTATGACTAATTACTTTTGACATATGAATCGCATTGTCTTCGATAATAGTTTCTCTTCTTGTAATCATTCTTTCTCTTATAATACCTCCTACGAGGTATATAAGTTAATATAACGTCGCTTTTTCGCTTCGCTGCGATCATTCCCAAAAGCATAGAGGATAATTGTTGGTTTCGGTGTAAGATCACGTTATAATTTCACCGAGTGGGCACCAAAAGTGATATTTTCACGAGTGGCGCAGCCACGAGTGAAAATAACAACTTTTGGTGTTCACGAGGAAATTAACGTGATATTACACCGATACCAACAATTTTTCTGTTTATTTTATGGTTAAAACTCTACTTTTATTGAGTTTGTTTCTATAAAATAACGAAAATCGCGGGAAACGTCATCAAAAAACGTAGCGCAAATGACGTCATTTTAACGACGTCATCGTCGCATGGTTTCCAGCATTAATTACGCTCTGTATACTTTTTTGACGTAAATCCGGGTTAAAGATTGCAAAAACAGTGAAAAATAAAAATGCTAATCCACTGTTTCAAAACTGTGGATTATCACTTTTATTTCACTGAGAAAACTCTATAATTCACTCGAAAACATTAAATAAACTGCTTTATTTTATGTTTTCGAGTGAATTATAGAGTTTTCTCAGTGAAATAAAAGTGATAATCCACAGTTTTGTAACAGTGGATTACCATTTTTATTTTTCACTGTTTTTGCAATCATAAACCCGGATTTACGTCAAAAAAGTATACAGAGCGTAATTAATGCTGGAAACCATGCGACGATGACGTCGTTTAAATGACGTCATTTGCGCTACGTTTTCGATGACGTTTCCGCGATTTTCGATATTTTATAGAAACAAACTCAATAAAAGTAGAGTTTTAACCATAAAATAAACAGAAAAATTGTTGGCATCGGTGTAATATCACGTTAATTTCACTCGTGAACACCAAAAGTTGTTATTTTCACTCGTGGCTGCGCCACTCGTGAAAATATCCCTATTGGTGCCCACTCGGTGAAATTATAACGTGATCTTACACCGAAACCAACAATTATCCTCTATGTATTGCCTCTTTGGCATTTTTATAAGAACCGTTAAACACGACCACACTCAATGAAATACAATTTTTATTTAAAAGATTTTAATAAAATCAATTATATATATATAAAAAATATATCATTTCTATCAATACAATGTAGTAACAAAATAAAACATGTTTTAACAGGCTTTTTGTTTTGACTTTTGACTTTTAACTTATTACTTATGACTTTTGACTTTTGACTTATGACTTATGACTTATGACTTATGACTTTTGACTTATGACTTTTGACTTTGACTTGACATTGACTTTGACTTTGACTTATTACTTATGACTTATGAAAAAATAAACCCTAACCCTAACCCTATACACGGTCCTCACGGCAGGTTCGGTAATACTATGAACCTGCTACCGAGGACCCATCAATATAACAATATGCTTATACATATTACAGCACTTTAATTTCCTTCGGTATACGTTGTGATATTAACCTATAGATACATAAAAACATAAAAAAATTAAATGTTACCATAGCAACAAAAAAATTTCAATTTTTTTTTTTTTTTCAGTTCCTTGATAGTTGGCTTTACGCCTGGAGGGCAAGCCCCCACACCCCCTCCCTCCCTCCCCCGCTAAAAGAATGAGGAAACCTGCGTCGCCGCTCACTGCGGAGGCTCCCAAGTTCGCCTCCTGGCGACCCGTAACTGCTCATTGATACTAAAATAAATGACAAAGACAAAAGTAACTTAGATAATTTATTTACACAAACAAGTTTGCAATACTACGCACAGACATAATTTTACTTATTGTTTCTACACCTGCATTGAAGAAACACAATTTTACACCATTATGACTCTTTGGAAACTTTGCCAACTCTGTATCTGTCATAAGTTAAAAGTCGAAAGTCATAAGTCAAAAGTAAAAAAAAAAACATCCGTAAGTCGAAACTCAAAAGTGGCCCTCCAAGGCTTCCATAGTCTTTCTATCTACAACATGCTTTGGGATGTTTGCTATCAAACAATCACGTGCAACAGCTCTTTATCAACACATTTTCTAAATATTTTTTTTCTATTTTCAATTTTAACTGATAAACGATCCATCAGGACAAAACGTTCGCTTGTTTTCGTAGTCCACTTCAAACCAACTAACAAAAAGACTGTCAATCACCAAGGGTTATTTCCCTTGAGGGTCCTTCCTGATTGTGTTATCTGATCCCTTTTTTATCCCCTAACTTATCGCGATTTATACGCCGATAATGACTAAATACAACAAAATGTACAAATAATCAATTTGTGGTATTTTAAAAGACACATTGACCTGAAATCAATTGGCGTAGATATCCGATTTCTACTCTGCAACAGTATTTGTTGTAGATATTCTATTGTTTATTAATTTTCTATTTTCGATTCTGGTTTAAAACTGATGTGGAAAGAGATGTATGACAGACCGAACGTTATTCAACAATTTCTGAAACGAAAAGGTCGAAAAGTATTCAGGATGGAAAGATCGTGTTCCTGGAATTGTTCTGACAGAAAAGAACGGAAGCGGAAACGAAAAACCGGAAGTAATATATCAATACTCCCTGAAATCTTTTGGTTTTTAATCGAAATAATTTCTTTTACCGACAAAAAGGGGATATCTCAAGGACTGTGTTTCAAGCATATTTGAATAACCCAAACTAACGACAAGCAGAAATGCCTCAATATTGAAATTTACATGCTGATTTACGTATTTCATTAATTTTCAAATATTTTAGAATACTAAAACCTCTGTTTGAACTTTAATGTTCTTGACATTTGGTGGATTTGGTACA
The DNA here is from genome assembly GCA_022818135.1 of Saxidomus purpurata. NCBI lineage: Eukaryota > Metazoa > Mollusca > Bivalvia > Venerida > Veneridae > Saxidomus > Saxidomus purpurata. Next base: position 1,181,952 of record JAFMSR010000008.1, on the reverse strand, counting down.
AGTAGGTCTTCATCAAATAAAAGAGCCACGTTATCAGGTTTCCGTGAATCTCTAAATCTCCTGTAATGGACGGAGTCTTAAAGTATAAGCTAGTTTATGAATCACTTATACAATGACGAAAACACGGCACTTCTTCAAATGTAAACTTCTTTTTTTGAGAACTCGTTTTCCAGACTACCCATAGATCTTAGCCCCGTTATTGAACGTGTTCCACTAAATGTTTTGACATGTTTTATAAACTGTGGCCACTGATTAGACTATCAAAATGTCTTTAAATACATAAAACACCGGGGAGACCAACATGCCGACATAGAATCTACTCTAATGACCGCAATCAAATTGAAATTTCGATTCGATTTTTCTGCTTTTCTATTTATCTTATGATTTAAACTGTTTATCTAGTCTGAAAATACGGAAAAAGACGTTTAATTAACCCATCCACAAATACAGACCTTGGATATCTTGAAAATGTCCTCGAAACCGTGTTGGATGACGAATCTAAAATGAAATAGTGTTAAATCATTTACGCTGTTTCTATAAGTTTTTCATAAAGGGAGGCGCACTTAAAAAGAAAACTGATAGTCTGTGATAATAATGTAGGAAATTACACAGATCGGACCGAATTAAATTGTCAAAATTATTTCGAGATATTCAAAAAAAAATTATTGACTACAGGTATCGAATTCATGTTGTAATTGCTTTTTGTCATACGAGTCATATTTTAGGGGATTTGAGTGGGTTTGACAGGATAAAAAGACGATCGTTTCATTTCTTAAATTACAGTCAGAATGGATTAGTAGTTTTTACTATAATGTACGTGCGAGATGACAATCTTTGAATAAAAACCAAAAACATGCATAAAGCAACGTCAATAATATTAAGTTTGAAAAGACTGTAAGAAACCATCAAAAAAGTACCCACTTTATAGTTGAAAAGTTGAAGTTCAAGAGTATGAAAGACCTTCCTGGCAGTCACACAACCAAATTAACAACAAAGTCGTTCCAATGTCATATGGTTTTTAGTATTTTCCGAATTTAATTCTGCTTTGGATTTCTTCTACTTTATTCTTGCCATCTTATATATATATATATAAATATATATATGAAAAAAATATGTCTTACAATAAATTTGTTTAATAGCTTACAGTTTACTTGTGTGGTCCGCAAGTTTCAAGACAGTTTTTGGAAGACTTTTGACCCTTTTTTACTGATCTTGAACATAACACCACACTTTGCCTCTTTTTCTACACTCCGATTATACTTTAAACTATCCTTGTAAACATGTTCTATTAATTTTTTGGACTTGAACATTAGACTTAATCTTTATATGCATCTTTGAAGCAGTAGATATATAGTTATATCTAGCTTTTCCTTATTTTCATACGGAAAAGTATTTGTCATATATTATCGTCGTATATAATTGTATAATTAACAGATTTAGACTTTTTCTATTTTGGACGCGTATTTATCATGTCGTGCCATGCTCACCATACAATATGCTAACGCGCAGCAGTTACGTCACTTCCGTCATCAATCTAAGGTAACAAATGACTGTTGTTTATCATTGTAAATCACACAACAGCTGAATTAATACGACGACTGGCCACACTCATTAATTAACATATGCACCGGCTGTAATATTTCGTTTTAACAAATCTGTAAGGTAATTTTCCTGAACAGTTATTCAGTCAAGCAACGTAGAACGTTCCTATGAGTCAAGGTAAAACGCAGTAGATTTGATATATTGCTGTTCACAGTCGTGCTTCATATAAAATAATTGTCTTAACTTTAAAGTAAAACATGATATTCTCGAGTTGCAAACTTTTGGTTATAACTGCAGTATGTACATACCAGCTGTTTATACAGCAAAAATAAGGCCACAATCGCCAAAACGTCTCCCGGTAATGTTCATGTTTTGAGAAAAAGTAGGGGCCTATGCTGCACATATATATGCCAATTGATGTACTGATATCATATATATCATATACACAAAAGAGTGTCTGGCGAATCAGTATCGACAATGAAGATTTTTCTTTCATTTTAAAACACCTTACATTTTGTAACAAACGTGATTTTGTTGTACGGAACAGGTATATCAGTTTTCTTTGATAGATATCTACATTAATGCACACTTTGGACTTGTAATTAGTTCAGCTATCTAATGTGATTTTTATGCATACAATGACTGTGTGATATTTCATACCTACAACAGCTTTGATTTCCTCTCTTTTATTATACAGTAGACACTATCTGCTTAAGATGCAGTTTTAATGTGAAGTTTATTCTATTATGTTTTATGTCATATGCGCATAAGCTATCTTTTACGATGTAACTATACACTAAAATAACGCCATATTTTACACAATAATGGTGCATAGACACCTTTTTTCTGCTTAAGTCATACTTAATTATTTTTTTAAAAATTAATTTCAAGCGTTAAATTTCGTCGCTTTTCATAGCTGGTGACAGGAAAATAAGAGATTATATGATAGATATCATTCATTACGCAAACATGATAAATGTATTTAATGCATGTGATACTCTGAAGGATATGATAATTTCTGTATGATTTATTTTCAAATAAAACACGACACAACAGCTGCATGTGGCAATGAAGTATAATTGCACTTGTATATATTATATAATGACAGTCATCGCAAATTTAGAACAGAATGAACAATGCTGCAGAATAGAAAGTCCGTTTAGAGAAAACACCAAGCGATAAGACAGTATAACTTACGAGAACATGTAAGCTATACCAACTATACCCACAAACAACAAGCATAAACCTGTTCAACAACTGCACAGACGGACATGGACCGAAAGCAAACAGGGTACTTTCACTACACTCATTCTTGATTTACCATGATACCATGGCAACGATAATACCAAAGGTCCAACATTGAAGCACAAGACGCAGACAATGTTGTTACGTGTGTTGCTTGTACTGGGCAATATTGCATTTTCTCTCAAAAGCATGGCATAAAGTTGATTGATTTTAATAAACCTATATTAATGTAGCAAAAAAATGAAAAACAGCCTACCAATCCTCTTCTACGGCTTACTACTATAGTGGTCATAACCAAGCAATGATCAGGGTTTTTTCATTTGCAGGAATTCGCCCATAGTTCAGTTTTATTTAATGTAGCATTTTATCTACTTCTAATTATACATATTTTTTAAAGTTTGAATTAGTTTAGGTCTTTGAAATTTGGAAAATTGGCATAATTTGACTGTGATACTTTAAATGAATACTGAAATACTAATACGAGAGTAAATATGTAATTGTATACCTAACTAATTGATTCATTGTATGGCTAGCGTCACATTTATCTTGATTAAAGCACGTTAATAGATCCTTTCATGTTTCTAATTGTCGTTTGGAACAGTTGCAGGAAAACTCTCTTCTGGGAGGCTTGAATTACTGTCACGTGACCTAGCATACTCATTGCCACGTCTGTTAATAGTTTTATATATGTTCGTCCATAATCGAAACTAAAAAACTGACTTTAGAAACGTATAAACTAACGGTAGGTCTATTTCATTTTAGAATAATGCAGTAACAGTTGCTTTCAACAAAATCAATTTTCGCTTGCGTGCAAGGGGGCATGTGAAAATTGTTTGTAATGACATAATTGCGGATAATGGTGAATTTCTGTAATATATATAGGGAATACGATATACTATACCGGTACTGTTTTACAAAACAAGACGACCTTTTTCACTTAGCGATTGCACACATACAAATCATCTTGTAGGGATAGTCCTACACTTGTGCGAGTGTCTTATTTTCACACTGAAAAAAAGTTTCATTATGGTTGTTGAGGCCAATCCAATTTGCTGTTCGAGCTGACACACATTATTTTTGGTTTGTTTACTGCCGTTTTGATAAAATCATCTTGTTCAAACTGACGAATAGTGTCACATTTGTGTATAAATAGTCACAAAATTTCATTACCTTTATTTTACTACCTTTGTTAGTATTTACACTTAAGCCAGTTTTTGTATTTATTGAAAAAAATACTTTCACCTTCAAATTAAAATAGTTTAAAGAAATCTACAATAAAAGTCAAAGGAAATGTGTCCAACATTAACTGGTTTTAGTGAAATTACTTTTATGAATTTGAAATGGCAGAACTGTAGATTAAAAAGTCTTAATTCCATTATTAAAGGAGAAAATATATTAGATATGCATTAAAATCACTTTGATGGTAAAATTTTATATCTGTACTTTATGATCGGAATATAGTAGTAATTTGTCAGATTTATTAGTTATTTCACACTCGAGCCACCAAAGACGTTACTTTATGTTGGACAAGAAAGGATCAAAGTGTCAGATAAAACTGATTGACTATTTATATACGTATGAAAAAAAGTACAGGCCTAATGATCATTGTACGTGAATGTTTGACTACTGACTACTTACTACCTATGCTATTACTTTACTCATCCATTGTCCTGTTTTGTTTTTGTTTTTGTGTTGTTTTTTTCTCACAAAACTGAACATCATTTCACTTTTCGTTTCTATACTGTGTACTGTTTTTGCACCACAAATGATATTTTTGATTAATTAATAAAGCAATGTAAGATAGTTGAAAATATTCATGGAATATGTATATGAATTTGTCTAAGTCTAAATGCATACTTTATAAACATCTTGTACCGGAACCTATAAAAATTGTATGTTGATTGCTTTGTTACAACCTCTTGCTGTATTTTAAAATACCTGGTTGAATAAAAGAAATGTTCTGTTCTGTTCTGTTCTGTTCTGTTCTGTTCTGTTCTGATAATAATCATTATGAATGTCGATTCAGTAAATTAAAAATTTGTGCGGCCTGTCAGAATTTTAACCAGACGACATTTCATTGACTGTACAGCTACTGCCATTGTACCTGATGTCTTCATAATATTTGATTGTTTTTAAAATGTCAAATAAGAGCATAAACTGACCTTCGTGAAATATCACGTACATTGTTTTTGTTAGTTTTTCTATGATATTTAAAACGTGCGTGAAGTCGATTTCATATGAATCTTTTTACTTAACTAGTATCTTGACTAAGCTCATGAAAAAAAGGAAATATATTTGCTCATCGCTGTAGTTGATACATCCACAATCTTATAGCAAGTACTGGTATGACAGTTTGCTACCATCAAATGAAGTAAAAATAAGTTTCATGTACCCATCAGCTGAGTAGTCCTAATGAAATATCGAATCAACTTTCCGATGACAGAAAGGCACATACATGTAATTACGTTTCATAAAGATCTTGTCAGCTATATAGTGTTGAATTTGCCTCTTGCCACATTAAATTCCCGTTGATATATATCTTCCTCAGCACCATGCACTGTCATGTTTATACATCATGTTATTTCCAGGAATCAGCAAATGCAATTCATGTAACGTAAATCATATATAAAAACACAATTATTGTTATATAGAAACGTCTGTGTCATACACGTGCTGTACACCAGATCCATCATATTTTCTGATTAAATGTCCTAATATTCCCCATTAGCCATACCTACGGCCCTTATTTTCCAGAACCGTTACATTTAACAGAAATTAATATGATCAAATTAATGACATGAAATAAACTCTTACCTGGTTTATCTTTCTTTTTATCTAATATCCAACTTCAGAACAGAATCAAACAAATTTACTATTTTTCTTATATCAACAATTACTACTTAAAACGTTAAACTCAGTACACTGATAACAAGACCACTTTATGTATTACACCAACGTTTACTTTCATATTCTACAGTGGAAAATATACCAAATGAAGCAAATAGATAGATCCGCCATAATTAATTTGTTATCGAATCAGCGCCTGTCGTGTTTGTCACGTGACGACCAGCATGCGCGCTGATTCAATCATTTCTGTTACACTATTGTCAAATCAGCTGGCATAAACGATCACATATATAATTGTATGGATTAAATCGCTATATAATGACAACAAAAGTTATACCAAAATACACCATAATTATAAATTTACCACCCCTCAGTTTTTTATAAACTAAATCAGCAATTTATGTATTAGGTAATTATTGATAAGTTTTTTTCCAACCATGTGAAAGTAATGGAACACAATACATAGACTTAATATAAGCATAATTTCATTCTGTCCTCGAATTTAAACAGAACTCAAGGAAAGTCTGACATATGCAGTGATGTCGGTTAAACATGCTTTATATTTTCTGTAGCCCTGTATTTAGATGCTGTAATGTCATAATGAGAATCGTTCATGCACCTAATGGAGCTTCAGGTCAAATTTTTAAGTATTTCGTCACAGAATACAAAACAACAACGATAATGGACGATTTTCTATTCATTATGAAATGATTAAAGTAATGCCAACATGCTCTACATATACTGAACATGTATTTTGCAAAATGGCATCAGGAGAAAAATGCCAAATATTCAAGGGTCGTACTAGGTTTACTGGTTACTTTTAAGAAAACGTTGAACTAATTCTAACAAAACGTATTTTTCAACGTTTCTTCGTTGACAATTATTCAGCACATTTTTAATGTAAAACATCCCCGACACAATGAAACTGCGTTGTCGGAATCTCAGCTTCACTCTGCTGCATGTTTATAATGTTTTAATCAACGGTCAGCACTATCTTCTGTCCCTTGTCACAATGATTGACAGGTTACTCCAACACAGCAATAACTCTGACACCTTCAGGTTACACTACTTACACGCTTGTCATTTATAACTTCAAACGCATTAGCATCTCCCACACTCTAGTCTCCATGCATACATTAAATACCCTTTGTTGCTGATTTTACTGTTGTCGTTGTTGTTGTTGCTGCTGCTGCTGCTGCTGCTGCTGCTGCTGCTGCTGCTGCTGTTGTTGTTCATTTATCGATAGAATGCTGCTCAAAGCTTTACTCGTTCAGTGCATAAATGAAAGAGTTGAAGTACCTGTATCGCCTGGGAAAGATATGATGAAACCCGCAGACGATAGTTTTAAGTGGCTGACTCAGGTGGTGTTCACTTTTAACTTGATATGATAAATATTGATGAACGATATGTTTAAACGGAATCAAAAAGCATGACAACATAACCTGCTACTTGAAACTGCTAGATGGATGATCTCCGGAATCTTGAGTGTGATTGACATGGAATCGTTTGACTGACCAGTATCTTGCAGTCGATGAAGCTAGTAGACATAGACATCAGAACTCGTGTCAAGTTCATATAAAGAACAAGAGCAGAAGAGGAGCCTTAAAGTGTAGGACCGCACTTCTCGTGAGACACAGAACGGATTTTACCTGAGACAAAAAGGGTTAAACATTGTAGACATCTTTTGGAGAAACGATCTACCCTCTTATGATGATGCTTGTCAGGCGTCGGTTTCAACATTGTTTTAGGGGCAGGAGGCGGGGTCACAGGGGGATGGTGTTGCTATGCATCAAGTGTGTATCGCTAGCAGAGTTGTTTTTTTCATGTTCTCCATTTTGTACGTATCTTTCTTTTCTTAGACATGATTTTAGAAGAATGTCTCAAAAACACCGTTTTTCTATCTCGTGACAACTTTCCATTCCTCATGTTCATAGTTAACAAAGGATGGACTGGCGACAAGATTTTTAATTTCAAAAAAATGATATCGTCGCCAAAGTTTAATGCCTGTTATTTCATACCTAATGGTTTTTATTGTCTTGATGACAGGTGCTTCATAAACCGAAGATTCTTTTGATATAATCATAATTGCCATTGTTGTATTTTATGGTGAATTTTCCTAATACAAATGTATAAAAGATTTGTTCAGGTGCTGACCAAACGATAAAATTTTAATCGCTGAAGCCAAGGTAACCAAGCAGACGTGAAGCGAACTTTATTTATGTATTTGGGAATGCACGTTTCTCCCTTCGCGCAGGTTCCGTCACCAATCACTAAATTCGGTAAACTCAATTTTTTAAAATTTGTACAAATTAAGAGAAAATTTGCATGAGTTCAATCAAACGGATGCATATTATATACTTTGTAGATAAGCATTAGTAGGCCTACGAGAAACAGTGCACCAAATCTATTGTAGTAAATTATGGAAAACATGTAAGAAAATGCCAAACTACGTCAGCTCTTAAATAAAAATTACATCATCACTCCAAAGTCAGCATATCACTTTGCAGCTAGCATAGTAATAGTCTTACAAAGTCAGCACAATGAGGAAGAATTATTTCTTTAGAGTCGGCAAAATGCCAAATTACGTACAGCATCGCCATTTTTTACCTGCATCTTTACAGCATGCATTTACCATACTCTTAAACTAATCTTTAACTTTTAATTAATACTGATATACTACGTTTAATACAGTACATTTTGTAATTTATGAGATTATTATCAAAATATTACGAAGATCATTTGTCTATTAGAAAACGACAAAACGAGGCCACTGGCTATTTTGTCACATCTTGTGACTAATCGGACACGCCAAGAATTTTGAAGGCCCACATTTCACAGGACTCGTACTGTTTTGACAAGGACAATCTGACTTGTTACATTTATTAATGACATTTGATTGTGAACAAATGATATGGAATATGATTACATAACTTATAATACACGTATACTTGTAGGATGTCGTGTTGTGTTACCCTCGGGGAGTTCTCAAAATATGAATCCCTTTCCCAACATATCCTCTATATATAGCACTAGGTGTAACTGACCTATTCCGCTTAATTGCCAAGTTGAACGGTTTAGGCAGTCCAAATTAAAATCGCTTAATTAACAAAATACAATCAGTGGTGCACGGCCAGGCCAGACATTGGTATCTTTACTTACTGAATAAGCGACTTTTCTTGTCCATAACTCACTCTGTGAATCACAATCCATCGGCATTGGTTGCTCTGCAAAGGAATTAAATACATAGGTAAATTTGATCCCTTATTTTACTTAATAAAGCGGGATTGAGCGGGTAATGTTAATGTGGCCATAAGTGTTTTTCCCACTTCAGCCTCCTTTTCAAAAGGATAGCTGCAATGTATAATTGGTATTTTTGGAACATTCAATCTGAATTGAAAGAAATATTCCTAAAAACTCGCTAACATATCAATTTTGTTCTGGACATTGTCATTTCCAAAGAAATCAACTTTCACTTTAACAGGACCAATATTTATAAAACTCTTGTCATTTTCATGTTATAAATTAATCAGGTGCAAAGCAATGAAAGCTTTCTGCTTATTATACGTGTCTGTCAAACACGGCTTTGTCAAAAATCTTTTCATAATTGGCAAAATTAAAATTTTAAAAGCAAAAAAGCATTAAATGCGATTTACTGGGTTTTATTGCAGATAAATGAGCGTAATAAAGTGACCAAAGATTTCCATGACTTTGGTCAATGCGGTGCAAAAAATTAAGGTGATTCGGCTTTTATAGCGCACAATTCTTTCCCTTTCACACACTCAATATGTGATTTGTAAAAGGAAATTGCTTAAAATTGGCTGATCCTTAAATGATCCGGTCACTGGACCCCACCAATTAAGCTTGAATAAAATATCCGACATTACTGTCTGTTGTAAGAAAGGTCATGTAAGGGGTTGAGATGAAAAACCGCGCAAAACATATATTAGAATATTACTACTTGAAGGATTGACAGTTCTATTTTTATACTTTACCCGAAACTAATAGACAGTAAGCCCTGATGAAAAGAAAACTTCAGTGATTATAATGATTTCTTCTGATTTTGCTCTAGAAAAACGAAATAGAGTAAAAGCGAAATAATGTGACAGCTGCACGTGTAAATATATGGCGCTTCGGTATTAAGAATACATGCTGCTCCCAAACAAACATGCAATATACACATTCTGTGAACGGTTTCACTGAGTGTATACATGTACTTGTAGAACTGTAGTTATGCATATAACGATCAATGCCCTCAAATACACATCTCTACATAGCCAATTTTCAAAAGTTTGTAAAACAAACAGTTCAAACATTTTATTTTTAAAATTCTCAGTATCAGGGAGATCAAATTCAGTTGAACTCCACTAAACATGTCTCTGAGCGGATGATACTTAATTACTGAATTGATTTACAATCTGCTGTGACCATCTAGGGCGTTGTTCCCCTCCTGCTCTCATTTCCAGTCCAAATAACCGTCGGCAAATTCGTATGGTGCCCATTCTAAATCTTGCAGAAAATTATCATGTCAGCCAAAACCAATTAAGGTTCAATTTAGGAGGCTGATCAAGGTTTTATTTAGGAGACATTGCATGAAATCAATTTTGTTCTATTTAAGGGTACCTGACGTCGGCCACAGCATGGTCAGTAAAATGAGACATCAGACATAACGAGGGCAGTTTAAAAAGTAAACATAGTCTTTCTTGATGTAACTAAAGTAACTAGTAACATTGAGATATTAAAATGAAAATAATGGTACATGATTTGATAATAACTTATATAAAATGTACAAATCCAGCTCCACGTAAAGCCATGAAATACTGAAAGTTGAAACAGTTTGCCTTAATTTACCATAAGACATGAAGAAGTTTTCAAAAAGGTTTTCTTCAGTCTTAATTAAATAGGCTGGAAAAGTTGCTGTTCCTTGGTTGAAAACATTACCTATTAATCGACCCTCCATGTCCTCAACGCAGCCTCGTGTTCGGTTCACTAGCAGCGCTTCCGTTTACTTTTTGTTAGACGCTTCTGTAAGCAGAAGATCTGCAAAATAAAGTGCTCAGTATTCATTTAAGTCAATATTTATATGCCAGGATCACTTCTAAATGAACAGATTAATCAAACATTATTAGACTAAGCAAATATTGTGACGCTTGTTAAAATGCAATTTAAACGATTTTAAATTAAAACGGACAGCGATCCTCGTTTTAAAAAAGAAAGCCATTAAATTATGGCGTCTTCTCTTCATAGAGACGGTTAAATCCGTATTCCTTTTTTAAAAATAATAATTTATTCGGTTTATTATAATGTGCTTATCGTTGCGACAATCTTATTGTCCATTTTATTTTAGTCATAGCCAGACATCTACAACGAAAAGCTATACATCTTACATTTTGAACAGGTTATAAAAATATTTTTGTTAATAATCGCCACATGGGTTGTCCCTAACGTTCTGTTCTAGCCTCGTAAATAAAAAACTTCATATATTTCATATCCAGTATGATCAAAAAGTTTAATATTTATTGTCATTTTTAGATCATTGCGGAGAATGGATTCACTTTCTCTATAGAGGGTAGTGTTAATTTAGTAATACCGCATGCTCTTTGATGTTTTAGTATAATACAGACCCGAAACGACCCCGCAAAAATGAAATAAAAGCCTGTCCTCTGTCCGCTGTTTTCCCAGTTGTTTATGTATTTATTACTTAAAATAATTTAGTGATTCTATTTTTACACAGTTACCGAAATTTACATATTCTTAAAAGGCTTTAGATAGCTAACCATTCAGAAAAAAGTTATTTCCCGCGTTCGTAAAAATGAAATTGTGCAGTACAATCTAATATTTTAAACAAACCAATGGACTTTAAGTAATGTAGACATTATGTTAATGATATGAATATTATTCTAACAAATTAAAAGTACATAACACACGATCCTTCAGTTTACCGACAACTTACATGAAATCTTACTACTTCAAAGCGCAAGTAGACTGTACAGTAAATATCGAGCATGTGAAGAAGACATATATTCAAAAGATTTTAAAGGTGCTTCAACACATGTTCTTAATGAAGTTACAAGGATTAAAAGTCCCGTCACCTCTCCAACTTCATTCAGTTTGCTAACAGTCTGTGTGGCCGTGGCCGACGGAACCTGATACCGGCAGTAGACGCTTTAAGAGGCTATGAGAGGTTTGTCCGAATAAAGTGTCTAAAAGTTTGAAAAATTATATGCCTGTAATTTAATATTTCTAGATTAGGGATGAGTGTTGTACCCGGAGAAAGCTGAACGTGAAAAATTAGATAATACGATAGTATTTGTTGAGAATATAATGGGAGGAAATAACAGTCATCAATCATAGAATAATCACCATCAAAACATTTACAGACATTTTAAGATGTGGTTAAGGTAGGTTTTATTCTTAAAAAAGGCTAAAATTAATTAAAAATTCGTTGAAATTACATTTAAGAATATCTGTACGGAAAGGTGCACCAGCTATTGTTTCTTCGTCTTTTTATTGAAATGTATGACTGTATGATTATACCAATAATCCTTGTTCATCCATCCCTCTGGTCAGAAGTACGAACCCCTCTTGGTGCGCATATTCCTGGAGACGTTTTTATCAAACACCATGTTGCCTCAAAGACTGTCTGTCATTTTCACGGGGTCAAACTTGTAGTGAGTAACTGATTGCCCTTGTGAACTTGAAATTCTGAAACAAATATGTCAATTTGTCTAAAATTAAAAAGCATATAATGATTAAAAACGATTAAATTAAAAATGATTTAGAAAGTCGAATATCTAAAAAAAAGTTTGGGGTTTTCCATTTTAACTGACTTTAGATGACGTTTCCGTTGCAACAGGAAAGAGTTGTAACACTTAGAACACTCCCAGTGGGGTTGGCGAAGTGGTGGTAACTGAATAGAACAATACAAACAAAGGTACGCAAGCCTTAGGCTGTAAACCAAACACTGCCACAGCGAAATCTGACACTCGAAAACATTTAACCTCTTCAACAAATACAATACAGGGAGTCAAAACATCTTATAACCAACTATGATAATAGAAGAGAAGACGACTTAAACATCGATTTTCCTACAAGCGTTATGAAAATATTTACTTAAGGAAACATCCTTAGAGATGTCAATAACGTCCTCTCATTGTGAATAGTGTTTTGAAGAGAGGAGATCAAATCTGGGTATCTGTTTCAGGTTCTATAAACAATGTCTGACGGGCAAATTGGTTCAATCTCAAAGAAGCCTTGTACGGCAAACAAGCGCTTGTAAAATCAGAACGCCCAGATTTATTCAAAGTATTGTGAAGAAATGAATCGAATTGCATTAGGTATGAAAACTGCAAATTTTAATGAATAAAATGCGCTCAATAAACCTAAATGAAAAAGAATGAACAGTCTTACTTTAAAGGTCCAATACTAAGGAAAGCGAAAATTCAAATATACTTTAAAAAGCACAAAAATAAGTTATTTTTAATAAAAAATGAAAGTTCTAAATAAATCACAGTACATGTACACTTATTTTTCTATGCGTTATGAAGAAAGTTAAAAAGACCTGGGTAGTCATTTTGTCGATTCACTGAGATTTCAACATAATACACATACTTTTCTTCGTGTTCCAAACACTTTCAATTTTTACCTGCCAATCTTCATTATTTAGTGTCTTGCATAAGGTAATATACTTGCCATTGAAATAACTGTCACTTAATTTTCGCTTAGTAATGGACCTTTAAAGCTGCTCGCTCTCAGATTTTGGTAAAAGAATTAAGTTCTTCAAACTGTATGTAAATAACATGTGCGTGAAGTTAGCTGCCAGTTGCCAGTTGCCAGTTGCCAATTCAATGCCAATTCAATTGGCAACTGGCAACTGGCAGCCAACTTCACACTCTTGTTGCCAATTCGTCTTAACTTGCAAATATTAACTTAAAAACAAAATTGTTAAACCACGGGAATTGGCAACTGCCAATTCGATTTTTATGTAAAAATCTTAATAAAAAATGAATTGGCAACTGGCAACTGGCAACCGACTTCATATTCCAGATGCCAATTCAACTTTCACTTGCAAATAGCCAATTCGTTCAACCTCACGAATTGGCAACTGGCAACTGGCAGCCAGATGCCAATTCGACTTCTGTCAGTAATTGTGAATAAAAAGCGAATTGGCAACTTGCAACTGGCAGCCAGATGCCAATTCCATTTTTATGTAAAAATCTTAATAAAAGTTGAATTGGCAACTGGCAACTGGCAACCAACTTCATATTCCAGATGCCAATTCAACTTTCACTTGCAAATAGCAAATTCGTTCAACCTAACGAATTGGCAACTGGCAATTGGCAGCCAGATGCCAATTCGATTTTTATGTAAAAATCTTAATAAAAGTTGAATTGGCAACTGGCAACTGGCAACCAGATGCCAATTCGTTCAACATCGCGAGTTGCCAGTTGCCAATTCAACTTTCACTTGCAAATAGCAAATTCGTTCAACCTAACGAATTGGCAACTGGCAACTGGCAACCAGATGCCAATTCGTTCAATATCGCGAATTGGCAACTGGCAACTGGCAGCCAGATGCCAATTCGATTTTTATGTAAAAATCTTAATAAAAGTTGAATTGGCAAGTGGCAACTGGCAACTGGCAACAAACTTCATATTCCAGATGCCAATTCAACTTTCACTTGCAAATAGCCAATTCGTTCAACCTCACGAATTGGCACTGGCAACTGGCAGCCAGATGCCAATTCGACTTCTGTCAGTAATTGTGAATAAGAAGCGAATTGGCAACTTGCAACTGGCAGCCAGATGCCAATTCTATTTTTATGTAAAAATCTTAATAAAAGTTGAATTGGCAACTGGCAACTGGCAACCAACTTCATACTCCAGATGCCAATTCACTTTCCCTTGCAAATAGCAAAGTCGTTCAACCTAACGAATTGGCAACTGGCAATTGGCAGCCAGATGCCAATTCGATTTTTATGTAAAAATCTTAATAAAAAGCGAATTGGCAACTGGCAATTGGCAGCCAGATGCCACTTCGTTCAACCTCGCGAATTGGCAACTGGCAACTGGCAGCCAGATGCCAATTCGACTTCTGTCAGTAATTGTGAATAAAAAGCGAATTGGCAACTGGCAATTGGCAGCCAGATGCCAATTCGTTCAACCTCGCGAATTGGCAACTGGCAACTGGCACCCAGATGCCAATTCGATTTCTATGTAAAAATCTTAATTAAAGTTGAATTGGCAACTGGCAACAAACTTCATATTCCAGATGCCAATTCAACTTTCACTTGCAAATAGCCAATTCGTTCAACCCCACGAATTGGCAAATGGCAACTGGTAGCAAGATGCCAATTCGACTTCTGTCAGTAATTGTGAATAAAAAGCGAATTGGCAACTGGCAGCCAGATGCCAATTCCATTTTTATGTAAAAATCTTAATAAAAGTTGAATTGGCAACTGGCAACTGGCAACCACTTCAATTCCAGATGCCATTCACTTTCCTTGCAAATAGCCAATTCGTTCAACCTAACGAATTGGCAACTGGCAAGGCGCCAGATGCCAATTCGTTTTTTGTAAAATTCTTAATAAAAGTTGATTGGCAACTGGCAACTGGCAGCCAGATGCCAATTCGATTTAGATGTAAAAATTTAAAAAGAATTGGCATCTGGTTGCCAGTTGCCAGTTGCCAATTCGTTAGGTTGAACGAATTGGCTAATTGCAAGTGAAAGTTGAACTGGCATCCGGAATGTGAAGTTGGTTGCCAGTTCAACTTTTATTAAGATTTTTACATAAAAATGGTATTGGCATGTGACTGCCAGTTGCCAGTTGCCAATTCGCTTTTTATTCACAATTACTGACAGAAGTCGAATTGGCATCTGGCTGCCAGTTGCCAGTTGCCAATTCGCGAGGTTGAACGAATTGGCATCTGGCTGCCAATGCCAGTTGCCAATTCGCTTTTTATTCACAATTACTGACAGAAGTCGAATTGGCATCTGGCTGCCAGTCTGGTATATGAAGTTGGTTGCCAGTTGCAAGTTGCCAATTCATTTTTTATTAAGAGTTTTACATAAAAATGGAATTGGCATCTGACTGCCAGTTGCCAGTTGCCAATTCGCGAGGTTGAACGAATTGGCATCTGGCTGCCAATTGCCAGTTGCCAATTCGCTTTTTATTCACAATTACTGACAGAAGTCGAATTGGCATCTGGCTGCCAGTTGCCAGTTGCAAGTGAAAGTTGAATTGGCATCTGGAATATGAAGTCGGTTGCCAGTTGCCAGTTGCCAGTTACCAGTTGCCAATTCATTTTTTATTAAGATTTTTACATAAAAATCGAATTGGCATCTGGTTGCCAGTTGCCAGTTGCCAATTCAACTTTTATTAAGATTTTTACATAAAAATCGAATTGGCATCTGGCTGCCAATTGCCAGTTGCCAATTCGTTAGGTTGAACGACTTTGCTTTTGCAGTGAAGTTGAATTGGCATCTGGAATATGAAGTTGGTTGCCAGTTGCCAGTTGCCAATTCAACTTTTATTAAGATTTTTACATAAAAATAGAATTGGCATCTGGCTGCCAGTTGCAAGTTGCCAATTCGCTTCTTATTCACAATTACTGACAGAAGTCGAATTGGCATCTGGCTGCCAGTTGCCAGTTGCCAATTCGTGAGGTTGAACGAATTGGCTATTTGCAAGTGAAAGTTGAATTGGCATCTGGAATATGAAGTCGGTTGCCAGTTGCCAGTTACCAGTTGCCAATTCATTTTTTATTAAGATTTTTACATAAAAATCGAATTGGCATCTGGGTGCCAGTTGCCAGTTGCCAATTCGCGTGGTTTAACAATTTTGTTTTAGTTAATATTTGCAAGTTAAGACGAATTGGCAACAAGAGTGTGAAGTTGGCTGCCAGTTGCCAATTGAATTGGCATTGAATTGGCAACCGGCAACTTGCAACTGGCAGCTAACTTCACGCACATGTAAATAACGTATTTTAGAACATATGGTCATATAGAAAAGGTCCAGTATAATTTCCTGTCACGTATATCTCTAAATTTAGAAAAATACGCTTCCAAATTCAAAAGCGTAGCAAACGCTTTTGAAATTTCAATATTAACATATAGTGTAGCGGTGCCGTGTAACATACATTTTCAATCGATTTCTGCAAATTCCTACCTAGATTTTTGCTTATATTTTGATTCTAGCCTTTAGTTTTATACTTATGATTAAGTATGTCAATTAAAAAAACAACACATTTTTTTCAACGGTAACTGAGAGCGAGCAGCTTTAAAGACTCTCCGTGACTTCGCAATGTTCACAGTATGCAAGAGCATATATTTTTGAGTGATCTAAAAGTCTGCCAAAGATTGTTTCTTGTTGAATGAATCGTATGGTTTGTGTGGTAAAATTGTCTCTTTCGAATGATTGTCTTTTATGCAAATGCTTAATGGCTGCAGTTTTAGACACTGAAAATATTTTACATAATGAACCGGGGACAGTAACAGGTCACGTGTCGGTTGGGATCCGCAGAATACAAATAATTGGCTTCATTAAACCAAGTTAATTCTGCGTGCAGTATTGAAGCCCGCGGGTAACAATAGCTTCGAAAATTATCATTTTATACAAAAAAGGAGCTTATTCAAAATCTAGATACTATCTATGTAGTGTCTCCCCTTTAAAACTATAAAACTATAAGCGAAATTGAATGTAGCTATCTTTGTTGCTTTTATACCTCACCTAGCGCATTTAATATGTCACTATTATAGTGAAATTTCACGGATTATATTTTTATCAGCGGTGTATATCTCACAAAAACGTAAATATAACCCGTCATTGAGGACATTTTTAATATTTTACCTCGTAAATGCAAGCTTTTATAATTTCATTTGATACCTGGCTACCCTGCTTTAATGTCTGTGGTGATACTCTCATTACTATTTGCATTAAAGTTATCGCATCTTTATTACATGTTGTAAAAATTTGATACCACAAAATGTGACAAACGGAACTATAAAATTATAACGCTTTATAATCAATTAAAATTCAAGTTTTGAGAAAGGAAATAAAGTACAAACACATTTGGTAACTAAATTCAATGACATATAAATATACATTTCTCCTATGGGCAGTGCACTGTAACACGATACATGTTCACTCGAATAACTCCCAGAGGGTATGGTGCGCATTAACGAATACGCTCCCGGGGGCCTTTTTCCCGCTTCTTCTTTTCGAATAGAGCTCCCCAGTACCCGATGCAACATAGACGTATATCAAGGCTTACTCGGCACGAATTTATATAATAATAAGAATCCATCCGCTATTCAGGATGATATTATTGATTTTTGTCTCCTGGGTTGTTTTTTTTTTGTCGTATGTTGGACGCACGGTTGAACGAAACTTAGAGGTTTAATGACTTTTTTTGTTATTATGTAATTTTGTCCAAAGTAAGTCTTGATTATGTATTTGTGCTAATCGCTGTAAAAACTAGGTATAGTTATATAATAAAATGGAAGAAAGTTTTGCCAACAGTAAGTACTGACACCTGTTAGTATGTGACAACATTAATTATTGACAACAGTAAGTATGTGGCAAAGGATTGACTGATAAATATGTAATATGCAACAGTAAGTATGTGACAAAGTATTGGCAGCAGAAAGTATGTGACAAAGTATTGGCAACAGTGAATATGTGACAAAGTATGCAAAGTATGTGACAAAGTATTGACAACAGTAAGTATGTGACAAAGTATTGACAACAGTAAGTATGTGACAAAGCCGTGACAACAGTAAGTATGTGACAAAGTATTGACAACAGTAAGTTTGTGACAATGTAGTGACAACATTGGGCATGTGACAAAGCATTCAACAGTAAGTATGTGACAAAGTTGCAGTGACAACAGTAAGAATGTGACAATGTGTTTTAAAGCAGTGGACAACAGTAAAATGTATTGTTTGACAGTAAGTATGTGACAACAGTAAGAATGTAAATGTGTAACGTAAGTATATGACAACAGTGAATGTAATGTGTTTTCAAAGAAGTATGTGACAACAGTAATAAAAGTATGTGAACAGTAAGTATGTGACAACAGTAAGAATGTGACAATGTGTTTTCAACAGTAAGTATGTGACAACATTAAGTATGTGACAATGTAGTAAGTATGCGCAAAGTATGGACAACAGTAAGTATTGACAATAGTAAGTATATGCAAAGTATTGATAACAGTAAGTGTGTGACAAAGCATTGACAACAGTAAGTATGTGACAAAGTATTGACAACGTTTGGAACGTAAGTGTGTGACAAAGTATTGCACAGTAAGATACCAAAGTATTGATAACAGTAAGTGTGTGACAAAGCATTGACAACAGTAAGTATGTGACAAAGTATTGACAACAGTAAGTATGTGACAAAGCATTGACAACAGTAAGTATGTGACAAAACATTAACAACAGCAAGTATGTGACAAAGTATTGACAACAGTAAGTATGTGACAAAGTATTGACAACAGTAAGTATGTGACAAAGTGTTGACAACGTATGTAACAAAGCCTGACAACAGTATTATGTGACAAAGCATTGACAACAGTAATTATGTGACAAAAGTATTGACAACAGTAAGTATGTTGACAAAGCATTGACAACAGTAAATATGTGACCTAGCATTGACAACTGTAAGTATGTTAAAAAGTATTGACAACAAAAAGTATTGACAACAGTAAGTATGTGACAAAGCATTGACAACATGCTTGTTTAGCCATCTATTACATGGTTCAAAGCATTCTTGGTACATTTTGTATTCAAAGTAGTATTACCACTTGGAAGAGGGATGCAACTTTAAGAATGAAATACATTTGTACACTGAATATCTTAATTTGAACCGCTGTCCTGTTCTTTTTAACTTTGATATTCTTTAAAAAAAAGTGCTTTTATCTTTTATTACATCTATTATTATTATCATTATCATTATTATTATTATTATTATAATTACATGGTTCATGCTTCTAAGTAAACTAATCATTGTTGAGGCAAAATTTATTTATTTTCTACGTGAGGAGGCCATGACTTACAGTTTAATGTTCTGCATTGGTGCAAGTTGAATAGTTGCATTGAAAGGCTAAACAAGGGGGACAACTCAATAGTAATGTCGTAACTAACTATGGTTACTTCTTCCCCTTTCTGTCTGAAGATATAGCACTGGAATATCTACTACACATGCATCTTTACAACACAGGGAACGTTTAATCGACTTTTGTTTCTAATATGTGCATTCACAGGTAGAAACTTTTGATCAAACTTGTATGATGCATGTACTTTGCATCAGGAGACATCGCGCACATGGTTAAAATACTTATCACCTATAGGATACGTCCTAACTGTCCATCTAATGATTTGAACAACAAACCTTCGTTGGCTAACATCTGAAAACAGTCAAAGGGACGCAAACAGAACACAGCTATGTATAATATGTGAATGAAACTATTATACAGATCCATAATTTTTTTGTTTATAGCTGTGGCAATGTTAACTATTCAAGGAGTATACATCATTGCTTAATAGTCCATCTAAAATAATGATGGTCACTTTGAACTGTAATATCACTTTAAGGACATACAAATGATGCATGTACATTATATACATTGCTGGGTCATCAGCGAAGGTGTAAATAAATACGTGCATAAAGATACAATATTTTCAAGTGAAAATCACATTGACAGAAGAACAAAACTTTAAATTTGTATACAATACTTTATTGTTTCTATAGTTAGAAAAACAAATTAATGATATTGAATATGCTTCAAACTAAGATAAAGATGTTGTAAACACTTGATATTCATAAACCTCTACATAATTTTCATACTGTAACTTCACATGCTATCAAATTCAAGTTTCAGTTTATGTCCAACTCGTAATTTTCTTTCTCAATTATGTTGCTGAAGCAGTGTTGAGCACGTGTAGCATTACTATATAGCCTGAACCACACCCTTTGAAACCAAGGGGCCATCTCTGTGAAGAAGCACTGCGGGCCAGACTGTTTGCTTAATCTTTTCTCCTCTTTTTGTGTAGAACACAAATCTATTCTTGTCGAATATTTCGCCACTATATTTCCACTCAAATTCCATGGGTGGATGTTGAATTTTCATCATCCAAATCAGCTCGATGCTATTTGCGACGTAATTGTCAATTTCTTTACTTGAATTGGAAATCTTCCAATCTTCCTTATGCTCTTTCATAAAGGCTGATTCAAATATCTAGAAAAAGATATAAAGTTAATTACCTTTAAAATCGCCAAGATTCTAATGAGTAATAAAAGTGGAGAAACGATGGACAAACAAAAAAAAAAAAAAAAAAAAAAAACCCAAAATTTTTGTTAATCTAAGATGGTCACAGATAAAAGAACAACCAAAAGCCGGGGGGTATTTTTACAGATTCTATATTCAATGCGATAAAGATCATATAGATCAATTTAACTATGGCTGTTCACTAGGAGTAAATCATTGAGTCTATCTCAAATAATGATGGTTATGAACGGTCAAATGAATATCTAAATATTTAAAAAAAAAAACAAAAAATACTAAAATGGGTGTTAGTATTGATTATGATACAAAGAATATCATTGAACAAAACTACAAGGTATTCAATCCCATACCTCAACTAGTGGCGGTACAGACAGTATTCCAACTGATTTTCTAAAATTTATTAGTAACATGTTGGCAGTTTCTTTTCGATGCTTGTCCACTTCTGCTCCCGTTTTACTAGCAACCTGTAAAATTGTCAAAGCATTTATGGCATCCACTTTATCCAATTTGTCGTACAGCTTTTAGATACTTAACCCATTTAGTATATAATAATACACATGTTGTTTATAGTTTCATCGTTTTTGTTTTTTGCAACTAAATGTGGTTAGATATAAAATTTCGATCTTTGTTTGACATTCATGCCTCATCTGCTTTACATTTTGACAGAATTTCTACCATACCAAACTTATTTCACTGAATATACTAGTCTGGAGCCGGTGTGGAGCATACGTTCACCGGAGCTGGCAAAGCCATAACCAACGGAACCTAACTGTACTTTACTCACTGTAAAAAGTTAACACTCAAAGGTGTATTCTCCATTTGACACTTTAATAAATTTATATGTACTTCAAAGGCCGTATAGTCCACCTGGGAACCTACGATAAACAATCCAAATCGTGCTCTGTACTTTTGATCCTGAAAATCATTCTTTACCTCGACGAATAAATTTCACTTATATATCCTATTTTGAGGGTACTTGTCAACTTAACCTGGCAGATGTTTCCATATTGGCTTTCTCATTTTGTACAATGCAGGACAAACAAAATTTTAGACATTTTACCACAGTTCCTTTCCCGTCTTGCAAATCTATTTTAGGTGAAACCAAGTCGTCCATCATATATTGCTGTATCTTTTTCATCTGTGACTGGGTGGCCTTGGAACAGAATTTGTCAGCCTCCTGAGAACGTAAATAAACACACAGATTGAGTTTAATCGACGATTTTAATTGTGAGGTCGTGGACAATATCAGACAACATTCTCGTGTTCGAAGAATTCTGTTTTTCTTGCTTATAAAAGTTATATGTGATGAGAGTCTACGAAGCTCGATCCTGTAGAACATACTATTTTTACATTGACAAAATCAAATACATTTGTTCCATTTTGTTAGTTATTAGTAGCTGTCCACATAGAAAGTCTACTCAATTTGAAAACTGATTAAGATTCATTAAACTGCAGACAATATAGATGTCACTACACCTTTATTAGATCATAATTTTATTCATTTGCTTGTCAGATTTACCTTTGTTATATTTGCAAGAAAGTCAATAACTTTTGTTTCATCATTTGAAAGCATCTTATCCAAAACTTCAAATGCTTGTACCCACTCGTCATCATAAAGCTGTTTGAATTTCTCAGCTATATTAGTCGGTCTATACGGGTCACTCAGGTCTGCTATATCAGGGTTCAAAGAACTCTGTCTGCATTGAATATATAACATTGGTACATTAAAGACCTGTGAATGATTATGTGTCGGTCCCATTCAATGTGTTAAAACTGACGAATTTATCATGTTAAATGTGTTCCTTCATTTCAAAAATTTGTTTTGTAATTTATCTGCTATGGATATTGCATTACGAAGACTTTCCTCGAACTAAATGAAACCCATGTAAAGGTATACAAATAAGATAATATTTTCTACCTGTTTTTCAGTTCATCTACTTGACGCTTTAAACTCTCATTTTCTTCTTTCAGTTTTCCAATCGCTTTGGACAACGCTTCACTTTGTCGAGTACCAGCATCCTAAAAATAATTGAAGAAAGATTTATTTGATCTTCATTTATTACTGGCATGTACAGCTTTGAAAATATTTTACAATAAAACTTGTATCAATTAGTTTGACTTGAATTGTTGAGATTGATAGTGTACATATTTATTGTATAGACATTGTAAGTCTATATTGTACCTTGGTTTGTTAGACAACGTCACTCTGCCCTTGTACGTAATTATGACTTTTCTCTCTGAGTTTATATGGAGGTTATTAAACCTTTACTTTCAAGTGCAAGCAACTTTCCTGGGAACACAAGAAGAAACTTGAAAAGAATTACACTTCGTGCGTTTACTTCTGTCACTGGAATTTAAGAGAAAGCTATTTCCAAAATTTATGAACATAATATTACAAAAAAATGTATTTACAGTAGTTAGTCAGAGAACGGAAAAGAAACTATATGTCCAGTGGAAATGTTTCGTAATTCTTTAAATAAAGGTATTTCAACCCCATTTTAGTAAAACAAACTGAAATAGCTACCGAAGTGTCAATCAGTTGTTCCAAGATAGATGGGCAAATAGTTTGGAAACAAATGGCAAATCTACTGTATTTTCATATAAAATAAGAAGATGGTATAGCATTGCACCAAAACTTACCCGGGTCGTTAATACAGTAAAGTTCCTGTATTGAGAACATCCTTCAGACCAGTAAGAAGTGGTCTTCTTAATTAATGAATCGGTCTTATAAGCGAGACCTTTTTACTATGAAATTGACCATTTGGTTCTGAAATATCAGATCTTAATATCGACAGCACTGACCGGGTTAATATCAGGTGGTCTTAATAACTTTACTGTATAAGGATTTCGTAGATGCACGTGTCATTTCAATTAATTTAAGATTGATAACTACATGTACCTGTATTTGATCTTGACCTTGTGGCTTTGGGGTGTATTTAGTCTTGTAGTGATTAAGTTCTGTAACCATTTCATTATATCTCTTTGTCGCCTTTTCTAACTCCTCGGGCAGAATTTGGTGGCTTGACTTTCTTCAAGAGTTCAGCAACAACTTCAGAATCCAGACTCTGCACTATTTGACATGTTTATATACCCTAAAAAACAATTGCTACAAAAAAGAAATGAATATTTGAATGCATGGATCTTTATCATGTGACTGTATGATATAAAATTTACTACATTGATAAATTTACTGACAAGCAAGGACAAGACATTAGCAATCATCCCGATTTCCCCCTTTCCTGCCTCTTTAATTGACCAGAATATATTAAAACTTTACTTGCTCCGCCAAAACGCCTCATGTTATTGCAAAGAAATCAAGTATGAGAATAATTCAGATATTTACAAAAGTATGTACATGTGTTTTAATGGTGTTCTACTTAATCTATTTTTACAAAAGTAAGTTGAGACCCATCGCAATAAAACTGTGCATATTGTTTTAAACTTTGAATGGGATATCTTCAAAATAGCTCTTAATCAGAAATAAGATTTAGCCAATTATGTGATTTAATTTATTAATACTGAGAGAAGCATGTATAGGGTCGTCAAAGTTTAAAACATATCCAATGGAAGGTCTTGCACGAGTGATTTTAACAGATATCGAACCTACACCCAATAACTTAACATAACTTTAATGCGGTGTAGAGTTACCAACGGCAAATTCAAGTTTCGTATAACGTTGATAGTAATGTCTTTACTAAAAGCACAAAAATATACCATACTTATATGCTAGTAAGCAGTCAGATTCAGGAATCGGGAATAATAGCAACCGGACTTCTCCGATGGTCGCTTCAGTAGCTGGTATAATGCTTAGTGCCGGGTCAGGGCTGTATCGAGTGCGCCCCTAGGTAGCCACATTGATACCGCTTGTTGGTACTTATCAAATTTGTATCGAACTAAAAAAGGGTTTCAAACTTATTTATGCAAAACTAAATACTTAAAATAGCTAAAGATTTTAATCTCCACTTACTATACATTATACATGTATATCATCATCTTCATTATGTTTCATTGTGATTACAGGTTGTCACTAAATTTTAGTCTATTATATCGAAAAAGGTTAGACAGAAATCAAATGCCTTACCTGATCGGCGGCTTCAGCTTGGAATAATGTTTAATCTTTATTTACAGGGATTCGCTTTTCGTCATCAAATATTCTCTGAAGAAATTAACTTCCTTTTCACTATACCGAAAGTAAATTACTTCCTTCCTTTTGATCGTAGCTGACGCTTCGGTGGTTAAATAGGTTTTAACTTTGCTAACTCTATTCTGAGTTTGAAATACCTGTAACCTTCAACAAATATTTCGTGTATTTACTTATTGTATTTACCAAAATACTTTGGAAGCGGTGAATGGAAATTTAGATACCACATATTAAAACGTTATTAAGTTTCTATGGTATTCAGAAAGACAAAAAGGTAAATAATTGGCCCATTCTTAAAATTTGTTCACTATGTCATAGATGAAGAAGAAAACTCTATCAAACATTTAAAAAGACTGTAGAATGTGTTGAAATAGCTTAAACTTCCAGATTTTATTTTACTATCTTTTTCTGAAGGAAATCCATCACGTAATAGCACTGATATCACTTTAATCAGTGAGAAAAGATCGTTGTTAGTCTGTGCATGTTACCAAAAAAGCGATATTGGTTGGGCATTTCTTTATTCTGGCGCAGACTAAAGATGATTGGTTATTTATCTCTGTCAGGCGAGGCACACTTTCCAAGTACCACATTGTTTGTTATAATCAGAGTTCAAAGCAAAAGTAGTGTACATGGTGAGTAAAGAGAGATTAGTATTGTTGTAGTTTTGACTCTCAGTAATGCTCAATGGGTTCTCTGAGATGAATTTCATTGTCTTGGTTGGCCAGTGTCTGGACTATCTCAGAACTGGTATTTCAACATTACATTGCTGGAAGATAGCAAATCTACCTGATTATTGGGCTAACATGCCTTATTTGATTAGTAACATTGGTTAGCTTGGCTACAGATTGTGAGGTAGCATACTTTAAAGCAAGCTAACATGTAGCTTTGGGGGCTTTATAGGAATTGTATAAAAGGGGCTCCTATTTGGGGATCTTAAAATTGCATATACACGGAGTCCAGCGTGAAAACTAGAGAGTGGTGGGAGTAGGTATTATGCGTATATATTTCACAAAGTTTAGGAAATTAGAATTGTACTCAAAGGATTTGTTTATCTTATCAGAAATATGTTACGGTATTCCATAGGCTTCGTATGTTTTACATTACCAACCGATTTTGATAGCACAGGCTTAATTACCACGTCAAATGACAATTTGTTATTTATTTTCAAAAGCATATGGAATAGGAGGAGAAGAGTTTTGGCGGTCTGATAACTTCACGTTCAGAGAATTGGGTGGAAGTTTGTATAACTATCGTTCTAATGGGCGTGCGATTTGTGTATATATGATTACGATGCGGTCGGCTCGGAATTTATAAGAGTTACAGCTTATACCGAATGAGGAAAATAATTTGCTATGTAACTGAATTCAAAAGAAAGTGATGGAAATTGGCTATGCTAATGGAAGGAATGCATGTTTTGCAATAAATTTCCTTTTAGTGGACCAGGAAGAAAGTTTACCGTACAATAATTTTCATCAAAGTCTAAAGAAAAGCGATATGCTCTAGAGATGCAATCTGTTTTAAATTTGTTCCTAGTGGTGACGATACATTCACTTTCGTCAAAATCGGAAGTCGCTTTCTAGAGAATGCCTATTCAAAATGTTAATTTCTTATCGGTAAACATTCCTCTGCACGTAACTACTGGGGACTGCTTCAGCCAGGGAGAGGCACTATAATGTGTATTGGATTAAATTTAATTTAATTTATTATACATTCTCAATTTTCTTTGTTTCATTTTTCAGGAAATATGTTGTCTCCTACGTAACTATATCATGTCTATTTTCTGAAAAGATATTACAAAAGTTGCTTCAACTTACTTCTCAATCCTGTGTATGTATTTGACAATCGAATGTATGTATATGATACACAAAATTGAAATAAATACTGTTTAAAATAACTACTAAAGACAAATAAAACATTCATATTTTATCCCATGAGAAGTGTATTGCATACGTATTATATCATCTTGGACTATCAGTATAGACGAATGATTTAATTGTGTATGTTTACATCAAGTTACTATGTGTTGATTATACCCAACCATACCAGACAATGCGTGTTTCATACGATAATTAGGTATCGTTACAGCGACCTATACAAAATTCTAGATGTCGTTGATAGTATTATATATATCATATATTTAAATCAAATAATCAAATTAAATTGTTTTTGTTTAAAGCATTCGTGCTATTTTAACCCTCT
This sequence comes from Saxidomus purpurata, assembly GCA_022818135.1. NCBI lineage: Eukaryota > Metazoa > Mollusca > Bivalvia > Venerida > Veneridae > Saxidomus > Saxidomus purpurata. The sequence continues at coordinate 1,154,697 of JAFMSR010000008.1, read as the reverse complement.
TAACATTTGATAAATTTTTAGTTTGCCTTCTAAAATAAGTTTTATGTAGTACGAAGCTAAATAAAAATCAGAGTGAAAAACATCAAAGGATAAGGATTTTAGTGCATTAAATATCAAATAAAAGTGGGTAGGTTTTTATTTGTATATTTTAATATGTTGCTTTTGTTGCAGGGACTTATACTGAAGCGGTGTCAAGTGTTCATGAAGATAATATGAAACTTCTGCTTCATTTCAAATGGAACACTCCGGAGTCAGTGTTATCTGGCTGATGGGTTTAATCTCGTATAGAAAATAAACATGACAAAAACACCAAGAAGGGAGAAGTATTTGAACATATTCAAAGACTGACAGGAATGATTTTATGAAGTGTGTATGACCGCTGATTGCTTAGCCTATACATGTTTATGGAACATACAAGAATCGAGAGTAATGAAGTATTTACCCGGACAGTATTCACCTGGGCAGAAGTAGGACGTAGAGTGAACAAAATATTATTCTTTGAAGAAGAGAATGCAATAAAATCATAGCGAATAAGACAAAAAAAGTACTGAACTTACTTCTTCTAATGCTGCACAACTGTGTGAACGCTTCCTAGTCACTAATTTTTTTCTTTCAGAACCAGCCAATCATGGAAGAGCGCGTAAGTTCTGTGATGCGCGTGATGCACGCTATGGAGGAACTTGACCACAGTGAACTGACACGTGGTAACGTGAAGGCAGCAGAACGTGCTATTGACAACATGCATTTGGAACTAAGAAAAACTAACAATGGTATAGAAAAAAAGAAATAATATTTTACCAGCGCTTTACGTTATCGTTACCCTAACAGTATCACTTCATTAATAGAAAATTTTAGTCAGCTTAGATTTATTAAACATACTACATTAAAGCATATTTTCGCGTTATGAAATAGATGTAAACTTTTTGTATAATAACAGTAACATGAAACTGCACATACCATTGCATTTAAGGTGTTGACACAAGGACCGATTCCTTTTCCAAGCTTTTATCCATGGCCGAGAGAGGGAACTGGACGGAGCTTCGAAACTCTAGGAACAATGGTATGATGCCCACAGCTAGACAAGAATTGGATCAACTGGTCGGTGTCTTCAAAAGAAAACCTGTAAGTTGAAAACTGTTTTAACCACAACATAGTAAGGTCAAACTCATGAAATTTACTAGTATACGCGACAAATGTTTAAAGGAGTTTGGATTTATTAGTAGAGATTATATTAGCTTTATATGTCCAAATACCTGTATGATATTCTTTTATATTTTCCCTCAGGAAATCAACTGTTCAAAGATATCAGTATGAGTAGTGGTCTAAAAGATATGATTCTTTCGGTAGTACCTTGGCCTTTACCTTTGACCCAATTATCTTCGTCTATTAAGGCGTCAGATTTCGAAGCAACAACTCGAGTTCCTTTAACATTCAAGTTCCTTTAACAAGTTGAAGGAACAAAGGTTATGTAGTTGTCTGACCAGGGCCATTTACAGTGGTTAATACAAGTTATAAGAGCTTGAATCTGCAATACATTTAAAATAAATGAGTAGAAACTAAATCCTTCGTTAATTGATAATGTAGTAAATATTGATTGTCATGTTTGTGGTTTCACGCGGATTGAAAAAAGTGGACATAATAATTTTCGCGTGGTACTATCCCTAATTTTTGATTTTGAGTTAAAAGGTCCATTAGTGACACCAAATCAAAGTGTCTTTTAAATCTGGAATTGTAACAGGGAAATGCAGTTTGAAACTGACTTCTGAAATTTTACAATAGCCGTAGAGTATTTCCCAGTTTGAAGTATTGCTGCAGAAAAAACGAGTGAATGTTTGTGTATTTTCTTAGATTAACCTGAGTGGTCTTTTTGTCCAACTGTCGCTTTATTAAATGCTGTTAAACAGTCAGAGATATACTTTGCACATCATTGAAAGTAAATTTCTTCAATTATAATTTTAAAAAGGCATGCTTATTCAGTCATGTACAACCTATTTACAGCCTTTTTCTGGGAGACTTCTGGGAAATTACAAATTAAAATATTTAAAAACTGGAAAACATACTTTCGTTTCTGAAAAAGCAAAATATGATTTATTAATTCTTTTGTCAAACTCAAATTTTCAACAAAATATGGTCACATTCAATGCAGTATGTCATATTTTTCCATCTGAGAAGATTTACGATTCCAGATTTAAAAGAAAATTCAGTTTGGTGTTAGTAATGTACCTTTAAGTGACCGTAACATAAAAAGTGCACGTTTTAGACCAAGCGTTGACCAGTGTCTATGTGGAGCTAATTTTGTAAGACCGACAGCTCGGTCTGAAATAAAGGCAAAGTCATATGTTCCCTTAATTTGGACTGGTTACCTCAACATTCGTATTTGACCAACATTTCTTATTGCATCTTAAACTAATTTCGTTCAGTATCCCTATCATGTTTAATACTGCATAAGATACAAAATCAAACCTTATTAGAGACCCCCTTGCAGCTGAAGTAGGAAAATGTAAAAAAAAGAACAGCACCGTGATTTCCTTTTAAGTTGTCATATATTTTTACTACTCTGTGCTTGTGTGTAATGAGTTAATGGGGTATTGTTATTGATATTTCCTGGCCAATATTAGATGTGTCCTTATATTGGTACGACAACAATTGTTAGCACATTTATTACCAGTATACGCATTTACCCCAGGTATCAGTAACGCCAGGAGCGGACAGATCGTCAAAGAAAAACATACTTGACAGGGGTTATCCACCGCAACATACAGCTGAAAGTGAGAAAGAATATAACCGCCGACGTGAAGAAAGCAAGTTCGAGCACCGTGACCGAAGAAGTTATGAGCCAAGCAATGCATCTACCCCCTCGGACTATGACCGGTACGATCTGCGACGTCGGGACGATCCCAAACAAGTCAGCCAGCAGTATGTGGCTTCCTCTCTACTTATATATTTGTATTGAAATGAAGACAAACTTTCATCAGGTTTTCCATTTTTTCATAAGTCTTTTTTGAGCGACATTGTAAATGTACTAGCTTACTGAAGATAAAACCTGCTTTACTGGTGAGTGATGAAGCGTACCTTCTGATAAATTCAAAATACATATGTATGCTGAAAAGAAATAATCAAGAACTACTTAACAATAATAAAGAAAATAGAAAATTGGTGTACTAGAAGGAAACCTCTGAACAGAACAGCTGACTCTGGTAACTTGTCATGTCTGAAAGCCATTTTTACCTGTCTTGTGGTCTTCATTTTTCTCCCATTTCGAAAAGTGTAATTCTGACAAGGTTTAGGTTAACAGGAACACTGAATTATATATTATCGGTGTATGAGTCTCCAGAACTGTCTATTGAATACCCCTTAATTACAAATATAGACACAATCAAGTACATTATATGTGTCAATTAAGAAATTAAAGTGTAAACACTATACCTTTTTACAGAATCAGCCAGCTAGCATCCGAGAGGTTGCGAAATGCAAATACTGTTGATTTAGAAGACGTAACAAGCCCCAAGCATGTGGCAGATATGTTTACTGACCTGTACAACAGAGAGTGGACAGCAGCCTATGAGGAACTCAATCAAACATACAGAGATCCTTCAGAAACCATCCAACAACTCACAAGCATTATTCAGGTGAATCACTGTTCAATTTCTTCTATTTCTTTTACTTCAAAATATCATGTAAGGCATACAAACATCGTTTTAACTGCTCCTTTGGTGTTTTCTTCCATCTTTTTAAAACACAGTTGTTCTTCATACACATTTTACATTACGTTCATAGGGTGCTTTTGTTTAACTACGCACACATATCTGTGACAATGCACAATTTTAAATGTATCTTCTATCCAGAAAGTATCTTACGACATATTCAGTAGGTTTCTACACTATTAGTTATTTCACGTTCAGTTCAATTACGTTTGCTAAGTGAATGGAGCAGAGTCAAACTGTAAAGTTGACTTTTTCAGAATGCTTACGACTACTGCGAAAAGACTGCAGAAAGACAGATTGTGAACATCATGATGCACACAGAAAATGAGATGCTCTACCCAAACATTTCACAACAATCAAGGGTATGTAATGTTCTTAACCAACTGTTTTGGCTGTAACTGTTTCGGCGTCAGGTTGATGATATAACACCAAATTTTTTAAAGGATTTTGTGATTAAACCGTTAATTGTTCAATGGTTTGATCGTTCGGCCTGTTTACATGTCCCTTAATAGAACAAAGTGTTGTGATAAATAATCTGTTTTAACATGGAGAAATATTTGTGGAACCATTCCAATCAGACGAAGCACTTTAGTACTAAGTCTCCATTTCATCAAGGGAAGTAACTGTACTTTCTCGAATACTCGACAGTGATGGTATGAGAAGCCTAAATCGGTGAAAACCGGAAGTAGGTTACTTGCGGACCTACACTATGTGTTTGATTGCTGATTGACTGAAACTAAGTGGATGCATACAAGAAAAAATATTTTGAATTAATCGCTGGATGATAGATCACAAATGAAATATGAAGAGAAAAATCTGGATATAAATTATAAATTATATTCAAATTATTTGGTATTTGAAAATACTGACATATTTGGTCGGTGACCACTAAAACTGCCACAAAAATGGGGGTGGTGTCATTCAGCTTCAAATTACTGGCATAAAGTATTGGATCACATGTATAAATTTTGTCATTTTTATGTGGGACTAGGGTGATTGTATAAAATAAAGTTCATTTCAGCAGTCGGTGAGATTTTAGGTAGTCGCACTGGAAGGAAACCTTATAATGTAAGTCGATGGAAATGTATTTAGGTGTCTCATACCTAAATTACAAATTATGCTCCGTGTTAAGTCCCTTGGATTCTAGACATAAAGTATGTTGTTTTTGTGTTTATTTTCATATTTAAGACCGCCTTGGAAGCCCAGGTCCGCCCAGATCGCAATCTAATAGCTATGGTAAGAGAAGGGGATACTATGCTGAGAGATTTTAGACGATACAGTGCAGTAGCGTCATTACCAGTTGTAAAATGGGTAAGTATTTTAGACAATAGACGCCGGTGACTTGAAAAATTCTTCTACGCATTAGCTTCCTTGATCTTGGTGCAATTGTTTCTTTCCTTTTAGTACTGGTAGAGAAGGTACATCATCTATCAGTCGAGTAGTCTGATACTAAAAACACAGCATTTTCTTCTGTACAGTAAATTTTGTTTATAACGAACTCCTCGGGGCTATTTATAATTAAATATGTGCTTTGTATCCAGAGTTTGTTATATCCAAAGTCGTTATAAACGGAGTTTACCGTAGATGGACAAACAGATATTTGTCATTTGTGGTTATGTTAACAAACGTAATTCAGTTTATTTGATGATGCCACTTGTTAAGTTTAAGAGAACACTAACTTCTGTTGTATTTGTTCACGTACCAACACTTCTGCTTTAAATGCAGAATGCAATACTTTCATTGATCAAAATTTCTCGTTCAATTTACACATCTTTCACTAAAAATACCAGAAAAACCTGGTGACATATCTATAAAGTGGTTAATTATCAAATGAATGTAGATGGCGTGGTGAATACCCGCGTTCAAAGCTTACATCTTTTAATACATTTTGTTTTCACATTAAGTTATTCTACGAAGACGTCTTGAAGACTATACAGCCGGCTCAACGTCCAACAAATTCACAAAGCGCTTACATAGATCGGTGTGTGGAGGTTTGCTGGATGATGTGTACACAGGTACAGCCCATGCATCTGGAGTTCTGCAAGAAAGGAGACCGACCATCCAGTCTTTTCAGACCATTTACAAGAAACGGAAATGCTGTTCAAATTTGTGTCTGGCCAGCACTTTTCCTTCACAAAGATGGATCATTGATGGAGAAAGGTGTCGCGCACCTACACTGAACCATTCACACTTTTTATTTTTATGCCATGCTAATTCACTCGATTCCATTTTGTTTGCCGAAATGCTTTGCAAACACATTTTATATAAACATTATACATTTTTATTAGATGATACATCCTAATCAGTGCTTGATTTGATATGAAATGAAATAAACTACTCTGCCTTTAAACAGTCAAGTCACAAACCATTTTGATTTGTTTTAGTCGTCACTAGGAAATAAATTCTATGCAGAAACTACCACTTGTTTCTTTTTTCCCTTTTTCGGTTTCAATTTAACTGCTCTGACATGTGTTATAAAGATCTGTTCGTCCCGTGGACGCTAATAAAGAGGATAATTATAAATATGTGTATGTTGATTCAATCTGGTATTATATGTTTTCTCATATGTAATAAGTCGTGCTTGCATGCATTAAACGATCGTTCTTTTGAATGCTAAATCATATTTATGACTCTTGCCAGCCTGCAAAGTACAATGTATTCTACATAATTGCAGAGTACTTGGAAACGAATATTGTAATACTGTTCTGTCCGTTTCTTGTGTGAATTTGTTGCTTAAACACAAAGAAAAAAACGTACAACTCGTCAATAGCATATTAACATGTATCATACTTCATTATCGTAGTAGCAGATTTGAAATACATGTAGACGTAATAACGCTTGTCGTGTCAATTTTACTTACAAAGTTTTCAACATCTACATTATACACAAACATGAGTTTATTTCAAATGCTAACTCAGAAGACAAAACTTATTCAAAAACGTCATGATTTATATAGAGCTCACGATTTACAGCACATAATGACAAGAATGCTTCTTATCGAACTGTTCATATCAATTGCAATAAAGTATTTAAGCATATGCTATATTACAAAACAGTCTTATTTTCGATTTTTTTATGTCCGATCTTATTTGCCCCTTATGGAATTTCCTTCAAGGGAATGTACAAGCATCATTAAAATATTGAACAAAGTACAGTTATTCCCGGTGTCAAAGGTCACAACTATGGGGCAGTCATAGCTATATCTCCATATTAATTTTAATCCTCAAAATCTTCCGCACTTCCGGCTAGGACAACACCTTTACTCAATAAAGCCCCACCTTCCTTATGGAACACTGCAGGCCACACTGTCTGTCTAACTAGAGCCCTCTTTTGCTTGTAGAATTTAAAGTGTTCTTTTACTACAGTCTGTTTGGGTTCGAGCCAATGTACCATCATTGGGGGCTCCTGTACTACCATTAGCCATATTAGCTCCACTGTACGATCCACAAAGTCTCTCACTGCCTTGTTTACATAACCGGTGTCAAATAATTCTGGTAATTTCACTTTTTTGAACAACTGTAAAACAAAAATAAGTTGAAAAATATCAACATGTCCTTGATCTTTTAGAGGTTACCATGGAAACATATCAACATCGTAAACGAGATTATCCCCGTCATTTTCAAAACGAGAAAGAATCCCTTACAGAAGAAATATTTCTCATTGATTAATAACCAAGCTGATATATCAAATTTATATAATCATGCCATCAATTTAATTTGTTTTGCAGTGCAATATTGATAAGAGTTTCTAATTAAAATTTTTTGGCCTGTTTACATCAATTTTGGATTTTTAAATTTTGCAATAATTAATATTTTTCCTGACAAAGCAATTGTTGTCTCTTTAGAATGCTGTCTGTTTTTACTCTGTACTAGTTCTAACACGCAAACCTTAAATAATTAAAGTTGCGAGTGCAAAGACGCTAGGATAGGGATATGTTGTCCATAGTCTTTATGTGTGTACCCCGTTTAAAAATTTGTACAGTACAGTCAGTCAGGAAGCTGAGATTTTCATATACATGTACAGTACAACTGTCCGACCGGCGCAGAAAAATAGGCATCCAAAATATAAAATATCCTAATATTTTGAAAATCCATGCGGTGACATACAAGTCGCCTACAAATTTAAACTTAATCGTCAATCTTCAAGTCAGACTTCAACACTACAGATAGCTAAATTTTTTGGCAACATGCATTAGATTCAGCAGGTGATATTTCCAGAACACTAGTTTTGAGTGCAAACTTTAATTGGTTGAGAAAAACCGCAGTGCCTTCAACCTCCAACGTACAATGTTAGCAATCTACCGACTACCTAGAGCAGGATGTGGCATAATCTCTACAATTAGGGACACAAATCAGAATTAGCATGATGACAATTGGCGTTTCCTTTGGACGCAGTTAATTACTGTAACACTCTGTATTCGAGATTATGAATGATAAAAATAAATGTAAAGGGTGTCATATGACAGAATAAATACAGTGGGACATGTTGGTCTAGACACACAAACATAAGGTAATTGACCAAGATAGTATAACCTGTATTTCCAACATTAGCAAGATATAGCAAATGTAATAAATACTGCAAACCAGTGATATCATTATAACAGAAAATAATTTGTGCCACAAGTCCATCAACATGCATTCGGTTGGACACATGCTAAGTCATTTGGAAGTCCAAAGCCTACATGGCCCAGAGGTTGGAGTCAACATAACCGTCTCATAACTGGGGCTATAATAGATAGGAACATGTCAATCAGGTAAGTATAAAGTCGCTTATTAAGTAATCGCTAGTCCTGAAGGAAATGTTTATGTATGCTGCCCATTTTTGATTTTCACACGACTAGTTATGAAAAGAATGGTTTGATTAAGATTCACTGGCCTAACACATACGCGTTCAGCCACATCATGGGCTCACGCTGTCTTATTCCGCATGGAAATACAAAATACTAGCATTTCAACACCGCTTACAGCTTGAACATTGTGCGTTCTGCATTCCGAAATAGAATACCTTCCTTGCTTTTTGTTAGAAGAATTCATTGTACCTATTCTACCAGGATCACATTACCCTGAAAGTCTATTCTGTTGCTTTACCGTAAATTCTGATATAGGTGGTTTTTAATGCATAAATACTAACCTCCTGTACTGCTGGCACAGTTTGACCCACTAGAACGTTTTTATAGTCAATAATGAGGCGGCGTCCTACTTCTATGTACTGCTGGTTTTCTGTATTCACTACCGCTGACGGTTTGTATTTCTGAAATAAGACGTACAACGACATTTGTTCTGAGACATTAAATATATTTTGTAACTTGATGATCAAGTAAACTGATAGTACAATATATGTTACAGGCATAAAATCCTGGTATTTTGGTGCAGCTTCAATTGAGGACAGCCATACTGATCAGAGAATGAAGTAACAATAACAAAGAAGACGAGAAAAGCATTCAAACACTAAATGAACCTGGCTAATGACTACATTCCTTCTAAATCCGCAGTAATAAAGAAAAGTTCTGCCAAATGTTTATTCCTACACTTATAAAGCAGCTGAATAACTTGAGACCAACATTGCAGAAATAATAGAAATAGAGTGTACACTTTATACAGAGACAGTAATTTTTGCCTCACCAGTTTTGAGACTGGATGAACAAATGTTGGTTGTAGCATCACTTCCTGTAAACGAGCGGAGTAATCTTGGACGGCTGCCCGTTGGTTTTCAGCGATGTCAAAACAGAAAATGTAGGCATGCTGCAAAATTAAATAATTAAGGATTAAAGTTTCCTTAGATTGCTTGCTTATTTACAGAGGATTAAATCGGTTGTTAACTCTCACAAGAGGAACGGCTTGGTGTTGAACGTGACAGCTGTGCCAGGTGTTCACGTCAGCGAGAGGTCAGAGACGGGAAAAGTTCTGTTGTGGCGGAGTAAAAGTCTTTCAGAGACCTTGGTACTTAATGTGGACAGAACTAGAATAAGAACTAACACATTGTACACATTACGATAATTATTAAACAATGGTTTACCTTCACGATACGGAAAAGTGAAAATATAGTTTTTTCTTCGTCGTGCCAGGAACTTTTAAGAGTCTCAAAGGCATGGTACCACTCCTTTTCATAAAGGTCGACAAAGTTGTCAATAATTTTCTCCGGTGGGATGACATCTTCAACATGTACATTCTTCAGTGCGTTTGTCTTAGCTTTGTGCGACATTCTCTGAAACCTTTAAACACACATTTACATTTTGCCTAGATATAAAAGTACACGAGACATTTTAAGTAACAGATGTCAGCTAAGAACTGTTAATAGATCCAACATTAATACATTAAACAAGATATACAATGTATTTCAATGGTTTAAATGATACAAAAACATTTATAAAAACCTATTGCTTCTTCAGAATGCGCTTGCACCAACCTTGTCGTCCATTACATACTTATACAGATTTTGATGTTTTTACCTTACCACTGTGACAGTATAATTTGGTTGTTCCGCTAATTTTTTGCAGATATTGATGTACGTCTTGCACGTGCGATACATATAATTATTAGTATATTGATATATGGCAAAACAATGCAAGTGCATGCAATTACTGTTTACTCTGTCATGTGCTAGTACTCATTAAAGTATTTTAGTGTATGTGATAATAAAGATAGAAACTTTTATTCTATTGTTTTTTGTATTCCATTTGTAGTATGTAATAGTTTCTGTAGACATAGGTCATGCACTTTTTACTGTTGAGACACAATTGGCAAGGAGACATTTATTACGTTATAAAGGATACTTTTGCTTTTATACTATTTACAGTAAAGAATTACCTCATAGGGAATATATCTATCAGTCTTTGAATAAAACTAAGACAGTAAAACGTCCTTGGTGGTTCTCTAAGATCTTACATATAACTGATCATATAAATTGTACTTCTTTGACCGCCTTTTTCAATTGGGTGATGAACTACAAGAACTTAACTGTAGAGGGTCGTATCTCGCTGTTTCCTTTCTTCCGCTCTAGAATAACCTTTGATAATCGCAATAGGGTTGGTCTGTATAAGAAATGTGAGATCGGTTCGTGGATTCCGGTGATTTGTATTTAGTTTCAATTTGTCACATTAAAAGGCATGAATTGCCAGATCTTTCAAAGGTTGAATTTTAATTTTCCAATCACCATAAATCTTTGTTTTACCTTTTCTGGTAGTCAGCAATTAGTTTGTCTTTCCTAGATAACTGTTCCGTCAACTTTTGCTTTTCGTCTCTGGTAATTGTCTTCTCACCAGGCGGGGCAATGCCAGCGGATTCTTCATCAGACACTTGCAACTATAACACAATACATAGTTCCCACATCCACAATATTTACTTCCCTTGTTCTGAATTGGCAGCCATTTTGATAGGCAAAACTGATAAGCATTAATAGGATTTGTTTGTGATTTATAAGAAAATACCAAGAGAATTATCAGTGACAACCACGCTGAGTCATCTGCGTATATCAGCAACTCAATAAATCTGATTATTTTGTAATTGTGTAGTAGATTTTTCCCCATCAACTTTAAGGAAAGTTGCCAACCTATATGGCTGACAATTCAGAACAAGGGAGGTAAAAAGTGTTAATGTAGGAACTATTTATAAACATCTTTGGGCATGTACATTTCTTGCATGTTTCCTCTTGTTGAAAAAAGAAGCAATCAGATAATCTTGACAAAATTAATGAAATTTATCTATTAATATAAATGTCTTTATGTACTGTACATGTACTTAATATAGGCAAAAGAAAACAAATACAAAAAAAGATTTCTCTAAGTTTGTCTGCAAGGTCTAGTTCCTGACAATAACTAAAGAGCACATAAAACTACACAGAGACAAACTTAGGATCACTTTATTACATACAACAGTAGAGTCCAATGAAATAACAAATCTATTCAAAAGTGAAGTACATTCGACGCATCACAAATAGACCATTAAACATTAAACAAGCCGCTTTTATACCTTCATTTTCTTTGTTTTAATCTCTAACTCTTCCATCTTACTCAACAGTAGATTGTAATCCCTCAGTGCTGCAGAAACCTCGTGCTGTGACAGAACGACACCGCCATGCATCTTCTCCAAGACGTTACCGAGCATACCACGTGACCCGCTAGGATTTTTGGGTTTGACTGGAGTTGAATGTCTTTCCGAAAGTGCAATACTCATCGATCCGCTACTTCTGTTTCAATACAGAAATATAATTGATGTGTTAGTCCATTTTAGTTTAAGATATTCATTCCAGCCATCATCAATAAAATCAGCGTTTTAAAATATGTTGCAGTATCGTAAACATTCAATAATCTATGTAACGTGTTGTTGTACAACTAATAGGCGGAATGATAAAAGAATCTAACCTCGAGTTCCGTGATGAACGATCCCCATCACCGACGTCCAACACAGTACTACGACTGTAGCTACCGTCGTCAAGACTTTGTTTTAGCCATGCGTCTGGAGAATCACTTCTTGTAGAGGCCTATAGGCATGTCAGGTTAAGTAATACAATCATGTTTTGTTTCAATTTCATTTTCTCATATACATGCAAGTGAAATGATGTAATGTTCTATTTTTAATGTGTAAAAATGTGAAGGAAGAATAATTCATTATTCATCATAAACTTTATTTTCGTAGTTTTTACTATATTGTAATAAAAAAACATAATTTTATAATCACTTAGAATTAATCAAGGGTTAACTGGCACTTACCCTATATCCATTTGATGTCATAATTCAAATTTCTTTGATTATTTTCATAACTGTATATATATTTAATTCCTGATCTATAAACTGTAAAAATCAACTAGCAGTATATTATAACAACTACTGTAAGTTAAACCATGCTTTGTCAACCGACACTCGCAAAAAGGCATAAAAGAAATTCGATCTGATTAACTGAAAGAGTTCTTCACATGACAGTAGCCAAAAACAATACTTGAACTGCAAATTAATGTGACTACGTCACATTTATGTCAAAGACCGTTTCAAAACAAGAGTATTGCCATATGACCCGATAAGTAAAATTAGTTAAGCGAATACATCGTTTCACATAGAACATAGTGTATCATAAGTTTAAAAGACTTGAATTTTTCACTTGACGAACGTTTGCTTGTTAAAGGGGTTTTTAAGCCTTATTTGCTGAAGTTAGTGTTTGTGTTGAAAGACGGTTTGGTACTCTCAAGTGTTTTACAAGTAAATGAATATCTTGTCTAAATCAACTAAATTTGATGGAATTGGGAGAACTTTTATCTGATATCATTCGTCTGAATAATTGGTTGTGTTAAGGCTATAAATAACGTAGGGGTCGTCACTAAAAAGGTCAGAAAAATGGCGGTTTGTCGGAGAATGATGGAGACAGTAATAACATCAGTGAAACTTTTATGGGTTTTTTCACAAATCATTTTCAACAAATATTTAATCAATTCCAACAATCTTTTATTCGTTCCTTTACATTTGTTTTTACAAAAAGAATTCATTGATCGACTCTCTCGATCAAAATTCTTTCATTTTGTACATAGATAATATATAAAATATATCCAGTTGTCCAGAGTTATACGCCTTGTCGCAAGACCTTTTTAGCCGAGTATATATTGTTTGCCTGTTCATCAAGTATGAAACAAATACTGTTCATATTAATGTTTCCAGAGGTCTACTATTATCATAATTATCTAATTATTCTTTCAATTGATATATAAATATATAAATTACATTCAGTCGTTCTAGAGACTTTGAGAAGTATACATCTTGACGCAAAACTTTTTGCCGAGTATATATAACAAAACAGCTACTCTTAAAGGCTGCAATTTTTAATGACACTATGAAAACGGATAAGGTATATCTCTTATGTGTGCACTAATATGGTACATATCTGGTGTGTGAAAAGATATTGTATATATCGGATGGGTGCTTTGATATGGTTTGGAGGGTGTATGAATATGGTATCTCTTGTGTGATTACGGTATATCTCTGGTGTGTGCACATATATGGTAAATCTCTTGTGTGTGTACGGTTACAGAAAATCTTTCTTTTGTGCACGGATATGGTATATCACTGGTTTGTGCACGGAGAAGGTATATCTCTGGTGTGTGCACAGATATGGTTAACCCTGGTGTGTACATAGAAATGGTATATCTCTGGTGTGTGCAGAGATATAGTAAATATCTGGTTATCGCACGGATATGGTAAATCGCTTGTGTATGCACGGATATGGTATATCTCTGGTGTGTGCACGGATATGGCATACATCTGGTGTGTGCATTGATAAAAGTAGTGGAAATGATTACTATCGTTTCGAAACATGTATACTTTATCCTGGATTCTTTCATAAACAATGTAATGTAATGTTTGTGTCACACAGTACACTTCAACTAGCATTTTTACAACTACATTGTTCTGTCTAGGCTAATCGGTTATTTAATAGAACAGTATTGATAATAAGTTGTATATCTGTGCGGAAGGTGCATGGTCGTTATCGTGCTCACTCGGCCATCGTCTGAACGTTTAACAAAGCCAAAGAATAAGTCAAATGTAATTTGCCCTGGTAACGGTACATGTTTTCGTTTGTAGCAAATACACGGGTTGTTAATTCTCCCCACCACCACAAAATGTGGTGAAAGGAAACTGAGGGGTGCACACTTCCGAGGTGGTTGTGTTCTACAAAATAAACCAGAAATGTGAGTATTAGTTTTATAAATTTTCTTTTCAGTTATTTTATTGTAGAAATTTAAAAAAATGGGTAGTGTAGTTACCAGTAGAAATGTTGAGACTACCGTTTACATCAAATGTCGAAACTAAATACCAGAAATTGTAGTCTCTAGAACGTTAATAAGTGGGCGACAATCTCAATTTTCAGCTACCGATTCGTCCAAGAAATGGCTATTTTATACGTGAAATCGTATATTGCATCTCAAAAATAATTAGAAAAAGGGCTTTGGGACCAAATATATGGACAGATTTACTTTGGTTACTGAAATCGAGATTGTCGCCAACTTACCAACGTTCTAGCGACTACAATATTGGTCATTTTGTTTCAACATTTCATGCAAACGGTAGTCTCAACATTTCTACTGGTAACTGCATTCCCCGATTTGAAATTTTCTACAATAAAATAACTTAAAAGAAAATTTACAAAATTTATGCTCATGGAGATTGAGAAAATTAAACACCACACGCTTTCCATCAATAAATTCAAAACACGGGAGACATTTCTATCCTAATTTATTGACATAAAATCAAATGTTCATGACATCTATCTCATAACAAAACAAAACGATACCATAAAAGTGTAAAATTATCTAAATACAATTTACTACCGCAAAATATACTAACATTATACGGGTACAGACGTATGTAAAACATACGTAATATATGCAAGAGAAACGAGAAAGGTAGATTGATAACGTATCGTCTGAAGCTCTTGAATATTGTGTTTATTTTCATTAATTCATATCCATGATATGTGTGCTTTACTGTTCTTTAAATGTTACCGCGATACTTTACACTAGATACACAAGCACACAGAAACAAATCTGTACAAATCATTAATATGGCCCCTCATTTATAACACTATACCGGCAGCGTGCTTCTTTAGCTGCAAGTATAAACGGTCACTGATATGCTTATTTCAGAAAGTCAACTCCTGCACTACAATACAAGCAAATAAGGCGAAATACCAATGTACCCAAAACTCTTTACGAGATAAGACTGGTCAAAAGAAATACATGTATAGATCACAAAAGGTGCAACAGCTAAGGAATCTATGACAGCACATGTTTATATTATCTTCCTTATATAAAAGTCCCCACATGAACCAGTTTAAATATAATTTATCCTCAGCACACCTCCAGATTCACGTCTTGGAATTTTGTTTCGTTGAACTGTATCTACTTTATGTCTTTCTTATCTAGATCAGTCAGTATCCCACCTTTCTTTGCTTTAAACTTAAAGAGAACACCATCTCTGTCAAAAGAATAGTTTGTCACCTCCCGTCGCTCAATCATTTCAATGTTGTGTTCACGTTCCAGTTTTTCAAGGAAAGGCTCCAGACGATCCACGTATTCCCCAACATACTTCAGGTATTCCTTCCGCATCACAATCAACAGAAGTCCGCCTGAAAAAAGAAAACAGTGTAAAATCTCAAAGATTTTCAGATATACATTAAAGTCAATATCTACGTGTTCTACTCCGGTTTAAATACAAAAGAAGTTCCTAAACCGGAAATTTAGCTGCTCTAACTGGGACTGTATTGTTAAGACTGAAGACTACAAACACTAACAGGACTAAAGATGTCTTTCACAGACTACTATTATTGAAATTAAGACTTATGGAAGAGAAAGTATGGCGTAGCTAGTTAACGGCCCTTGTTAATGTACAAGACCTACATTTATGCCAGAGACTCGTTTTATATTGCCACATCCGTTTTCGAAGAAGAGCTACAAGGAAATGTTCTGAGTTCAGCACTTTTCTTTTTATTATTAAATTAAAGCGAAGCATGTGCGCCGTGTACATAACAGTGTCTTGATTGATTAGTTTCGTTCTACTGCAGACAGTTTTGTACTTTTCCGGTAAAAGGTTTTCACGAGACAATATTTTATTTAATTAGAATGTCCATTGTCAGAAAACTATAAAAATACAAAGTTATGAGAAATAAAATAAATTAAATCGCACCATGTCCTTGAATAAGACCCGCAAGATTATTCAAAACAAAACAATAAATTGCATTGTCAATTATCAATGACAGCACCGACGCAGGTAATTCTGTAACAAATCACTAGTCCAATTATATCTTCGTAAAGGTATGAGTCCAAATTTCTCTGTTATTCTCTAGGCAGATATGAAACTCTCATACTTTGTAACAATAAAGTCCCCTGGTTGATGTTATTGGCTCGTTGAATTTGAAAACTGCAAGGCAATTGTTGAAGGAATGCAGGTATCAAATACAAGTCGGCTCATGAACCTATACATATGGTTTTGAAATACTGGAATTATTTTATAATACATGTACCCTATTGTGAACAGCTCTGATTTGTATGAAAATCGTCAATGAAATTTATACAATTGAGTGGCTGTTTAACGATATAAAGTCCTTTCAAGTCAATTTTAACGTTTGCTGATCTAACCATAACCCTAGAAGTGATCTACAAACCATTAAAGACTATTAAACTTTAGATGTCGCCACTTCAAACCTTTAAAATAATAAAATTTAGTTACAGCCAGTCCACCTCCTTTGTGGACAGTTTACATAGTTCTAGAAAGCGCCAACATAATGTGCATGCATGCACATATTCGATAAATTGTATATGCGTCATCCAGCAATTTTGTTATTTCAAAATAATTGTAGCTTTTTTCTTTTATTTTAAAACAGTGATTTACGTCAAACAAAAGTTTTATAAGGTTGTGTATTTCCCTTACACCTTTAAAGGGTTGGCGAACGTGATTCGTCTCAAGTTCAATTAATAATCAATTGTTTCAGTGAATGAATCTTGCCAATTATTCCCGGATGATAGGGGGGCAGGTGCTCTAAGATGTCTGTTAATTATTCAATATTGACAACATACACGATTAGTTCATTTGCAGTGTCAGATTCGTCAATATCTTATTTCTGATTATTACGTCTCAAATAAATATTTCGCAAAGGAAGTCCTTGAAATTTTTTCACATGTTTATGACGCACCTTTTTGTTGTTCAAAAGTTGATGAAAGTGCTTTAGTTAGTTTTGTCTAGTTTAATGCCCATAATTCTGCTCTTTGATGCTGTTCATTCTGTCTATGCATGTTTAGTTGAAATATGACATACGTAAAGTGTCGCACTTATAAACTTAACTCTTTATTTTACACATTTAAAAAGATTTAATTGTTTACACAGTTACAGTGCCACACAATAGAAACATTTATCAAGTATAACAAACATAGGTCGCCCAGCTCTTTTCTGAGATACCAGTTTCTGAAAGTGACAACCATCAAAAAGACAGAAAAGAGCAGTACCAAGGACAGTTCAAAATTCTTAAATACTAAAATGAATACATAATGTATCAATGTTTGTGTCGTTGTACAGAAATGCCATAGGCTATCTAAACAAATGTTTTAACAAGTGTCACAAAATGTCAATGAAATTAGTTCAGAGAGTAGATTAAACAAATGGTGTATTATTAATAAATATTCAGTAAAAATGAATAGCTCTTATATACGAAATTCTGGTGCAGTGAATTTTCTACTTTTTTGTCTATGATTACTTTAATGTTTTTGCTATGCAAATTTAACATAAAAACTATCACTAGCTTGATTTTTCACAACAGCCAATTAAAATGCACAAGGTGATGTGATTTACAATATTACCTCCCTTTAAGATAATATACCAGTACATAATCGTTAAATATTTTAATTGTGAAAGATTCTTTTTTTAAAAAGGATGCTTAATTTCATACGTATTTAAAATATGTTTTATTTTAAAGTAATAGATTTGTAAAAAAATCCCTTTACTGAGGGTGATATTTTTTATTATATATATGTAAGAAATGTAGATGAAATATTTTGAGATGTTCTGTAGCAACTCCCAGATACGTCTTTAAAAGGAAGGTAGAATCTTCTATGTCAGGGTCTGTTTATACCGTATTATGCGTATTATCAAGCAGAAATGTTGATCTCTTATGTAAGGCTATAAGTAGATTCAATATCTTGTACTATCGCTGCCCACCAATCCGTGATGCGTAATCATATTTCTGTATACCAATGTAAAAGTGCCCTCGAGTCGTAATGGCATCAAAAGTATAAATTACTATGCCGGAGTAATTCAAAAACAATTATTTTAAGATATTTATGATAGTTGATATGTGTGCAACATACCGGGTTTTACAATACGTATCATCTCCAATAGTCCAGAACAAGGTATATGACTCTCGCCCATACCACCAGACACTACTAAACAGTCGTACACCCCTGAAATATGAAAATATATAAAAAGTTAGAATACATGAACAGTATTAATTAAAAATCAACGCTTGTGCTTTTCTATCAGGTTTATTTTGATGCTCAAAAGGCGATCGCACTTTTTTTAATGTTGCTCAAAAACTTTGACTTCAAAATGTCTGTTACAAATGCAAGACAATTATATGGAACATCAAAAAAATTGTCATAAAAGAACACAAAATATATTTTACAAAAAAATAAAGTTACACACCGTCATCTATTGGTAGAGTTTTATCACAACAGTAGTCTTTGTACAGATGTTTGTAGAGACCTTTGCTCCTGCACTGTTTAAGCATCCCTTCAGCTGGGTCAAGGCCATCGATGTTTTTAAAGCCATAAACTGCTAACTGAAAATAAATGAATGTTATTTGTATCATATTTTCTCCTTTATATGTTTTACTTGTACTTTTATTTAATGCACATTAATATGGTTATAAAAATAGAGCAGAAACTGGTGAAATGAAACTTTCCTTCCAACAGCCACCATTCGAAACTCGCTTCAATCTCTTATTTTCCAAGGACTGTGTCAAGACAGGATTTGTTTCAACACAGAATGGCTTCTTTTTGAAACAGAAATATTTCCTGAGCAACTTCGCGGTATAATTGAAGTTTTGGCAGTATGTATTGAATCACGATATAGGGCCCAAACATACTCGAGGAACATGTATTCATTCACCAACTACGATTTCTAGCTAAAGCAAACCCACCTCATCTCCAATTCGACCTGTTCCACAGGCAATGTCGATAATTTTTATTTTGTCTCTGTTCTCCGTGTAACAGTCAGCCATCTCGTTGGCTATGATTGTTGGTCCATTATACGTGCCTGGATTCAAATCCTGGAAAATGTAACAGATGTACATCATTCATTATGAATGTTAATTTTAAATTACAATTTTAAGTTTCTTCTTAACTCCGTCACGAGTCCTTTGTAAATTTTAACGGTCTCGGGAAATACTCAGTCTAAAGCTATCTCGGTGGATAAATAGCGTTTGGCTTTTCCTAAAATACTTAATTTAACAAAAGAGGTCCTGTATGCTCTTCTTGTATGATGGTTAATGTTCACAAGGTTATCGAAAGTATTAAAACACTTTGTATAGAAGTGCTAACCCATAGAAACATTCTTATTTATTATTACATACTTGGTCGTATTTCATATTTTCAGCCCAGTTGGTATAATAGTCAGCAACTTCTTCTGGTGTCATGCCCTTTCTATGGGCGCGGTAGTTTGCCATGTATTTCGCCATGAATTCTCTCGTCTTTTTCTCCTCTATCTCGTCAGTTTCGTCTCCCGATCTGTTACTGAAATATTAGGCAACAATTTGTTATACCCCGCTCCTAAACGCAGGTCGAATGTGCGAAGAACGGAAATGGATAAGAGGTGTTAATTTTGAAACGGGACGGCCTATCCTCGAAAGGACAACCAAAGGCAGCATCCCGGATACAATTTCATTTCTTTAAAAATACCTTGGAAAATAATTGCGTGATAATTGATTTCTATTTTCAAATGCAATAAAATGTGATGAAAGCAACCAAACAACAACCACGACAACAACAAAATTACAAATAGCACGTGAACACATAGAACAGATAAAAAATAAAAACGCAATTGCATGATTAGAGTCAAGAAATATTGCGTCATGCAAACTTTAAAAATGATTAAATAGAAACACATGTACTTCCAAACCCATGCATTTGTATGCATGAAATTACATACACAGGAAATATAGTTTAACATGAAAACAACAAAGATACAAAGCAATACATTCTCATAGTTTTGAAACTACGCCTTATTATACAATATTAAAATGAAGACATCTTAGACGTAGGGCCTAGACGACCTAAACTTTTCTGGGTTAGATCATTTCGAGGCTTCGTGGATAGTAAGTATTTCATACAGACTAAAGAGGTACGATAAATTGGTACCTTTATTTTTATCTCTGCCTCTCGAAGACAATATTTAATCCTGGCAGAGCATGTATATAGTTTCTTATGCTATTATACTACAGGACATCGATCAACAACTTTTTACTACCCTTACAGCTGCCGTACGTGCATCCTGTTTATAACATGCGAGTTTGTGAATATTAAACATGAATTATACCGGATTCCTTTCATTGTACGTGCACGTCATCATCGACCGTTTTCAAATTTAACGTCCATTTTAATCCATAATCTTTATTTCATTTTTATTTTGTATTTCAAAGTCAATGCTCATGTATACACAAACAGTCTCAGAACAGGTAGAGTGTATAACATATATGTTGGTACACGTCATTATGTATTTCACATATGATATGCCTCGTGTCTGAAATTCTCGCAGGCTCGTTAGCCTAGCTATGTGTCTATCTAGTGCGTAAGTGCGTTAAAATTGGTTTCATGCATATGCAACATAATTAAATCAAGCCACTTGATATATGATATTTTTTTTTTTTAGAATTATTCATAGTTTATTGAGTGATGTAAGACACGTCATAGAAATATAATTCAATTGATGCAATACAAATTCATCAAGTTTAAGAGACAAGGAGAAACGTAGACCTAACAACAAGAAGTGTACTAGAATCAACTAGATTCATTTTAACCACACTTCATAGCCGAACAACTCCGATTTCAATGCACCTATAATAAAATATATACCAGAATAATAGTTTTGTACCAGAATGTCTTATTGCTCATTGAGAACAAACCAAATTTCAATGCACTTATAATATATGTATTTAAAAAAATCTTTTCTACAATATCATCATCATCGACGTGTCAAACCAAAACTGCGCTCGAAAAATTTGATTTGAAGCAAATTTTATAAAGGTCCGTCCATAAGAGCAAATATGTTAGCTTGAATGTGTGGATGAGACCTTGTGCTTGAAAAACTGCGAAATTTGTTTTTTATCTAACGCGGAAGAATACAACAGTTGACCAACAACTGACCAATAAAAAGGGCTGTAGTATTCGATAATTAAAAGATTTTGTGTGTGAACAAAATGCTATAAATTGTGAACAAATAACTTGTGTGCAGACAATGATTTGACATGCGGTTTCATATGCCAGTTCGAATTGTGAACTGAGAACTGGTGAATTGCAAACCAAATACGATTAAAAACCTATATTATGATTTGAATACAGGTTGCCAGTTCGCAATTCGAATTGACAATTACAAGTTAGTGGACAGCTGTAAACCAGTATCATAAATTTTTATAATGTTACAATCAAAATATTTTATTTATGCAAGCCTTTTGTGTTTAAATTTGATCTATATGAAAAATTTGTCAGGGCCTTTCAGTTTTATTGATATGGGAAAAACGGTACTGAAAGAAAACCCTTTAAGGTTTTTTTAAAATATTATCCTTTTATTAAAACTTGAATTAAAGATCTATTAATGTACATGTACTCATTTTAAACATTTGCCGGTAGTATACTAATGTATGGCTAATTGTTTAATATTTTATTAATCTTATTGTATACGATTGATCTCTCCGCGCTGGGCACATGTAACTGTACAACGTGAATCGAAACAATGCCACGAAACCAGGTTTTCAGCATATAACCAGTGGGATATTTTTATTTTAAAAGAAAACAATCATCGCAAGCCAATGTATCCAGCCATTTAGCCATTTCCAGGTGAAATCCGGTGAACATTTACATTGACCTTGACACTAGGGACCCCAAAGCAATCAAGGAGAGGGTTTATTAAAAAGATGTTACCTGTCTGTATTGCTTATGTAATGTTAATAATGTGTGTACACTGTGTTAATGAAATAGTCTTTGAACTAAAATCAATCAAAAGCTACATCTGAATACAAGCTACCTACATACCAAGTTTCAGATAGCAATATCTCATTCCAACCTTGAGTTATTGAACGGTAACCGGTTTTCTATTTAAGTAATTTTAGCGACCATGACCTTGACCCAGGGATCTCAAATACAACCCAAAGCTGCATCTAAATATAAGCTAAACCAATTTCAGTGACAATGCCTCAATCCCATCTGTTTGACCAATGAAGACCCAAAAGAAATCCGAAGGTACATTGTACATCTCAAAACCATGGCAATACCTCACTCTTAACCTTTTTCTATTTTTAGTACTAGCGACCGTGACCTTAATCTCATGGAACTGAAATGCAATTCCGAGTTACATCTCTATATAAGCTAACTACTTACTAGTTTTCATGACAATGACATATTCCCAAAATGAGTGATTGGCCGGAAACCATTTTTTCTTTAATTTTTGATGAATGAATGGTGTTTAATCGACTTCCAACGTCATATATCGCGTATTTAAATCTTTGTATCAAAAATGTAATGTTAACGTCGTTATTATAAGTGTTTTGAAACTATGTTTATCACACTGACTTGGTGGTTTGAGTTACCTAAACTCACCAAGCCCATTTAATCTGGTACTTACGCACGGCGACGTTGACCTTGACCCCAGTGATTTCAAATGCAATCACAAGCTACATCTCCATATGGTATACAAACACAGGTGGAAGGAACATAACTTTGACCCCACAACGAGTGCTTATGGATACAGTAGGTGCAGGTATGTTAAAAGGAAAACGTCTAAGATAAAAACTCCGATCAGTGTAACAAAATGAATAAATAATCATGACTATGCCAAATTGGAAAAAAACATGTACTTACACTTTGTAATATGCACTGTTATAACAAAACCAGTGGGTTTTAGTTTTCTTTTTGGGAGTGGAGTCCATTCCCGCCACGTGATCCATCCCTGTCACGTGATACATCACCATCTGGACACCTGAAAACACAATACTTAAGCTGTCATTCATAGACAAATTGCGAGTTCATGCTTAAATTATGTTTAAAGCAACGAACAATAAGTATTGACACCGCAGTTTGTACATTGGCATATTTCAGTATGTTCTTTTACAATTACTAGTATATGGACCTGAATTATCCACAAAAGTACACTTCCATACGTCATCTGATTCGATACTGGGTCCATAACCAGTTACTGAAGATCCATGGTTACTTCAGATGTTACCATTACTCGTTACAAAGGTAAATAAATAAACAAAAGCAAACAAATAAATAAACAAAAGCAAACAAACAAATAAACAAAATCGCTACAAACATTTTAATAAACGCACACCGGCATTACATTTCCCCGGTAGGATTTTTATGATCTCATGGTTCCTGTAACATACTTTACGAGCATGCTGAAACTTAACATAAATATCTAATTCATTGTTTCATTATCGATTAAACTCGCATCTCAATCATGAATTTAGAAATCGCTTTTTGTGATGTACTGAAATTTCTTGGAAAATTTGTTCTCCGCTATATAATTGGTGTTTTGTTGTTAATGTTGATCACTTTATTGCTGTTGTTGCGTTTCTCCAATTATTTTAACATAGAAATGGCATGAGTACTTACCAATCCGCAAAAAATGCATGCGTTTTACCTATATATAACTTTACATTTGTATAAGAGATATGTTTATGGCGAAGATTTTATTCTGTTCCAACACGAAAAACACCGCGGTGAGATAATATTCTGACTGACTGTGTGTCTATTAAAAGAATGCACACGAAATTCTAAGCAATCGCACGAGGAAATGGTTTGTGTCTAAATACGGCGGTGTGCTTGACCGTATTTCTAAATCAAGAAAAAACTAACACAATGTAACAGCTAATTTTGAATAGTAAACGAGGTCTTTCAGGTCATGAATGTGACCAAAGCACCTGCGTGCATACTCTGTGTCATCGGGTTTAGATCTGAATAATTAATACACGATTTGTCATATATAACATATTTCATCGAGTAAGCTTAAACAACGTGTATTCAGTATACACAAAAAGCTGTACTAGTATCAAGGTGGAAAGCATTACTTGTTTCATGCAGTAAGAACATTAGTATCCCTATAAAGTATTACTGTATGACATGTACAAACTTCAACAACTTGTAGCGCACCTCCTAGTGTGTGTTACTATGGATTTGAAACAATTAAAATCGTAATTACACAAGTCCTTCCCGAGGAAAAGCGTTCCTGCTTGATTGCTAGTTCTAATAATAAAAACTCACAACTGCCTTCAATCTTTCATTTGAATTATAAAGTTTCATTCTTAAATGGATAAAAAGTTGCAATTTAAGAAATCAATTGTTACTTCGTGACGCTTTTTAAAGAGATTTTTATTCCAAGCTGCTATTATTTCAAGACATTTTGTTGCTGTTTCCCAAAATACCAATTATTCCTTTGGCAACAGTCATGAACAATTCAAAGTACTGAATCATTTTCTAATCTTTTACATTCAATCAGATAACATATACAATTTACTTACGACCACATTCTTCATCACGGGGACCTTTGTGGCAATATGTTTAGATGAGATCACAACAAACATTATTTACGGTATAATGGCAACATATAAATGCATAACTGTAACGGCAACATTCAAATGCTTGATTATAACCGCAACATATAGATACATGACAGTAAGGACAACATATGAATGTATAACGATAACAGTAAGACCATAACGGCAACATATAAATGCAACATGTAACGCCAACATATAAATGCATAACCATAACGGCAACATATAAATGCATAACCATAACAGCAACATATAAATGCATGACCATAACGGCAACATATAAATGTATCACTATAACGGCAACATATAAATGCATAACCATAACGGCAACATATAAATGCATGACCATAACGGCAACATATAAATGCATGACCATAACGGCAACGTATAAATGCATGACCATAACGGCAACATATAAATGTATGACTATAACGGCAACATATAAATGTATGACTATAACGGCAACATATAAATGCATAACCATAACGGCAACATATAAATGCATGACCATAACGGCAACATATAAATGCATGACCATAACGGCAACATATAAATGCATGACCATAACGGCAACGTATAAATGCATGACCATAACGGCAACATATAAATGTATGACTATAACGGCAACATATAAATGTATGACTATAACGGCAACATATAAATGCATAACCATAACGGCAACATATAAATGCATGACCATAACGGCAATATATAAATGCATGACTATAACGGCAATATATAAATGCATAACCATAACCGCATCATATAAATGCATGGTTATAACAGCAACATATAAATGCATAACCATAACGGCAACATATAAATGCATGACCATAACGGCAACATATAAATGCATAACTATAACGGCAACATATAAATGCATGACCATAACGGCAACATATAAATGCATGACCATAACGGCAACATATAAATGCATGACTATAACGGCAACATATAAATGCATGACTATAACAGCAACATATAAATGCATGACCATAACGGCAACATATAAATGCATGACTATAACGGCAATATATAAATGCATGACCATAACGGCAACATATAAATGCATGATCCTAACGGCATCATATAAATGCATGACTATAACGGTAACATATAAATTCATGACCATAACGGCAACATATAAATGCATGACTATAACGGTAACATATAAATTCATGACCATAACGGCAACATATAAATGCATAACCATAACGGCATCATATAAATGCATGACTATAACGGTAACATATAAATGCATGACCATAATGGCTACATATAAATGCATGACCATAACGGCATCATATAAATGCATGACTATAACGGTAACATATAAATGCATGACCATAATGGCTACATATAAATGCATGACCATAACGGCATAACGGCCATGTGTTTTGTTGAATTTTGACAGCCATGATTATGCGACATCTTGATGCAAGACCTATAATGCTCAAACAAAACCTTTCCAGACAGATTGTAATACGATCCCTTAATGGCAGTGGTTATTAAAGTCCCAGAATCACTTGGCATTTGCATTTCAAAGTAGTTCAAACTAGTTTAAAGTATTTTAAAGTACAACCGTGAAACTGTGTGCATAGTCGTTCTATTCGAAATTCCAAACACACTTTTACTCATGTTTAAGCCTATCTCTACAAGAACCTACTGCCCTCTTTTCAGGAAATCGATGACATACATTCCGGTGCCATAAAGTATCTTACTTCCTCCATGTACTTTAAAGGGAGAAAAAAAATATCAATGGACCATGAATCCGGGGTATTTCATTAACGACATTATTTTCCATTTCTTCTGCAATTTTCGTATCAATAAATTGACAATAAATCAAAGACGTTTTTCTACCACCAACAACGGTGCAATCATGGCACTTTGTTTTTGTGAATTCCAGGTGGCAGGCTGTTAACCTTTATGTGAAGAAGGTGACCTAATGAAATTTCTTTCACGCGTTTTAGCCATTTATTATCACAGAGGGCGTTGTATATTATCATTTCATATAGTTACAAAACATACAACAGAATTGCTGTAAAGGTTTCTCAATCGTTGTTATGATTTTGTCGTTAGAATAATTGTTGCGGAAGTTTGACCGGCTTTATGGAACACAAGATATATAATGGCAAATATAAGTTTGTTTCTCCTCTCAAAATAAGTCAGTTGAAATGAGAACTTGTCACGGTTTTTTGACTGGGACAATGACATGCATTTTGAGTGTCTAGTATTAATCCTTGTCCTACTGAATTCAATTCCAAGCCCAGTTTCATTACAGTCTATAAAAGAAAAACGGCAATGAGGGGAATTTGTCCGAGAAACTGTGTAAAGGGCCTTTAAATAGACAGAGACGGTCAGTCGTAAGAAACAAAGCAGGGGAGTCCTCATCGCAAAGTGACGTATGGTTGTACAACTTATTCCATGTGTGAAAAACTCACCGGCTTTAGAAAAAAATCTGTAAACTTTACACAGTGGTATACTAAAAACAGGATTGACTGAGACAGGAAATTTGTGAGGGATTGGTAAATTCATTACCAAGTATTGAAGTAAGCGTTCAGTTTGTGAAACTAACCATTCCGCTGATGACTGTGAAACATAATTTGAAAGTACCGGAACCCTGTAGGGAGCTGAGGAGAAACCCCTACCCCATCCCCACCATAGCGAATAGAAAATAACTGATGCATAGATTTATTGTATCAAATCACACAAACATTTAAATGTTAACAAAGAGCGGTGGTGTATGGGTTATGGTGTCTGCCGCTTATCCCGGAGGTTGCAGGGTAGAGCCCCACTGGGGTCATGACTGTACCTCCTCATATGACACCAGTACTGGTTTTCCAAGAAGCGGACTCGAGAGTGACTCGATAAGCTAAAAGCTTTCTTCACAATCGAGATAAAATAAATTAGTATAAACTAAAATAAATGTAAACAAGAAGTAAATCATCAGCATCCGACGTCACAGTATGAATATTTTATTCGTGCAAAATGTAATTTAAAATCACAAACGGCCTTTGAAGAATTTTAACTGTGCCGACAGGTCGATTAAACACAACATAAATACAAGATGTCTTCTCTCCTTCACGCTCCCTTCGTTAATTGATATAATTGTAGTTGATCAGAAAACAATATACCAAGAAACGGCAAGTACATAAACAAGAAAAAGAAAGCTTTCTAAATCACTTAGAATTTGTTAGAATTAAATAGTTTAATAAAAACTATTTAAGTTCGTGTAAATAAGCAGTTGTGCAAATGTACAATAATGCAAAAAATATATATCTAAATATTATTATTATATACATGTAGATCGTTCTGTTAACTCATGTTTTCGGCTTCCACGATTAGATTACTACGCATCTGAACTTCACACCGTGATGTACGAACCTGTATATCACTCAGAAGTAAACTCTGTTTCCTACGTATTTATGTATAAGTTGTAAACCTTTAGTCCATTATTAAAACATATATATTGCAACTTATCATGTAAATCTTGTTAAAGTGTAATCATAATGATTGTACAGTTGGTGTAAAATCTTATGCTGCGTGTTTTACCAGTTCAGATGTTCATACATGTACAGCTCGTATAAATTTTAAGGTACAACGTAATATCATGTAACTCAAGTAATTCTTTAGTCAAACAGTAATCATATTTGATCGTAGTTAATCGTCAAATAATTCACAGATAGAAGACATACTTTTATGCTGGGGAATCATAATAGTATCTAAAATGATACACGGGAACTTCACAAAAAAAAAAAAAAAAAACCCTGGTTGGGGTCCCCACCCAAAAACCCCCAAAAAAAAAAAAAAAAAAACCCAAAAAAAACCCCCCCCCCCCAAAAAATACTATTCGTGTCAATTGAAATGTTAAATAAAGAATTGTGAGCATCTAAATGTGCCATAATCTTAGGCATCTGACCTCCGTTGATTATTCTGCTGTAAACCACGGCAAAGCTTTTATCATTTCTGAATTATATCTTAGGTTACACAATTAATGGGAACTCTTGTATAAACCATCCGAGTGTACTGAAAAAATCTCTTGAATATTTTTAATTTTATGTATCGAATAGTACATAACCCAAAGCCAATTGCATTTTTATACAGTGTTAAAAGTCGTCAGCGCATAAAAAGTTGCAGTAACAAAAAGCCACGACTTATCAATAAGATTAAAATAAATTTTAAAAGCAGCGCTAAAGTAGAAAAGAAATTACATGTACTCACCTGACGTCCAATGTTATGCAAGTGATACAAAAATCGCAAAACTTTAACCGTTTCTTATAAACTATCTGCCATTCCTTTCATATTTATAAGCTGTTATTCTGTGCGTATCAAAATTAGAATCAACAATTCCAGGAATTAGCTGTCAACAGTGTCCATTGCAATAATTGTTTGGGGTTTTTTTTTACTGAGAAACTCTTTTATCGACGGAATGGCTATATACAGAGTGTCTCTCGCGCAGTAGAAACACGCGAAAATGTAATTAAAAGCGATCAGTACTATCACCACGAATCTGAGACAACATAAATATTCATTGGACGCCTAACACGCGCGTCACCTGTCCTGCAATATTTTGCTCAGATGCGCTTCTAAAAAAGCCGTTACAGAATGTATTTTCTATTTCTACATTTATTTCCTTTCATTATGCGCATGCAATGACGTTGATGACCAACATGTATAATTATGAAATGACATCGAACATAAAATAGATTTTAAATAAACTTAAAGTTGTTTGCGAATAACGTTGTTCGAATTGTCTGAAATTCATATATTTTAGAATGAAATATCAAATAACAACGTTCCAGTATAAATTCCTGTACAGAGTTTTTTGCATTTTTTGAAATTACAGCTATATTTGTAGTTGCGAACGCATAAACCTTATAGTGCATCCGAGTGTCGTAAAACCAAAGCCACCACCAGTTTCAATAGAGCTTCTCAAACTGCTATTTTAATTTTTGTTTTACAGAAAAAAAAATGATAATGTACCTGACAAGTAAGAATTTTAAATGACCAGGCGGACTTGTATGCCTGTTGTGGACAGTCAGTAAACCTTACATCGCTGAATATGGTATTTCTACCACTTCGACATTTTGAATCAATATTACCGTCAAAGAATCAACTGCCAGGTCGGAGCTCAAACTTAACATGGCTATACCGGCATATATAGGACTTTACAATAAATTGTTAATAAATTTAACTGTTCACGAACACAATTCTGAATTTTGATTAGCAAAGTTTCCCAAAATTATAAAACCATTTTCATTGTCTGAGATATTCAGGTGCTAGTCATTGTGTATCACAGCAACTCTGTTGTTAAACAATACTTGAGAAGTAGTATCTGCTAAGGACAAATCAATTTTAAGCCGGTTAATTGTCCCCAATACATCAAAGTTTGGATATAACGTGTTAAGACTAACTAAAACACTTGGCGTGGCAACAATTGATTCTAGATCTCTAGCATACCTTGCTGCTGCATTCTAGACATTCTAGATAAATAACTACACATTCTAGATAAACTAGCAATAAGGGCAAACAGATGGAAACTACTTTTCAACCCTGATAATTTGAAGTATTCTCTCCATTTCCTAAGAATTTATATGCTCCCCTAATCGTAAAAGGGCTCTCCGAACATAACAACAATGGATCTATACATAATATAAGCATTCTCAAACCGTCATCATTAAATTTAAACGTTTCAACCTTCTCAATATTTCTCCAACCAAAACTAAACAAACATTATACACCAGGGGAGAAATCCCACGGTCGTCCGGGACTATAAACAATCTAAACAAAAACTTGAGCAAACCTATCAGGACTAATCTGTGTATAGGACCCACCTGAACATAGCTACAAAACGATAGTATAATAATTGTCACAAACATGGTATCTAGTAAGAAATATAGTTACCCTATCCAAACGGGGAGCTTCTCTTAATCTTCGTAGCGCTATCCCTTGAAGGTTGAGAGCCAAGCAAAGAAGCTGTCGGCACCATTTTAGTTCATATATTTGGTGTATGACGCGACCGAGTTTTGAATCCACAACCTCTCGCACACGAAACGGACGATTTTTAGGCGGTACAGAAATGAGAAATATTCAGCATTTCGAAATAGTTCATTGCAGGGCAAATCGTATCTTATTTCCGACGGTACTATTTTCTTCGGTGGTACCGGATAAACTGTGTGTACAACGACCCTAGAAGAGGTTATAATTGTTTTAGGTTTCTTGGAATAGTGCAAGATGATGAAAGTGTCCCTGTTCCAGAGACACCCTGTCCGGTGTATGGAACAACTACATCGGAGCTCGGTTTAAAAAATCATCCAAAAGACCATTAGTTATGTTAGTTGAGTACCGGGGATCTCTGGAGCTCCAGCTCTGTGGAACTCGCTCCCAGAGGGAAACCTCATGTTTTGGCCAGTTTAAGAGCCTGATTGCTCGACTGTAGATGCCCAATGTGCAAGCACACTTACCCCCACCACACCTACCCATTCTAGTTTTTAATTTGTGTTTCTTTATTTTTCCTCCCTTTGTTTTTTTTTCCTAAAGTAAAAAAAAAACATATTTTTTAAAAAAAAATTTTTTTTTTTAAAAATTTTTTTTTGTGTTTTTTGGTTTTTTTAAAAAAAAAAATTTTTTTTTTTTGTGGGGGGCCCGGCAACCACCCTTTTATCAGAATGTGCTTTTATCTTGTATTGTACTGAAATGTATTGCTATAATTCTCTGTGCTTTAAATGTGCTATTACGAATTTCACATGCCTAGAGTCCGTTGTTGTTTTCATTTCAGCTGCTCTTACTTATGTTCTTACTGTATATCTTTGTTTAGATAGTCGGTTCAAAAGCGCCAGTCGCCCATGTGATACCAGGAATACTCTGTAACAGGAATACTTTATAGACGGTTCATAGATTGTTCCTGGTGATACTGTTTTATGGCTTGCCGAATTTAAATAAACATGATCTTGACACATGCTAAAGAACACCCAACGCCTGTCTTTTTTTAGATTTACTTTTTGTTTGTTATATTCCTTTGGATCCATATCAAATCATTAGGTTACTTTATAAAGCACGAATGGACTGGATTACAATCGAAGTCTGTAGAACGCATTTTGTTTGCTCACATCCGTATAACCAGTCAAAATTCCAGTCTCCAAGTTCAACAAAATTATTGACTTCTGAAGTTCTGTGTTCGTTATTTTGATTGACCGATGAAGGTGTGTTATCTTGTAAACAAGTTTAAAAGGGCAATATGCACCTGTACGGAATTATCACTTCAGTCAATTCCTAGCTTGCAATTTAGCGGTTCCTGATTTCATACAGTTCATCACATTTTCAGCGGCTCAATTTCAAACAAATTTAAATCATCTGATCATATTATTTGTGTGCGCCTAAGGACGACTTTGAGAATCTCCAGGAAGATGTTTATGAAACATAACTGTAAAATAGGTCTGTGTTGAGGCCAAAAGTATTGACACAATTGCTGGGGTGGAGTTTCAGGTTGACACCCCTCGAAGATCAAAATGATAGAACTACTTTAGCGTTCCCTGATTAAATATATTTGAGCATTTTTAAAACTCTAATCGTTAGTTCTTGACTTTTCCCAAATCAACAATAAAAAACTCAAATTTTCTGCATATATTATAGAAAGGCAGTGATTACATTACACAGTGTTTTTTCCAATTGACACCCATCACAGTGGCATTGAGCCATCGTGTCCATGTTAATTTTTGTCACCTTGGGACACACGTCACCTTATTTAGGGTGTCTTTTAACAATGTCTGTTTGTTATATAAGGTATAAAAGTTCGCCATGTTCACCAAATTCAGTGCATCGTTGACAGTCCTGGTGACCGTTTGGGTTTCAAATTTTTTCCTCAGAATGTCCAAGTCACAGTGTCCAGTCACTCAGATTTTATTTTTGTCACAGTGACAGGGTTTTGGGTGAAAATACACCTTGCGTGTACTGTACCTTATTCATGTTGCAATTTTTCATCAGACTTGGAGACCCAGACAAAGAAAGAAATTTCTTTTTTACTCTTTTTTGCAAACACTGGAAGGTACCTGGTGGACTGAGTGGCTTGAGAAACCTGACAGCCTTTTACATTTAATACCCCCAACCCCAAAGAAAATATAAAGTGGGTGTCTCCCTGTCCACTCAAATGTCTTTTAAAGATACATTTCTTGTGGTACTGGCATATTGTCCCAGATGTGAAATGTTAGCGACATATATAAGGTATTATGCGCATGTATTTACCTTGCATTCTCTTTGTACGGTCTGTGAACATCTATAAATAGCAAAGCTAAAGCAAAGCTTTGATAAACCAGTACACAATCATTTTGAATTCAAATGAATCTTATGATATTTTATTCACAAATTCTGTTTCCCTGAAGTTCTTTTCACAAATTTCAAACCTACAGCCAACAAGGAAACAGACCCCCCTTATTCATCTCCCCAACTTGTTCAGCCAAATGTTAAATATTAGAATAGAAGCATGATAACTAAACCTTTGGTCTATATCATTCTAGTCATCCAAACTGCATGATAATCATCGGAAACAGATATGGCAAAACCACTAGTCCAGACGAGACGGGCTTAGATTAAGCAAACATGGGGTTTATATCATGTACATCTACACAAGAATATTTAGATGCCATTTATATATATCTGTATTTCCAGCGTGTTTTCTGCATCAGTGGTGGGCGTGGAGGAGGTGGAGTGCAGTATGCATGGCAGAAGTCACTAGGAAATTACATTGCCACTTCAAGGTATGTAATTTTAATGCAGATAGCTGCTAAATTTGTATAAATACAAGCTTAATTAATGTTATTAATTGTT
This sequence comes from Saxidomus purpurata, assembly GCA_022818135.1. Classification (NCBI taxonomy): domain Eukaryota; kingdom Metazoa; phylum Mollusca; class Bivalvia; order Venerida; family Veneridae; genus Saxidomus; species Saxidomus purpurata. Next base: position 1,120,874 of record JAFMSR010000008.1, on the reverse strand, counting down.
TAAGTATGTACATTATCATATAGATACAACACAAGAAAATGAAAATAATTTATTATTAAGACTTTAAGATTGAAGAATCATTTATTTTGCAAGAATTATATGTCAACAATTGTACATAACAGATGGTAACAGTTACAGTGGAAAGATCACAAATACAAAACACGGCATAGCCCCGCAGAATAACAATTTAGTAGTAATATTTTCAGGGTTCACTGTGTTAAAGAAGATCACCAATGGCTTTAGCATACCAGTCTGGGTAATTGGGTTATTTTTGATATTCAGGTATATAACAAGGTATCTTTGAAGTTTCTATGTGTATAATTGGCTGGATTTCTTCTCTTTCAGTAATGATAACCTTGTGAAGATATATGACAGACATGGAGATCTTAAGCAGGAAATTCAACTTCAAGGGTGAGTCAGAGATCTTCAGCATTTTGTTCATATGCAGTCTATTATACATTTTATTATATAGATGTACATGTAATCCCTATGATAATAGATTGTATTGGTAGTTGCATTTGATGTGCTGTATGGAAAACACTGGTACTGTATGACTGTAAAAATGTATATGATTTTGATTTCCATGAATTGAAATGTATGTACAGGTCTATAATATCATGCATGTATGTTTCCTCTGCCAGGTGTTATCCTGATGTATGACTATGAAGCTTGATACAAAGTGCATAAATGTTGTGTAAACAGCATTTGTCTTTCAGATTTATATTGCATAAACACATAGAAAGTGCAGGAGAATATTGTTAACATTTTTACTGTACCGGTAACATGTTTGCATTTAATGCATTTTGTATCGATACATTTCAAATTAAAGCAGTGTGTAGTGTAGAATGCATCATGATTAGGAAATGCAAAGAGCAAAATAATAAACCAAGCCAAAGTTAGCTTCCCTTATTATAATGTCATTTTACATTACAGCCCTTGTACTGGACTAGGTTGGGACAAAGATGGTGATATTTTAGCCATAATCAATGACAGAAGCACAAACATCACAATGTGGGATGCTAACACTGGTAAAACATCTACCATGGACAGTGGACTCAGGTATGTCAGATGAGATGACCTTAAATAAAAATAAAGGACATATTTAATCTCAGCTGTTTTATGTATATGTACATGTATCAAACCTGGAAACGATATGACAGCCCAACACTGAACATACAGTCCTCCTCTGCTTATCTGAAACAAGTGTATAAACAAGCGTGAGATCCAAAACTGGAAAAAAAGTCTTAGCCAGGAGACAGGATTCAAATATGTGCCCTATGGCAACATCAACTGGTGAATTAGTTTAAGAAGAAAACTTCTGAATGAAAAAAGACCTTGGACTACTAGCTATGATGGTCGAATCCATACCTCAGTCAGTTACACAAAGCAAATTTCTCTGAGTTTCCTCACTGTGCATGAAAATTAAATATATGAACCAGTTAAATCTGTTGTAAAGTTTATCTTGTGTATTATATATGTAGAAATGTACTTTCACACGGACACAGTTTTGATATATAATTGTTGATATTTTAGAGATCCCTTATCATTCATGCTGTGGGCAAAGGTAGGACCATACTTAGCTGTTGGAACTGTGAAAGGAAACCTTCTCATCTACAACCAGCAAACATCCAGGTACATTTGTCAACTTCAAGCACAGTTCCTTCTAATGATATTTCTGTCAGACGTATTTACTTAAAATCTTAACTGTGCTGTAAGTATTCAAGGCAACTTAAAATGTTGATTAGAATCCTTGTCATGTTTCATGAATTTTCAGTCCTTCTGCATATTCAGTTAGGGTAGCCATGGTGATATGTTTAAGGTTTGTCTTCTCAGTTCTCAAGTTATAGGTTTGAACCTTTCTTGGGTCTCTTCTATACCTTCAAAAGCAACACCAGTAAACCAGATTTTAGAGGGACTGAACCAGCTTAGGACTTTCATTGAAGTAGAGCTAAACTTAATTGGTTGAATGTCTGGACCCTTGTTCCAGCTTTGTGCTTTGTTGTAAATTTGGTTGAATTTCAGTGACCTACTTTGTGAAAAAGGAAATATAAACTACAACGCGTTGCAGTTGGGTTTGCCCGTTCACTATCTTGGCAATCGATACAGTTATAATCTTACGTCACTCATAGCGCAATTTTGAAACTATTATTAGAGCTAGTTTATAGGTTAACTCCTCCCCATTCAGCGAGCGTCCAGCTTCTTTCTCACGTCGTCAATTTGCTCCGCCCAAAAACCCCATGGTAATTTTAATGCAAGTGACAAACAGTATTTAATAATGTTAAATATAGGTTCCCTTGCGTATTTTGTAGTGACTCGAGATAAATTATATAGATCTTCTGTTTTATTAAAAATGTTGATTAATATATACTTTGTATACGTTGTATTATCATACCCAAGTTCCCTCTCTACTGCCGACAGTGAACTCGACAATTTTCTCTTGTGAACAGTGTTTTTACTTTTAAAGCCCTTCAATTTTCGGAGTGTGGTCGGGGCGTTGAGTTTAAGAAAAAAATACAAATCAATGAACAGGGGCGTAGTTACTTCGGTCATAAAAATGAAACGGCAGACATGACAGTCAGACCAGTAGATTAATAACGATTATCTAATTTGTTTCACTTTATCTCATATATTTACATGTATTTCAATTCTTTTTTATTCCAACCAATATAAAAATCTGTAGATGAGTGTTGGATACTGCATCCTGACCAATCCAATTTACCACCCGTAGTCATACATGAGCGAAATGTTGGACACATGACTGCAGAGTTACACGATAAAACTTTGTAAATTTATTTCGGCTTTGTTCACATTTTGAAGAAGAAACATTCGACGAATGATAAAGAAAACATATTTAAAGAATCTGCGGGAAAACGACAGTCTTAGTGAAACATTTTGTTTTGCACTGACCGCTGTGTCATTAGTGCCACTGAAGTAAAATATACACAATAATCTTATATATCCTGGATATACTCATGCGTACTAATTTATGTTCAGTGTTATTGTTTTTAAATGGCTATCCAAATAGTCATAACTATCATAATCATTAGATGACATATGATTAACTCACACATGCACACGAGTCGGTAAAATCACAAGAAGCTCTCGGAAAGTCAACATTTAATGTACATTTGTACATATATATGAGAACTTGGTAGAGTGCTAGTCTAACTATTTCGACTTCGAAGGCAAACCGATTATATAGGCTGATATTTTCAAGTTGTCACCTTCTAGTTATAAATAACAGATCTGTGAAAGGGGTCTCACTGAAACGCCAAATTAATTAGGCTATTGGAGTGCTGCTGTATATGTCCAACCCATAGTACAGAGGGGGTCCGACATGTCTGGCACAGGACTTTCTGCTGTCAGACAAGCGGTTTTCTGTCCCGGGTCCCGGTTATCCGAGGCTAGCCGAAATGTTGAGGGCAAAAAATTAAAACAAATAAATATTGTACGAAAGTCCTGCTTTACCTAGCCCAGACATTTTAGATCTATTTGCAGTATTGGGATAACATTTTAATCTTGCTTACTTTAAAAGTGCGCTGTTAATGTTTTATTTTTATTTTTATGCACATGTATTACCTCGTGGAGTAGCCTCAATATTTCGACTGCAAGACAGAACAATTTTACAAACTGATATTATCTAGTCTGCCTTTAAGAAGGGCGGCCATCGTATGTAGCAAAAAGCACTTGCGTGCAATTAGTTGGGCTATTCGTTGAGGTACGCAATAAAACTTCCATAGTTTATTTCATAAAGTTTTGGGAAAGTTTCATCATTTAGTGTACACCTGGCTCCGCCATAATGACACTTTAATATATAATTTATTACTTTAAATTTTTCTTTCCACGTTCGGAACGTGACGTCAGAATCAAATAAAGACTGATAACATGCGCCCCTATTTGACCTTTTCAATGAAAGAATGGAGGGGAGGAGTTAACCGATATCTACATGCTCTATTAATAGTTTCAGATTCGCCTTTGTGTGACATAAGATTGTAATTGTATTGATTGCTAAAATAGAGAGCGGGCAAAGCCAACTGCAACGCGTTGTATTTTACTCATTTTTCATTTTCAGAAAAATACCAATCATTGGTAAACATTCGCGGAAGATCACATGTGGTGCATGGAGCAATGAGAACCTGTTAGCTCTTGGTAGTCAAGACAACACGATCACTATCAGTAATCCAGAGGGCGATACCTTACGTCAAACATCTACACGGGCTGAGCCCGGTGACATACAGTTCTCAGAGATGAAAGGGGACGAGAGATCTACAATGGGAGAGAATACAGTAAGATTTATGGGACTTTGAATAATCATCTATTTCAGAATCAGGCCAGGATGTCAAATTATTTGGACTAATATAACATGGTTTCTGTAAGACATGAACAATGTAGTGATATTTGATTTCTTAGTAGTTGGTAGTTACACTATTAAATAATCTGTCTGGTACAGGCCTGATCAGAATAGACATGTTCTGTTGTTATGGCGATTGGTGATACTTGCCTGACTTTGAGAAGTTTGGTGGTCTAACCTGTATCGGAAGTTTCTGTTTCCAACAATGCAGGAAAGACACCATATTACTTAAGTTTCAATTAGGTTCTTGCTACAACTTACACAAGAGCCAATTAAACATACTGTTTTGTACATGTAAACAATTTATGTAGTGGTCTGTATGAAAAGAAAATACATTTAAGAGGTATTTGATTAACAGTTATTTCTGAGATAAATATTTTCTGACAGGTGTTTACAAAGTTAAATCTTCCTGTGTTTTACAGGTGAGCGTTGTTATAGGAAAAAAGACATTGTTTCTTTACAACATGAATGACGCAGAGAATCCTGTAGAATTAGCGTTCCAACAGAAATACGGCAATATCATGTCCTACAGATGGTAAGTACTTTAATCTTTCAAAATTGTTGTCATTACTGCTCTACCATGGTAAGTTTTCAGGCTTCTATTTGATTACCAAATAACAACAAGATTGAAGGATCCGTCTCATTACTGTAAAGTGGGAATTTTTCCTGTGATAAAAGTTTTGTGATTTGATTGCAGAGTCTTACAAGCGGATAAGAGAAATGTCTTATTATAAAATTAATATAAGTGAAATGAATCTTTTGAAAAATTATTTAATTAACAAATTTGGAAAGTTGTGAAAAATAGCAAAAATTTAATCTTTACAAAAATTTCCAAATTTATAATGTACACCATAGTAACTATGACAGTATATGAGGCATGGCTTATACATTCTCCATACTTCCATATTGTATCCCAATTGTATCCCAATTAAGTAAAAGTACATACAGGGCACACAGAACATTGTTCCGCTATACAGGCTGGTTTGTATGTTCTGATTTGACTACTAGTTTCCTATAGTCGATACTATTTCTGAGTCAGTAAAGTGGCCTCTAGATGAAGCATTTAAACAGATGTAATGCTTGTGTAAAGACATTATTATATATATGTTGTTTCAGGTATGGAGATGGCTACATTATGATAGGATTTTCTCACGGTTTTTTTGTTGTCATCTCAACACATATGAAGGAAATAGGCCAGGTATGACATACACCAACAAAAAATATAATTAATAATGATTGTTACTTTCCTGTTTCTTATTAATGTAGGAGCTTTTTAGGTATCATCCATGACTTTATGCTATGCTGTGTCAGGTGCTATACTATCTTAAGTATCAGTGTGGTTACTTTGCTGAAGTTGGCTAAACTTTGTGTTGTGAAAATATTAAATTATCTTATTTTGTAGATGATAGTATTTCGTGATATCTCACTGAAACAAGCATATCTTCCATAATTATAGTGTTATAAAACTTAAAAGCATTTAGTTCATAGTCTGTGTAAATTAGTTAGGTAATAGTTCAGTGATGATGCTGCTCAGAATCTCAGAGTGCCTGTTAAGTTGAGGTAAATTTTTTGGGGGTTTTGATTCATCATATGTGTAAACATTTCTTTCTGTGTTTCAGGAGTTATTCCAGGCGCGGAATCACAAAGACAACTTGAGCTGTATAGCTATATCTCTGTCACTGAACAAAGCAGCTTCATGTGGAGATAACTGGTATACATTACCTCAATCACGATAAAATAAACGTTGCTTTTAACCATGACCCTGCTAATCTTCTAAAAAGGACTTACACGTCTTTTAATTTGGACGGCACCTTAAATTGTCTGCAGGAGTGCTCAGTGAAAATTTACTGACCAGAGCAAACAGTACAGATCAGTACCAGAGTGCTTGGTTGTGTAGGCGTGATCATGATCTACACTGTTTGCAAAGCAGAACTGCTTGCCACAAGCATTGGTCTTTCCAACACATAGCATTTCCTTATATTCCCCAAGAAATGAGTTCAAGAATGAATTTGTTCCATCCTGTTACATTCAAGATTTTGAGATAGTGTAATTTAGATACATGTAGTAATTGGTGTATTCCTTTCAGGATTGGAACACATGTACATAATTAATGAACCACTCAGTTTGTCAAGGTGCTTAACTCTGTTTAGGAAAAAGAATGAGACTTTGTAAAGCATGTGTTTGAAATGCAAGTACTTAATAAATCTATATTTTAGGTAAAATGTTCCTTTTGAAATGCACTGCTGTATTTTCTTTAGCATTAGTTGTATCATGTTGTCCGAAGCTGTTTGCATAATTTCCATGTGCCACATGTCTCTTATTTGTCTATTTTTAGTATCAAGATCCATGACCTTTCTGACCTGAAGGAAATGTTTGCAATAATCAACCTGGATGATGAGCGAAGCTTGGACCGGATGGAGTGGACAGATGACGGGCAGCTTCTAGCTATAACATCTACGAAAGGCAACCTGTATGTGTATCTTACAAGTCTGCCAATGTTGGCGGCCACCCAGCAGACCAGGATCGCACACCTGACATCCCTACTTGAGGTCACGATTGAAGACAATATCCAACAGGTACATCAAATTTCCGGATAAACTATCATTGCTGATAGAGTCAGGAAAAGTTTTAATCTTTTATGTAGTTAGGAAACATAAGGAAAAAATTTAAGTAAAATAAAAAAATTTAGTTGTGAAAATCTGTAGGCATAATATTTACGATGAAGCCATTGATGCAATTTTAAGTTTTAATTTACTTGGCAAGCTTACTTACTTTCAGCCATTTGGATTCTGGGTAATTCCAGACTTGGGTACTTTTGCCAAGACTTTTTTCATTGCTCACAAACAATTTAATGTCAATCATTTGTGGAAAGTTTTTTTTTTATTATAATTAAAATCTATACTGTGAAAATGTATATAAAACTTAATTTTACCTGAAAAGTGTGATAGTTGGTTGACATTTATTCTGGTGGAGGCTTCCCTTGCAACCAGTGTAGACCAAAAATCTGACCTTGGTCTACACTGTTTGTTGTTGAGAAGGTAAGTTACCATTGAGCATCCATGTGAAATGTTCATAGCAGTGTTTAGACTTAAACACAATGTAAGTCTGTTAAAGAAAATACAAATGGTATAAAAATTCAATTGTTCCTTTGAACTATTTTAGCCAGGTCCTGATGCGGTAAGCTATTTTTCAAGAACTTACTGTTCACTGATACTAGATTAGTGCATGCGGTTACAATAAAATATTCAACATGGTCTTTATACTCTTGTACAGGAACACTTAAGTTTTTCAGTGGATTTTTTTTTCACTTTTAAGGTGAAGGACTTAAGCTCGGTTAGTTTCATTTTATTTACTGTTATCTATTTTTCTACCTTTATTTTGATGTCAAAGTGGTGCTTGTATATGCAACTGTACTGTAGTTATATTTTCATTTCTGGTAATTAGCCTTCTTTTGGGTATTTCATTAAAAAAGATAACCTTCTGCACAAAAGAAGGGGTTAATGCAATACTGATGTATCTTTTGTAAAAATACAGAAGAACTAAAACTGTTTTGCAGTGAACCCTGGAGAAAAGCTTTTCCTAAGACTTAAACTTTTATGCTGTAAACTGTGGTTACAAAAATGTAGGTGCCAAGATATTTCTTTCCATTGAAGTGTTTGTATTCAAGTCTGATGAAGTTAACTATACCAGCCGCGTCATGAGAAAATCGACTTCAATGACATTATTCAAATACAGTAAAATATGTTTTGTTTGGCACCCTTTCGGACCACTTGGCCATGCCAGTCTGACCTGGATGATGTTAAATCAGGTTTTCTGGTGTACATTTCATGTTACTGGGACTGAAGCACTGTAGCAGATTAGGCAATGTACTGTTTAAACAAGGTGCCAAATAAAACAGGCTTTACTGTATTTAGTTATTTGCATTTAAAGTACATAAAAAATCATTCTTTTATGTTCTTGTTTTGTGAGGAAGGGGACATTTAATATTGATTTTAAGATACTTTTTAATAGGTTTATGGCATTATTTGGATGTTGTTTTCTGTATGTAAGGTGACTGGAAATGATTATATCTGTGTTTGTAATCAAGGTCATATTCTTAAATTATCTGGAAATATATTTCATGTAAGACAGTTTATAAACCATACATTGTCACCTAGACTGGTTTTCTCATGACGCGGCTCAAATGTGTGTTGTACTTTATCTAAACAGAGGCATGCTAGTGCATATTTTTTCTGTGCTTAATACTGTGATGAAAAAAAATGACAGTAAATTGGATGATTTTCAGTAAGTCTGTGTAAATTTTTGCTCTGAAAGTACTTGGCTTCTCAATTAATTTGTCATAACACACCTTACACCAAGTCTAGTTATTGTAAGAAAAGTAGATAGGAAGAACTGCTTATGTTAAGTGCAAAGAGTTAAGTGCAAAGAGTAAAGTGTAAAGAGTTAAGTGCAAAGAGTTAAGTGTAAAGCATTAAGTGCAAAGAGTTAAATGTAAAGAGTTAAGTGTAAAGAGTGAAGTGCAAAGAGTCAAGTACAAAGAGTCAAGTGCAAAGAGTCAAGTGCAAAGAGACAAGTGCAAAGAGTTAAGTATTTGAGAGAGAGACAGAGGCTGAGAAAACTTGCTTTACAATTGAACTGAAGTAAATTCATGATATAAACTATATGTTCTACAGCTAGACCTAACCAATATGCAGTACCGACAACCAGGCAGCCTGTCATAACTGATGTATGTAACCAAGTTAATGTTTTATAGGTTGGGCATAATTATACTAGAACATTTTTGTTCATGTATATTTTACAGGAACAACCAGCCACTATTTCTGTTGACGTGGAACCATCGTATCTTGGACTTGGACCATACCATTTGGCCGTGGGTATGAACAACAGAGCCTGGTTTTACCTTCTTGGAGATAATGGTAGGATCCTTCTCTAGATTACAAAAATTTCATTGTATAATACTGGAGGATGTTTTAACCATGCTGTTTGTAAATTGATATTATTTGTGCAAGCATTGGAGGAATATTTAGTTATTACCAGCCCAACATTACTGGCTAAGGAAGAATTTCCAGATCCATGATATAATAACATGTACATTCTATGTCAGAAAGTAGGATGAAAAATAGCATCAAAAATATTTTAGCTAATGCATTCTGACTTCTGCTTCATTTTTAGGGACTATCCATTTGGTGATTTTATACGTAGTTGCTATTTAGTGGTTTTATACCTGTGAATATAAATACAATAGAGTATGTTTGCCATCATATTTATAATGTTTCTAATACTGTAGGTACATTACCTCTGGAGTTTGTAATACGTAATCTTATTTGTTATAATTTGATGATAGTTTTTTTTTGTGCACATTTTCTATGTTGTTTATTTTAGATTTTTACAAACTTTTATTTTCTTTGATTAATTTTCTGTTAAAAGACTGTTTGACTTCAATGACTTACAGAGTTTGGATAAGAAAAAAAGACATTATGCATGTCCTTACATACTTTCAGAGGATGGGGAACTAGGTATGAATATTGGGTCATACTGATGGTTATACCTGTTTTGCTTTATTGTATGAAGTTAGATTTTATGCTTTTGTGGCATATGTTCCAAAGTATATCTGATCTCTCTTTAACAGATTTACTGTGAAATTTGATAGTCCATGCATATTGAAGAAAAACGTGTTTGTAGAGATATAATTTCATTCAAAACTTTTTTAAGGATGAAAAAGAAGAAAAAAAAGTTAGTTCAGGATTGTGAGATATGCAATTTAGGCTGAACTGGTGAAGGGTAAATTTTGGGACAAGATTGTTTTATTATCAAGAATTGCAACTGTTTTTTGTTATCATGTGATGTTTTTGATTTTATCATATCCAGTTCACCATGGTTATTCTGGGGGTAAGAATTCTGCATGATCTGCCCTCCCCTCCCTGAATTGTTTTACTGAATGTATTCCTGATATATTTTGCATGTATACATTTAATACTTAAACATTAAATACTTGATATAAGTCCTGAAATATGATATTACTCACACTGAATATTTAGGCTCACCTATTTTGTCATTTTTATTACACTTTAGCAAGTTTTTCTCGAATTTGGGAGTGAGGAAAAAACAGTAATCTGAAATATCACCTACCCATCTTATAATAGTTCTTTGATTATATTTTTCTTTTCATTTGAATTTGTTTTGTTTTAGCAATTGATGAAAATTTAAGCATTTATTAATTCATGGACGTTTCATATCTGTTATATAATCCCCTGCATTCTTCAGTGAAAGAAAGTCTTATTTCTAATTACTGATTGCCTTCTTGATAAAGTCAGTTGTTTTTGAAAAAGCACTGAATATTGATGTTAATGGTACATGCTCAGAATAAGCAGTTTCTATGGTAACAAAGAAACAGCCAGTGTCATATGTTTCAGAGAAAACCCATTAACTGTGCTTCATTTGTCATATGTTTAGTCCTTACCTTGCTAAATGTCTACAATGGACTTGTCCATCTCTCTGTTTGGACTGTACCATTTGTTGTTCAAAGGGGTGATTATTTAAAATTTACTGACTGTATATGGGACAGTCCGGATCATGATCAGACTGCAAGGATAAGTCGGTTGATCATGATCTGCACTGGTCACAAAGGTAGACTCGCTTGCTGCAAGCAGGGTAAAGCTTAACATTTTTTGTGCATGCTTGAATTGTATTACTAACCGTTTCATAATGTTCAGTACTGTTATATATTAAATATGTTTTTTTCCCCACAATGTGTATGAGCCATAACCAAGCCAGATCATAACAAGGGTGTATAACCAGTTTACTAGTGAGTGAATGGTGCTGTGATGAATCTTACATGTTTGATGTGTGTTCTCACTGATTTACAATGTGTAGTAATAGAAAATTTACATAACTGAGCCTTGCTGTGGAAAAATCAACCGTCATTGTGGGAAGCATGTTGGGGATGCTTTTTTCGTCGGAACAATTTTGAAATACATGAGTGGCTACAGAGATAATTCCATGAAGTGAATACTTTGATAGCCATATAAGTATGCATGCATGAATCCGTTTGTTGTTTATTCTTGTTCAAGCTGTTTGTTAACAACCACGGGCTGTATTTCTACTGAAAGTTGTTTAATGTAGGAGTTCTCTAAAGGCATAATTGTTATCTGTAAGTGTCAGGGGAGCATCCATTGTTCTGGATGATAAACTATCCTTTCAATACCTATCTTTTGAATAAGATGAGTAGAAAACTCCAGATTTGTGCTGACAACGGTTACCATAGTAATGTCATTCATCTATTCTCACAGAGACAAAAGAGCAGACTTGCTCTCAAAAACTGGGAATATTTTTAAATTTGACTTTAATGAGTACTTTGTAGATGTTTGTGTATGAGGTTTAGTTTGCAGGAAAAACAGGCACTAATTGAAAATGGAAAACTTGCAATTTATTTTTAGCCACAAGGTTGCGAATTTTTCATTGTCATATCTCTTTATTTGCAAAAAAGACAATCCAGGTATCAAAAAACAGACAACAAAAATTATAACAGAAACTGTTTAAATGTAACATAAAATGTACACCGGGCATTATTTGAATATGAACATGTGCAGGTTATATATTTTTATGTAATTTGTTATATACTTGAAGGTTTGGAACAGCTGAAGGACAGAGAGTATCTTGGCACAGTACATTCCATCAAACTGAATGCAGACTATGCTGCTGCCCACTTTGAGGATAAAATACAACTTCATATGGTAAGAAAATAAATTACAGGTATTGCTGCAGTTTAATGTGGTAAGAAAACAATATAACAGGTATTGCTGCAGTTTAATGTGGTAAGAAAACAATATAACAGGTATTGCTGCAGTTTTATGTGGTAAGAAAACAATGTAACAGGTATTGCTGCAGTTTTTTGTGGTAAGAAAACAATATAACAGGTATTGCTGCAGTTATATGTGGTAAGAAAACAATATAACAGGTATTGCTGCAGTTTGATGTGGTAAGAAAACAATATAACATGTATTGCTGCAGTTTTATGTGGTAAGAAAACAATATAACAGGTATTGCTGCAGTTTTATGTGGTAAGAAAACAATATAACAGGTATTGCTGCAGTTTTATATGGTAAGAAAACAATATAACAGGTATTGCTGCAGTTTTATGTGGTAAGAAAACAATATAACATGTATTGCTGCAGTTTAATATGGTAAAAAAGCAATATAACAGGTATTGCTGCAGTTTTATGTGGTAAGAAAACAATATAATAGGTATTGCTGCAGTTTTATGTGGTAAGAAAACAATATAATAGGTATTGCTGCAGTTTTATATGGTGAGAAAACAATATTATAGGTATTTCTACAGCTACAACAATGCAAGCACTGCACATTGCAGCAGCTCCATGTTTTGAAAAAGAAAACACATGCCATTTGTTGCTGTGGCTACATAAAATAGCAGAAAGATGCTTTACATATTGCTGTGTCCGCAAATGATTCAGCAAAAACACATATTTTGAAATTTGATAATGTGTGAAGATATAATTATGTTGTTCTATCAATCTAAGTCATGGTACTGAATAAAGTTGATTTAAGTTAATGGTTTTTTCTCAACATATTTTTGATGATTTTCTGACAGCTTCCTCCTGAGGGTACAAAGGGAGTAAGTTCCTTTCCTCTAGACAGACCAACTCTGTTTTATACTTGATGTTAGATAGATCCCCGTAAACATTCCTTTGCCAGTTTTCTCTTGTCTGTTGTAAATTTTTATTAGCACATTAAAATAATGTTTATGTAGAAATCAGAACATAGAGCATTTATTGTATGAACTTAAAATTGTATGTATCCTTTCTGGGGCATTTTACTAAGTCCAGTTTGCTACATACTGGTTAAGTGAATTAGTTTAATTGAATCAACATTCTACATTTCAACATTTTGGTGGCACATTCGTAAGAATGTAAAATGTATCAACCTTCTGTCAAACTCTTCGCTGGAGTTATCTCCCTTACTTTACTGTGAAGATAATTTTAGATCTCTCTTTTAGTTACAGTTATCATAACTTGAAAAAGATTGTTTAATGAATTTCAATTTTTATTATCAAATAGACTTTGATGCAGGTCACTTGTCAGTCGTTATGATGTTTTGCTGTAACAAAAGATTCAGTGAAGTAAGGAAGGCAACCCCTTTGAAGAGTTTGTCACTTTGGGAGTAAATGAAATCGATATTTTAAAGAATACTTAAGAAACTCTCAAAATTTTTGTTTCAATTTTTCTAGCAGCAAAAATTTCTTAGTCTAGATAAAAAGTCAGATTAATCACTGTTTATCACTGTAATAGGAAGAATTTGAAAATGCCTGGAAGTAACGTAGAGGCTTGTAGATTATATTTTGAAAAATGCTAGCTTGTTAGATAGGGTTTATGAAGTAAGTTTCAGCAGTGTTACAGTTGAAGCTAGATAGTAAATGTTAAATTTGTTTGCCAGCAGTAAAGGTGATTTATGAAAGGTTTAAATTATCAAGTTGTCTTTTAACTGCAATACTAGTATCATTAGGACAAATTCTCTGAAGTTATTTATACAAGGTCAGATTTGAAAAAAAAAACATCTTTAAATACAATTTGATATAATGAATAAACAAAGAGTCCGCAGTGTTCATTGGTTTTTCCAGCTAGCTTCCGAAAGTTGATTGCTCAGAGTTTATGCCATTTTAAGATTTTTTTTAACTTGTACATTATCAGGCAAGATGTGTATATTTCTTAGTATTGATATCCGGGCATGTTAAATACATGTATACCATGTAATATTTTTATCAAGTGACTTTTTATATACTAGGCCTTTTTCATAAATTATGCTTTTGTAGAGTGCTTGATTGATTTCTCAGGCTTTGTTCTATTTCATGTTGTTAGAAATATTGTTTGCATGTACCTGAAGCTGGACACGTGTCTTTATTCAATACTTCAGTCTTCATTCCATGCACTACCTGTCTTTACACAAATACTTATTTTTCATCCATGTAACTTTATGTAAAGTTACACAAGGTCCTATACAGACTGTAACCTTTACAATCAAATGAAACATGTATAATTCAAAGCATATACGATGTAACATCAAATGACATTCATGTCACTGAAATATTACCATATATTTTTGTCATTCACAAGTCATTTTACTAAGTATATATTATATTTTGTGTACTGCTATATCAAGTAGAGTTACAAAAAATCAGAAGAAGATAATTGGAATATAACAATGTGTATGTTTATAGATTGAGGGGGAGACAAGTGGTACAACAGATGAACGTGAGAGCAGGCTATTCCCAGACAAGGACGTTAACCAGACACACATCACATGTCATGATATGACTCCAGAATTCCTCATCTTTGGTACTGATGTAAGTAAATAATGTACATGTATATATAGAGATTTATCTCTTACTGTACATGCATATTGTTATGTTTTTCAGCGGTTGATTGAAATATAGTGGTGGATTATTACCTATTAAGCACACTACAAAAGTAGAGTTTTAAACATGAAATAAGCAGAATAATTGTTGGTTTTGAAGTACTATTGCATAAATATCACTTATGAAATACCAGTGGTAGTTATATACATTAGTGGCTGTGCCACTCATGAAAAGATCACTTTTGGTGCCCACTTGGTAAAATTATACCGTATTACACTGTAACCAACAATTATCCTCTATGTCGGAGTAACAGTATAGCAGCAATGTCCAATAATAAGTGTATCAATTTACAAGTATGTGGTAGACAAGAAAATATTAAATTGCTGGCATATGATTTTATTTGTTCTGTGTTGTTTGCTGTGTGGTTTTGGGTAAGTTGAAATTTCACAAATTCTAGGTGTGTAGTAAGGTTAGACAAACCATCAGTTTCCCAGCAAGTATTTCACCTTTATACAGAGTTAGAAAGTTCTAGAGTCTTTAAAAAAGTTTGCTCAATTTTTGTGGACTATTTTCTGTTTCAGAATGGAGGACTGTACTACTTCTACATTGAGGATTGGCAGTATGTAAATGAGTTCCGTCACGGTGTTGGTATACGTAAAGTTTTCCCCGACCCTAGCGGCACCCGACTGGTCTTCATTGATGACAAGAAAGATGGATATGTTTACAATCCTGTAAGTTTATAATCTATGTGATGATTGTTTCACAACGTTTAGTCTTTAGAAAAGCTCTTAAGTAAAATATTTTTCAAAATACATTGACCATTGTCGTAAAAACTGGAGGGGGGCAGCAAGTTTTTTTATCTCGGGAAGAACTAATTGAATGAAATCTGCCAGTGTATAAAAAAACAAATTGTTTATTGAATGGTAAGATCTAGTTGTCTTTCTCTGGCCTTATAATTTGGCCTGTATAAATTGCATGCTTTGGAAAATTCATAGTCAGGTAAATGCAGAACAGCTTGAAAATAAAAACATCTGCTGAACCAGTCTGGCATGGAAATTCATTCGTCCTGTGATTTTCAAGAGAAGCTGTGTTAACACCCATTCAGAGCAAGTTACCACCAGTTACACAGAACTGTTAGATAGTCTGTAACAATTACAAAATTGATATAATGTTGATTAATTTCATGAAATCCAATAAATTACTTTTGAAATCTTGTTCCAACATTTCATCCTTGAATATCTCCCTTCATCAGGTGAATGACATGTTAGTTGAAGTACCAGATTTCTCACCATACATTAGAGGTGTACTCTGGGAAATGTGGGCCCTGGACAGGGGTGTGTTTATTGCCTATGATGAGGAGAAGATCTATACGTACATGTACTACAGAGAACATGTCATGGGTAAGTAATAGTTCCAGAAATTCAATTAAGTTTATTGTCTGGGCTTTTTGAAGAAAAGCCTTGATTGATTTAACCAATCAGAAGCTAGTTATTCAAGAGTTATTGTTATCTTTGACCATTGTTATAGATTAGGTAATCTTTTCTTTTGGAAAGATAACTAAGCAGGACTTGCACACTGGATAAATGTTCTCTTCATTTTCCTGTTTACATTTCTACATCTTAAGATTTTTCAGTTGAGAAAGACGTTGTATTTTCATGAATAACAAAATCAATTTTTTAAACTCCTGTAGGGAGTGGGTGGGGCAATATTGGCACAAAACAACTTAATTTACTTTCTACTTCATTATTTAAATCAATAAATCCACCAATTTAGGTTTATTATCAACAGTTTTATTGATATAATTTGCCACAGTTTGTGTGCATAAAAAATTGAAAGCAAACACTTCTATGTCCTCTGTTCATTCTCCAGGTACAAGATGTGACTTGGTTGGCTTTACCAAACTGCCATACGGTCAGATACCAGTGATGTTACATAATGGGGAGGTAACTCTACAAACCCAGAGTGGAAAGTTGGTGACCATTGCCTTAGATACCCATTCTTACTTGTTTATTGACACAATTGAAGGCAAGACAACAAAAGAGGTATTATACACTCAATATTCTTAATTTTTATTTTGAAATTCATGCATTCATGTATGTGAAATATATTTTAATCAATTTCCATTGATTATAGTGGCTCTTCTTTGGCATTAAAATTGTGTATTTTATCCTTAATTTTATGTCTATTAAATTTAGTGTTATAATTTATGACTAACTGCTATGCAATTGTGCTTTAACAATTTTTCCAAGCTTTGTTATTTCTTTTCATTTTTAGTACTGTTATCTTAGTATGTAAATGTTTGAGGGTTCCTTTCAAGTAGGATTTCAGCAGTTTTAGTTATTTTCCTATGGTTTAAAAATCCAAAACAAAATTAGTTTCCTCATTCTTTTTTTTAAAGGTTTTCATTCAGTTTAACTTCTAAGAAGTTTTATTCATTTCCAGGGAAAGGATATGGTACATTAGTTTTGAATACCTGTTTTAAGATACTGTCTTATTGTATCACCTGATCACTGGTTGACTCACAATATGTAGTGTACTCTGGTTGTGGTTTGTCCAGTCTCAAAGTCTCAATATGTCCATCTGTTCCTTAAACAGGGGTTGAAAAATATGGTGAGACTACAAAGATGGCAACATGTCCTGTGCCAGTCCCTTACAAGAACTATATCACTAGATAAAAGGTGCCCAGTTGGAGATATAGCCTCTCTTTTTGCCTTGATGTTCATGATGTGTCTTTTAGCATGGAGTGACTTGAAATAACAACACACAATATTTTGGGAAATATATTTAAGATTTAAGGTCAAACAACCTGACTATAATGTCAGTGGTCTGTAGCAATAATGAAAATGCCCCAAACTACAAGGTCAATACCCCTTGGCTGCAAGGTCAAGGCCACTTGCTACAAGGTCAAAGCCTGTACCTAGAAGGTCAGGAACACATGGTAACTGTTTGAGTTCTCTGAACAAACATTTATATGCATCTAAATAGTTATTTTGAGTGAGTGAATGAGTAGAGTTTTTCTAGACACTTCTTTGCCTGTGGCATGGTATATTTGGTCGTGTGTTTCTGTCATACATTTATACTCTCCTTCTCACAATGATATTGGAGATTCTACGAGGACGATTACCTTCAGTACAGGTACTGATTACCTACAGAGGACTACCTACAGTAGGTGTGATACTACAGTACGGTACTGATTACCTACAGAAGGTACTGATTACCTACAGTACGGTTGATACCTACATACAGGTACGAACCTACAGAGGCAGAGGTACTGATTACCTTCAGTACAGGTACTGATTACCTACAGTACAGGTAGTGGCTTTGGGTGATTCTAGGTAATGGATCTTCTCTCAAATGATTTCTTATATTTTCTAAAGGGAGATGGCATTACATATTGCAGTGTCTATTCGGCTATAGATGATAAATATAATGCTCACAAAGTGGGCTTGTTTTCTACACCCAAATGAAAAAGAATATAACTATGTAGTAGCATGTTTTATCCATCAACATTTTTATCTTATAGGAAAAGACTATATTTATGTTGTTTTTGACTTAAGCTTTTACCTGTATATATTATGTTGTTTTTACCTGTGTATGGTAGTTATAAAAGGTGTTGTTAAAGAATAGTAACCTTATGCAAAATCAGTATGGTTTTATTTATACATAAACATTGTCAGGCAAGTATACCTGCTTCTAACTTGTAGTTCTTGCAACAGATAAATAGTATATTTTGTAAGTTAGGTAAAAAATATTCGGTCTTACACTCCAGGTTATATGTGTGTATGTATTCTTTTGATGACCCAATAAGCATAAAAATGTACGTGTATTTTAATAAGGTGACATATTTTTTTCCAGATGAGCTCTTGCCTAGACCAGACCATTGCTTTAAAAAGGTAGGTTCAGCTTATATATAACAGAACTTTTTATACATAATAAATCCAGCTGTCAGAAAAGTCTAAGATTGGACACCCCTGTACATGTGTTTCATATTTAGAATTCTTCATTTACTTGTTGAACTTGATATACTAGGACTGCTGTTAAAAAGGATTGAAAATTACTCTGTTTATTGAATTGTGTTAGCTCTTTATAATTTCTGCAGAATATAAATATTTAATGTTGAAGTATGTAATGTTTCAATATTGACAATTTTTGCTGTAGATGGAAGGATGGATGGATATTCTGTCAGCAACTGAATGCGAAGGAATACTGGTTGAAGCTGGGGTACTCATCACTGAAATGCCTTGATATAGACTTTGGTATGTTTGAAAAATATAACATACTATTTGTATGGGCATCCCTTGGCACTCACCTCTTTACCACTTTTCGTCAGATAGATTATTTACCATGTATTTTATGCCGTTAGTGATGTTAAAATTGGTCTGTGACTGTATTCCAGCTCATTTTTACTTCACTTTCATCATGAAGTAATTTATTTTTTTAAGAGCAAGTTAGGTGGTAAATTTCAGATGAACAAGTATGTTGAAACTGGTAAATATTATAGTGTGGCTTCTCCTTCATTCACTAAGAACCCGCAGTGTATTCTTCATACTTCCATGCCGACTTGACACTATGGTTTGTTTTACAGCTATCCGAGTGTTCAGGGAGCAAGGAGATGTGGGTATGGTTTGCTCTCTGGTACAGATCAGGGTAAGTTGTTAGAAGACTCCATTCTTAATTGTTTATAATACAGCAAGTATATGGGAAAAGTTAAGCAAAATTTGTAGATTAAGGTTTTGTGTGTGAAGTGGTTGCATTTTTTTTCAAAAAATATTTAGAAATTATGTGTTAAAAATTATTTCTGCTGTTTTCTTAGGATGTTATCTTCAGATTAGTAGTTAGTTTTTTGTTTTGTGTCAGTTACATTGGAGACCATATAAGTTACATTGGAGAACATGTCAGTTACATTGAAGAACATTTCAGTTACATTGAACAGTGTGTCATTTTCATTGGTAAGTTACATGAACAGTGTGTCAGTTACATTGAAAACTTGTTAGCTACAGTACAAAAACATGTCACTTACATTGCAGAACTGACTTTCAGCATAAGACTTGTGTACATTTCAGCATTTAGAAGACAGGAACCAGCTGTCAGGGTACCTTGCCATGTATCTTGGAGAATTCAACCTGGCTCAAGATCTGTTCCTAGCATCAGGAAAACCACTAGCTGCTCTAGAGGTAATAATTGTGCCATTATATCGTAGTCCTGTACATTATCGTGCTTGAGGTCATCATAAATTTATGTTTGATTAGATCTCAAGTGCTAGTGGTATCAGCAGTGAATTTAAAGTTTTCAAGAAAGCATTATATTTTTTTGGGGGGGGGTGGATCTTTAGAAATTTCCTGAAGTTTATCAATATTCAAATGTACATTAGAATGATCTCAAAACCTGGACAAGGTACATAACTGTAATGTAGTTTGGTGAACAAAGAGACTGAATGTAGTTTTAATATACATTTTGTATTAAATTTTACAGTTGATGGTACATCTGTCTCCTTGGTTGAGTTGATAAGTCTGCTGACTTAAAATCACCTTGAGTCATGTTTTACATAATAGTTACAGATACATAATAGTTATGTTTTTCACACTAAGTATATTTGATGTTTTTGTAGATGAGGAGAGATCTTCTGCACTGGGACAGTGCCCTCCAGCTGGCCAAGGCACTGGCCCCAGAACAGATCCCTTATATCAGTAAAGAGTACGCCCAGCAACTGGAGTTTACAGGAGACTATATGACTGCACTGGCTCACTATGAGAAGGGAATCACCAGACAGGAAGTAGATAAGGACCATGATGAGGTGTGTGCTGCTGGAGTAGCCAGGATGTCAATCAGGATGGGAGATATCAGAAGGTAGGGACAGTGTACATGTATGGTTATTTCAATAAAACTGCATGTTTAGGGAGTCCTGTCTATTGAAGTGAGTTGAGGAACAAATATTGAGGACTTTCCACATGAGGTGTACAGTTTATTTATCAGGATTGATATTTTGTCACACAATTTATTTTATGACATTGTAGTGTTTTATGTATCATGTAACCCAGGTGAATATAACATCTCTTGTTTGTAAAGCACGGTTCTCAAACCACTTCATAAAATGCTTGAATGCTTTATTTAATGAAAAAAAAAAGTTGATGGAAGAGTTGTATAAATGTTGACTATTTTAAGGAGTTGAATACAAAACTTGTCATCTGCTCACAATTACAAGGCTCTTATTTGTCCTGTTATGTCTGCTTCATATGTATTAAATTTAACACAGCTGTTTATTATCTACTTTATATGTATATCACTATGATTACAGGGGTGTAGGTATGGCCAGCAAGATGCCCAGTCGAGTATTGAAGAAGGAATGTGCTAGCATCCTAGAAAGTATGAAGGTAAGTCTCGGTGATCTCGTATTGGATAATGTAGGTCATATGATCATTCTTCCATTGCAGAAATCAGTCTATAAGAATATGTTGTTCTCGTCTTTGACTTAAACAGAATAGCACTTTTAAAAGAATTGAAGGTAAAGATTTATAAGGATTGAGGTGATGCAAATTTTGTTTGAGTTAAGATGAACTAAGTGGAACTTGTGGAGCCCCAGTGGCGCAGTGGTAGCGCGTTTGCCTCAGAATCGAAGGGCCTTGAGTTCGATCCCTACCATCGCCAAGTCGGTAGTGTTGTTAGGCAAGACACAAATGATTCAACATTGCGCCCTTTGGGTTGATTCCATCCTGGATTGAGTCTCGAGAGCGTTAGACAAAAGTTGTAAGAACTTGTTTCGCAATCGAGACTGAATGAATTAGTATAAACTAACTAAGTGTTTCCATCCTTTGACTGTAGATGAAATGAAAATAACAGTTTTTTGCTGCTATTGTACTAAGTAAGTAGGTGACCAATGTCCTATCACTACAGTTATCATATCTACTATTGTATATATAACTTTAGCAATGGCAGGAAGCGGCCCTACTGTATGAACAAGGAGGATTCTATGACAAGGCAGCATCTGTCTATATAAGAAGCAAAAACTGGTAAGAAATTATAGAACATTATTTAAGAAGCAAAATTTGGTAAGAATTGAAAGAACATGATTTTGTAATTAACATCACTGCTATTTAGCTGAGGCATAGTAGGATTAAAGTAGACATTTCCAGACAAGGAGGTGTTGTGTTAGAATTCCAGCTCAGGAAGATCTTTACCATTCTCTTTTATTGGTTAGATGGGACAGAGTTATCATACATTTCTGAACGGTATGTATCTTGGTACATTCTAGGTGGTTACTAAAACTGTAAACTGACAGAATTTAGACTGAAAGTAGTTGAGGATTTGCTTACATTGCAGTGAGTAGTAAAGGAAAAATTAAAAATTTTGATATGAATTTTTACGAAATAAATTCCCGGATCAGTAGTAAAGTAATAAAAATTTTTGTACAATATCTAGTGTTATATTTAACATTAAAGGACAAAGGTTGGTGAGTTACTACATCATATAACATCCCCAAAGATCCATATACAGTACGCGAAGGCGAAGGAGGCAGACGGCAGATACAAGGAGGCTGCAGATGCATACAAACAGGCTAAAGACTGGGATAATGTCATCAGGTAATATAATCTGCATCTGTAATAAACGTGGAATTCTAAAACTAGAAGTCCCCCATAGTTGGTTAATTACATGGGTAGTGTGTTTGAGTCCCAGCAGGACTAAAGTTGTGTTCATGTCACAGAGTGTTATTTACTTAATAGGAAGGATGAAGTTGTGTACTGGTTTTGAACTCAAATTAAAATGTAAATACGGTAACTCTCTGCACTAAAATGCTCTTGAAAAGTCGTATGAATGCAAAAGAAATGTCAGCATTATATACTTTCTTATAAAGTTGTGGTCAGCCCACATTAGATGAAAGTTTTGTTCATTAGTTTTTACCAAGCTTGAGAAGTAGCAGTAATAGCACATTACCTGTTGCCAAGTAAATGTAAAATTACTGTTCTGTTATACTTACAATTTAAAAAGTATATTTAAATTTTGCTAATTTTATTCCACTATCTTTCAGGATAAACCTGGAGTTCCTGCAGAATCCTGAAGAGGCTGTTAAGATTGTTAGGGAGGTACAGTCAGTAGAGGGAGCTAAAATGGTTGCTAGGTAAATTCTCACTTTCTTTAACTACACTTTAACTCATACCCTGATGGCAACTGTTGATGCCTTTCAGAACAGTGAGGATCATATGTGTTGCAAATAAGTGCAGCTATCATCCCTTTTAAACATCACAAGCAATGACAGTGTTGTAGTTTTTAATAAACCACATTCAACCCCATGAAAGTGATATAATAATATATCGTTGATGGCAGTGTGGGGTACAGTGCTTAAGCTCTGGATACCAATGCGAGGTCCTATTTTTATGTTACAACCGGGTAATGTTTATATTTCAGAAACGTTTCATTGTTTCCTTCCTGTTGAGAAGACTGTAATGAAACCAGTGGTGTCGGCTATACAGTTCCAATGGTCGATGTCAAAGTGCTAGGGTATGGTACAAGGCTTCCCTTGTATCTGCTTCAGTCTCTAAAAATATATGACCAGATGGAAATGGCTTGCTCTTTTTTGTGTTACCTTGGTACTGTACTGAAATATACAGACATAATATTTAAGCTGAAAACAGTTTCAGGAACAGTTTGTGTATGAAATGCTATAAATTGATATCACAAGTTATATTTACAGATAGAAGAATGACTATGGGTCAGCTATAAAATTCCAGAGAGGGCAGTGACGAAGCCTTCCTGCCAGTAACCGATGGAATGTGATTGATCCGACTCTTATAGGTAATGGGATCTAGGTTCAAACATGGTTTATAATGGCTGCACCACTGTAGTATACACTGGTACTGGCTTTTCCAGGGAGGGAGATCGAAGGCAAACTCATCTTCCTTACTGTCCTTAATAGTTAAATCTTTAGTTTCAAACAATTTACTATAATTGTGATATTAGTATATATTGACTATCATTAAAAATGTTTGTATCTATCATTAGTGATTTAGTTGCGGTGTGATATCTAAAAAAAAAAAAAAAAAGCGTCAGCCTTGGTGCAGTGGTACCACTGGTCCTGGGGTCAGGTGATGTGAAAACTAAATTGTATAGCAGTCTGTGAATAGATTATAAATATTCTTTATCTCTGAAATCAGGTCCTGATGCGACACCAGAAGATTACCAGAGTATAGCTTTATTCTTTGAAAACGAAAAGAACCATTTCTTGTCTGGAAAGTTCTTCTTACTTAGTGGACAGTACAACAGGGTGAGTTACTGAGAACAATATACAATGTATAATTGTTTCTATTGTGCCAATATGATTATGAGATACAATGATTGTTTAACAAAATGTCAATAATTGCTTGTAACTTTAAGTACATGTTGTAAAACAGTCATGCTTTGACATAGAAAAAAGGTAAAGACACTGCAAACATTTTGAATACAGCATACCTCTTGTATGTGGAATCCAGTTAATATACCAAAGAACCAAATATATACATGTACTTGTAATCAAGGTGATAGTATGTTGCTTGTATGTCCATGATAAACCCTTTCTGTTCTAGTATATACTTACTGAGGGGCAAGTAAGGAAAGTCAGAATTCTTGACGGAAACACTATTAGGATTTACTAAACTTCTACCTTAAGTCAAAGGCAGCTGAATAAAAAAAAATGAAGGCGGCCAAATAATGTGACAACTGCAGAAGTTCATATGGGTAAAAGTGTTACATATTATATATTGATGGATAGTTTAATGGTGCTTGAATTTTTCAGGCCATGAAGCATTTTCTGCGATGTGACGGAGAGAACAGCCAGGCTATTGAACTGGCTATTGAGACAGTTGGACGTGCTAATGATGATCAACTCACACATGAGCTTGTCAACTTCCTCATGGGAGATACAGATGGTGTTCCTAAAGTTAGTAATACATGTTTACATTCATCATATCATATCTATAGTATTATTTTAAATCGCTGCTTAAAAAGAGGAATACATATTTTCTTGTACATAGACCTTATTGTGAACTTTATGTTTTCTATACAGGTGTAGGTATTAAATACACTTTGTGGTTGTTTTCAAATTTCTGCTAGGATTGGATGAAAAATATTCTTTTTTTCCTAGATTGATATTAATTTTATTAGTATTTCTCTCCATAAACTACAATTGTTCCCAGTTAATAGTTTGGAGTACTTTATAGCAGTCGTCATATGCATGCCATATTTTTCTGATCTATCGTCTATTTTACAGGATGCCAAGTACCTGTTCCGTCTGTACATGGCACTGAAGCAGTACAGGGAAGCTGGCAGGACGGCTATTATCATAGCTCGAGAGGAACAGAGTGCAGGTAAGCTTTGGTCACGGTAGCCTTCTATACTGTGTAGTGGGGGTTTATTTAAAGCTGCATTTGATTTCACTGTCAATATTGCAGTACCATTTATACTGCAAATTCATACAACCCAAATTCCATTACATGAATTTGAAATGAAAGCTAGATCTATCTTTTAAAGTTGGAACATTGCTGTCAGTATTGATATGAGAGATGTACTAGGTTAATAATGTGTAACTTGTAACAATATGTAGATCTAATAAAAGTTTATGAGGAATTGTAACTTTTAAATAGCATTTGAAGCAATATTCTTTCAGGTAATTACAGGAATGCCCATGATGTGTTATTCAGTATGTACCAGGAATTAAAACAACAGAAGATCAAGATACCGACAGAGATGGCAAATAATCTGATGATACTACATAGTTATATTCTTGTGAAGGTAACTGTAACTTTTCATGTTTTCACACGAGATTGTTACCCAGAAAAAAGGCGAGAAATGGATAATGCTTTCTAATTGAAGTTGAATACGACTATAAGAGATGTTCGTAGCTGAGTTTTGTACAGTTCAATTTCGTTAAGAATGTGTTTATAAGTGTCACCCAGGTGATGATGAGGTACTCTGTACACATGTACGTAAATCTAGTATATTGAAGATCATTCACTTTAACATGCCTGTGCCAGTCTGGCTGGAAGGTATGTTTACTTGCTGAATGTCAGCATAATGTTACTAGTGTACTTTTGAAAATGGGCTAAAACTTGAAACATGCTAATACAAACTGACACATTTCTCCATGAGTAACTGACAGCTTCTCTACATGATAACATGGTCTTACAAAGCACTTTTGTATATGTTACAATAGAAGATATGATACAAAATGTTCACAGTATGTTTTGATGTTATTTCAGATTCATGTTAAAAGAGGGGACCATATAAAAGGAGCCAGAATGCTTATCAGAGTAGCCAACAATATCAGTAAATTCCCATCACGTAAGTTGTATGATACTCTCTAACGTTACCATTTCTTCGTAAATATTGAAGGGAATTCAATGAAATTTCATACAAATGAGAACATTGAGATGTGATGCCTGTAAGAGAGGCATCCATACCTGAAAGGTCAAAGCTTTAGGTGCATTTGTCATATCTACAAGGTCAAGGCAGCAGGTGCATTTGCAGGGATAATTCTAGGATGCGATTTCCGCGATTTTTCGCATAAAAATTGCCAAAATCGCATTGAAAATCATCAATTGAGAGAAAATCGCTCGCTCTCAGTTGACTTTTAGCTAATTATTTTAATTTTCGGTGCTTTTCTGACCTTTGACACGCTGATACCTTGCGGGTATCAATTATCCAACCAGAGCGCGTCTAAATATTACATTCAAAGATATTTGCCGACCGACGTACATTTATATAGCGTGTTCAATATATTTTATCACCAAAAATAAAACTTACTCATAACATTATCTGTCCCCAAACTATTATTTCTATAATCCAAAATTATCAGACTATTGTCTAGAATTACTTTTGTCAAATATCTCGGTCTGTTTGATGCCACGCGTGCGGCTAAGATCAAACAAAACTCACATGTACAATGTGCGCCGGCGTTTGTTCTTTGATCTCGCCAGTAACACCTGCAGCTTTATCTCTATGAATAAAAGAGGTTGAAGCAAAAATAAATATTTCGCCAAAGGTTGTTCATTAGAATAATTATAATAGTAGAAAATCGTTACTGGAAAAACGTTGGCTTTGACAGTTGAAACAATTAATGACAAAAAAACCGGACACGCTGGATCGCCGTGATTTTCTTTTAAAACAGAACATTTTGATTTAAATTCAGAACAATTGGAAAAGTTAATTGATAAATATTTTTGCATTCACAACTCAGAGGTGTCATACATCTTGGATTTGCAAACAATTTCAAAATTGACTGAATTAGTACGACAGGCCATATTTTCACACCAATCGGAGTGACAATGCTAAGGGACAAATTACAGCGGATTTTTAAACGAAAATAAATATTTTAAATAAAAAAATAACTTCGATGCTTTTTTGAAACAACAAAAAAAACACAACATAAGGCTGCAAACGCAGCGGCTATTCTCAACGAAAAACGGCGGCGATGTCTGATTCGATCTTTGTGATTCAACGGTTCTTAATTGAACAGGTTTCTTTTACAGGTGTGTTTTACCAGTATTTTAATTAATAAATATTTTAGCGCGAAGTCACCCAACATTACCGGAGAAACGCCAAGTCCCGCGATCGAAATTTTCACTCCAAACGGCGCCAAGTGACTCCATTGAATGGAGTCATTCTCGTTTTTTTCTCCGATTTTTACGTCACGTTATTTTCACCAGGAACGAGAATTCCGTTCCTGTTTTCCTCACTCTACTCTTCGCGTTTTTGCATAATCCTCCAGGCCTTTACTGTATTCTTGGCTCAAATATGATAAGGAAAAGATCAAATGTTAGAGGTGAACAGGGAGACACTCAAAATCCCCTTGGTCATAATCCCCTTGGTCCAAAAATGGCATAGTAGTCATAATCCCCTTGATGGATTTTACATTTTAATTTCAATAATTTTAATTTTTTTCAATCATTCGCTATAGTAAAGTTAAACTAGAGACAAATAAAACATTCAGTAATTTTTTTTATTCAATATATGCTTTTCCACTTGTAAAATTCATTGAGGGGATTATGACTACTATGCCATTTTTGCACCAAGGGGATTTTGAAGTACACTCAGGTGAACATAGATCACAATTATGACATAGTCAGTCTATCTGTATCAGATCAGTGCACTGTTCCATGTGTTTTTGTTCTAGTCAATAAATAATCATTAATTGCGTAATGTGTTTTTGCTTTCCAACTAAAATAATCTCACTGAAATTAAAAATATCTCACCAATATTTGACAAATGGGAGAAATATCTCGCCGAAAATTTGACCTAGAATAATCCCTGCATTTGTTAGTTGATAATGACAGTTCTTGTACAAAATGAAAACATAATATAGCACATGTTTTATGTGAACTTGCATTTGTGTTATGTTCTTGAAACCCAGTATTGTCACTGAACATGTAAAGTAATATATGCTGCTTTCAGAACTTGATATCAATACTGCATAAACTGTAGAATGAGATATATTTAAATCAAGATGTTTTCTGTTTGCAGATATTGTACCTATTCTAACATCTACTGTGATAGAATGCCATCGTGCAGGATTAAAGAATTCCTCATTTAGTTATGCTGCTATGTTAATGAGACCAGAGTACAGGTAAAAACAGATTTGTGACCTTGGTTATCTGTGGACTTGTTTCAAAATTTGCCAGGCTACAACCAGGCTGTCTTAATGGAAGTTTCACATTTTCAAAAGAAATTTAAATAAAATTATTATGCAGTTTGATATGGTTTCATCTGCCAAATCCACTTTCATAGTTAAAAAGGATAATTTCTTACAATTGAAATCCAGTCTTACTATAGGGAAATGATGTCAGATGCAAGAAACAGCAAACTAAATGTCAAAATATGTTTATGTTTTCAGGAACCAGATAGATCTGAAATACAAGAAGAAAATAGAAATGATAGTAAGAAAACATGAGAAGGCGGAGGAAGAGGAACCTTGTTCTCCTTGCCCATACTGTGGTTTCCAGCTGGCAGAGACTGAGCTCCTCTGTCCGGAGTGTAAGGGCAACACCCCATACTGTTCTGTCACAGGTCGACATCTGGTGAAGGAAGACATGACAGCATGTCCTAGTTGTGATTTTCCCGCTATTTTCTCGGAATTTATAAAGTAAGTTTATTGTAGAGAAGTCATGTATCATAGTTGGTATTCAGGGACCCATTGATTTTCATGAATCAAAATTTGCTTAAATATTTGTACATTTTAGGTGCAGTAACATATTACAAACTCCCATGAAGGGAGACAATTCATATTTTCAAAAGCTTTGACTGCCAGTGAAATAAGCACTGTTCAATACAGATCAGAAGTAGATCATTGAAATGGTACAAAAAGTTCACCTAAAATTCATTATCATTGTGCTAAAGTTTATTATTTAATCCAGAACAGATAAGGACTAGCATCTACTACTGATAGAGTCAGACTACTGGTACATGTCACGAGATAGGTTTCTTCTGAAATTATTGCTTTCAGTAAAATTAACTTAGTTCATACCAAGTGTGACAGGAACTGAGCTGAAAATAGCCGCAATTGTTTGACAACACGATTGTTTATGTGTATTGCAGGTTGATGGAAACAGAAGAGAATTGCCCGATGTGCTCTGAGAAGGTGATCAAACAGAACCTGCAGAAAGTCTCGGATACACAAAAATACCTGAACCCTGAGGAAGGCACTGAGTAGAACATCAAAGGAACCAGCATAGGAACCAAGTGTTCCATAGAAACTACAATGTTCTCTCAAACAGACCTTAACCATAGATACTGCAGTGTTCTGTCACTCAAAAAAATGGATCTGAATAAAATGTGATACACTTTTCTGTGCTGTCTTGTTCACCTATCAAATAACTTTGTGATTGATTTTGGATTAAATTGGAAAAATCTCAGACATTGACAATGATGTTTCAATAGGTAGACTTCATATATAAGTATACACAGTATATTTCTGTTGATCTTGTGCTGTGAATCTCAACCTTCTCCTCTGTTAGATGATTATCTTTCATTGTAAGCTGTATGCAGAAATAATTATTCAATAACTCAAAAAAGCAGAGAGGAGATCGGTTTATTAGTGACTATTTCAGTTGTTGAAGACTATTTTTATTTTAAATTTGTTCATGCCTTTATGATAAACACCCGTCCATGAAATATTTTACAAAAATCCTCTATTTACATTCCAATATTTATTATTTTTCTATGATGAATTGCTGTATTTATTCTTTACAAATTAATGAATTAAAGTTTTACTACTGTCATAGTTTGTGTCATACTTTCACCATACTTTCTCTATTGAATGTGTAGTGTTAAGACTACACTGTACAGAGATGTTTGAGCATAGGCACAGTGGTGACATGCCTGCCGGTCAGACTATAGATGAGGAGTCTGATCCTTGGGTCACCTCATCCTTGACCCAAGTTCAGAATTTTAAGTTACTTACAAAAATAAATGTTTAAATACTAATTTATTTATTCTCAATTGCGAAACAAGTTCTTACAACTTTGATAAATCGCTCTTGAGACTCATTCCAGATGAAATCAACCTTGAAGAGAGAGAAGTAATGTGGAAATATTTGTGTCTTGCCTAAGGACACAACAGCCGTGGCACTGGTGGGGATCAAACCTGGGACCCTCTGATCATGAGGCTAATCCACTACCACTGCGCCACCACAAATAAAAGTCTGCACAGGTTAAAAGTAGCCAGGATCACTGGTGCGCATGTAAGATAATCTTTTAAGCTATTTCTGACATTGGTCAAATCCGCAGTAATTTTCAGATGAATATAAAAACTGGACACAAAATGTGAAAATGCAGTCTTTTAATGAAGGCCTTTAGTGAACTAGATCCACTTCAAAGCATGGATAGGGAAAAGGGCAGGCACTTACACAGAAGTCCGTGTAAAAGAAACACAAACCAACACAGAAAAGAACAATGTTCAAGGCATATCTAAGAAATGGTTTGACGTATTTGAATAAAACTAGGTCCTTGGTATCTTATAATATGCATTCAGTATAGAAATCTGAAAATTCGTTTTTAAAGTTGTCAGAATAAGTTTTTATATCGCACAAATAATCATAAAATATGACCCTAAACCAATGTTTGTGAAACAAAACAGATCACTTGAGAATAAAGGGAACCAGTAGAGTTTGGTTGGTTTTTCTCTAGAAGAAAATATCACTTCATGTCAATGTCATGCATGTGTATCAACTTTTTAATGAACATAATCCCTCAAGAAATAGGCTTAGTGGGGTTTGATTGTTTTCCCTATATAATATGAATAGAAACTTATTGAACATAGTTCTCAGACATCATTAAATTTAATAAAACAAATTAGTTGAAACATGACATTACATGTATAATTGAGGACATTGACAGGAAGTGCAGATTGTAACAACCTATAACACCGACTTGTCTAGTTTTAAGCTTGACTTTTCGAAAAAAAGGGGAGCTATCCTACTCGCCTCGGCATCAGCGTTGGTGTCACACCTTGGTTAAGTTTTTCGTACCACCTAACTATATTTCAAAACCATTAGAGGTATTGCTTTGAAACTTACCATACTTATTAACCATCATGACCTACATCCACAGGTAAGAGTACATAACTCTGTCAAGGTTTTTGTCAGAATTATGCCCCTTTTTTGACTTGGAAAATACATTGAATATGTGTAAGATCTAGAATACATATTTTATGTAAGATGAATCAAATATTCAATATACCTAAATTGCTGCAGATCTCGAGCCACTGCATGCTTGCATCATAAAACTGCAAATGATACTGTCCTGTTCAGCACAAACTTAAAAAGGTATTCCCTCCACAAGTAAACATTTCTTAGGCACTTAATTGTTCAAAAACTTTCTAACACGTCTAACATTTGAATCATCAAATCAAAATGACCACTTCCTCACGGTAGAGATCTTGCTGATAAATCTTGCTTCCTGTAAACTGATATTAAAGGTTCCAGGTGGTGATTGTACAGAACAATGAATGTTAAAAGTATCTTTGTATGCTATCTATTTTTAATTTCCAAGTTCCCTAAATGACCCCACAGAGATTAATTACCTTACCCGAGACCTGATTAACTCAGTGAAATGGACTTGTTAATTCAAAACTGTTAAGCCATTCTGGAACTGTTAGGGGCCAAGGTAACTGCTATTGAAAACTCCTAAATATCTCCAGAAAATTAGATTGAACTGCCAAGGGTTAAGATTAAGCAGTTCTTAAACAGTTCATAAGCAGTGGCTGTTAATGCATCAGACAGTTTTTGAACACTGATTTAAAATGTGACTGCCAAGAACTGCTCAAGAACTTCCAAAAAATGATGAAACTGCTTATGGACTGCTAATGAACTGCCTTTAATAGATAGTTCTGTTTGACTACCTGTATGAAATTTTACAGCCGTAAAGTAGACGGATTTTTTTTAAATTTACGCCCGTACAAAATAATATACGCCCTAGACCGAATTCTAACCTGATAGTGCAAATTACGCCTGGAATACTGTTTTACGCACGGAAACCAACCGTAAATGGCACGGATTACGGGCGTACAAATGGCACGTAATATGTAAATGAGCAGGAATTGATAGATAAAAATTACGCCCGTAAAATCCATTTTACAGGCGTACAAAACCCAGATTTTACGTCTATACTAAATTTATGCCCGTAAAAATAGTAGGGCCAGAAATTACGCCTATTAACTGTTGCATCCTAAGAAAAAGCTGACATTTAACTTCTAATCAAAGATTTAAAAATTGTTTTTACTACTATGAAAGTTACTGATATAGATAGTAGAAACATGCACATTACATATTAATTTAAAAGAAAAAGAGTGTGCAAGAAGTATATACAAGCATGACTATTGGTTATCACAATAAGTAAAACTATCCAAGGAATGATATTCTTTAAGACTCTTCAAACTCACAAGTCACAAACATCTCCACTTACTGTTTTAAAACACAGGCAATATCAACTCATTACTTATACCATAAAATTCAAGATAAACTGTCATTTCTTATTCAGAATGTTTCCTTTGTAGGATGACTGACTGATTCTTCAAAATTGAAGCCCTGACTTTTAACTGATACATTCTTTCAATTATGATAACAATCATATCATATTTTATTTTTAACTGTTCTTTGTTTAACAATTTACCTTTATAAATACTGCACTCTCCTGTCCACAAGATAATAATTAATATCCATGCTATGAAGCTAAATAACCAAAAATGTTCCTTACATGTAAACATTACTACAAAATGCTTTCAAACATGTCTGCCAAATTGTTCTTTGAATCAACCAATCAGAAAACCAGTAAATGATTACTTCCTGTTCCATTTTACAACCGTATTTCTGTTTTTTACGGGCGTAAAATAGAACTCAGTCATTTTGTGATTCATACTGCAACAGCAAAAAAGAGAAGTCCATATTTACGCCTGTAGAAAATTTGCAGACGTAAAGTTATAAAATGACGCCCGTAATTTTCATCTTTTTCCTGCTTTAAACAAATTCCGGCTGAGTTACGCCTGTAAAACAGATTTTACTGCCCAGTTACGTGTCTTTTCCTGCTACTTTACGGTTGGAATTTTCGTACGGGCAGGGATATACATGAAAATAAACTACAACTGAGTGAAATACCTTTGCAACCTATAAAATGTGATCTTAGATAAGAACATATTATTATAAACACATGATGAAGTGTTTGATTTGTGATAAGTTAAATGACAATTCATGACTGCAGTGGCTATGCTTTATCATTATAAACTTTAGAAAGATAATAATAACATGTTATATTTCAGATGTAGTTCCTAAACTGTTGTCTCAATTTATTTTTCCGATTGTACATTCAAACGTTTTGTCATTTGGTATACAATTTTGAATATCATAATAACAGTACTATTGGCTGCAACTATTACAGTATGGCTTTTCAAAAATTCAAACAAGTGCTGGAACTAGAACTGTCATTGAAATTTGTGAAAGAATAAACACAAACAGAGAAAAAAAAGAACAATGTTTGGACAAGAGAAACTCAAACAGATGTGAAGAGGAACAAACAAGATAAAGTTGAAGCTGTGTTAAGTAGTCAGCCGTGGAATGCAGGTGAAGCCGCCACTCACCATAGACAGCTGCTTAATGATATAGACAATTTTATGTTAGAACGCCTATGGCAGGTGGTTTATAATCAAAGTGTGACTGTTAACACATGTTTCCAATTGTAACTTGAAGGTTTGTCATCTGCTACAAGATAATGGATACTCTTGATACAGTGAGTGTGACAACAGTGAGTGTGACAATAGTTACTGTTGTATTAGTGAAAATATGGCTTTGGAAAGGAAAAAAGGCTGGTACTCAAATAGAGTTTTGTGTAAAAGAAACACAAACAGGTATAGAAACGAGCGTTCTGACAAGAGAAACACAAACAGACACAGAAAAAAATGTCTTTACAAAAGAAACTCAAACAGACACAGAAAAAAATGTCTTTACAAAAGAAACTCAAACAGACACAGGAAAAAACAAACTCCGGACATTAGGAACTCAGACAAAAGCTAGCAAAAAGTTTACAGACAATATTACTGTGTTTGGAACTCATGATTTAGATGCTGAGGAGAGTCTACAAGAGAAGTGTGAAATATGTGAGCTTGGTGTACTTGCTGTCGGGTTTTGCACATGGTGTCAACAACACATGTGCCTGAAATGTTGTACACATCATGAAAAAATACTCTACAGCAAGAACCATGTGATTCTCGGTAAAAACCAGATGAAGGCACTAAAAACTAAGACATCACTGTTTGGACGATTGGTCATAACTGACTTGTCACTACAAGTCCCTTATGAAACTTACAAACTTTTAGATATTGCAGTCACAGGGGATATTGCTATAGTTATACCATCCATGCATGCAGCCCAGGTGGCTATAAGTTCAGGCAAAGGCTTTATCTTTCAAAGGAAAAAAATAACCTGTGGTAGTTCAGCACAACATTCTGGCCATAGTCACAACAACGAAGATACTTATATCTTTTTTGTACTTAATCAAAGGGATGTCTTTAAGTACTGTACAGAACATTATGATGTTGTTTACTGTTTTTCGCTTTCTTCAGATACACACTGTGTTGCAAAGTTTAACAAAGGTCTGGCTGTTCTTCAATACCAGCCAACAAGCTTCACCATACCAGACTGGAAAATCCAGTTCCTTGACTACAACGGAATTGTGAAAAATCAGATTTGCTATGACCTGCATGGACGACCTCTATTAAAACAACCTTATAGTCTTGTTTCTGACAAGAATGAAAAGCTTCTGTATATATGTGATGAAGGGGATGATTCAATCGTTATTCTTGGCACAAATGGTAAACTTGTTAAGAAAGTCAAACTTGATGAGGAAACGTATCCAAGGCAAATAGTTTTCGATGGAGATGGCAATATATATTTGGCATGTGCTTTTGAAGTTCTTCAGATTAACCAATTGCGTAACAATTTTACTGTTCTCTTCACTACTAAATCGAGAAGCAGTGAAATAGTAAGAATCTGTTATGATGTGCACTCCAACAAATTTGCTGTGGCAGAGAGTCCAAGACAAGTGACCGTCTTTTCATTTCTTTCTGAATACCAGGACCAGTCTGGTATAAGGGAAATACCACACTGGTAATATACTATGGGATAGTTATCAGTTAACTGTGCAGGACACTTTTATCCAGTGAGAAATTTGAACAATTCATGTGCAAGACATACAGTATATTTTTATTATTCAAGTGAAACTGTTTAATTTTAACGAAAATAACCAGCTATTCCAAGAGAAATATGCGAAGGATTAACACTATAAAAGTTCAGATGTAACTTTGTTGATGTATGTAAGTTATTGCTGTGTTAAATAGAATGAAGTGGAAGCAGCCACTCCACACACACAGCTTAATGGTACAGACAATTTTATGTTAGAATGCCTATGGCGGGTGGTTTATTATCAAAGTGTAACTGTTAACATATGTTTGTAACTTGAAGGTTTGTCATCTGCTACAAGATAATGGATACTCTTGTTACAGTGTTTGTGACAATAGCAACCTTTTATCTGCATTAGTGAAAACATGGCTTTTCTAGGACGTAAAGGGAAAAAGGCTGGTACAGTAAACTCTGTATATAACAAACTCCTTTTGACCATTGAAATCTGTCCCTTTTATCCGGAGTATGTTATATCCAAATATATATAAAAAAAAAAAAACGTTAATTATGTTAATTTGTTTTTCCCGCTTAAACGTGCGTCAAAATGTTTGACGTCACGTCCGTTGTTATTATATGTATTATCCTGATGAAGGTGTCAGCCAAAACGTTGATGAACATATAAATCATAAAGAAGAACACAACGTCGTGTTGTTGTTGAAGTTTCCCTCATATATATCCAAATATAGCATTTTCATATTAGATAAAGGGGGAAAAAATTGGGCCCAGAAAATTTTGTTTCTTATATCCGGAATTTGCTATAAATAAGTTATGCTCAAACACTTCTTTTATTTAGTGCATGCAAACACAAATTTATCATATTAAATTGATGGAAAATCATTTTATGACCTGGCAGGTCAAAAAAGATTATGTCATTTTTCAACTATGTTCAATAGGAATAAAACTGTTGTATATATTTATGTTATTTAGCTATAACTTTCGCAATGCTTGTTTTTTAATGATACTATACCATTGGTGAATGTATTACATTAAATTGCGATTATCATATTGAATGAGGGGTGTTATCACTTTAAAGAGAAATATTGCAATTACAGGATTGTCTTCAAGACATACCACTGCTTCTATTATTTATAGACTGAACCCTTGTCGATTTGTGTTTAATTTCTATGAATGTGACCAGCTATCACATTGATATAAAACAGGTTAAATTGTACAGAAAAATCTTATTGCAACTTTGTACATTGTAAAAGATACTGTTTGGTGTAGTTAAGTTGTAACTACAGAAAACTGAACTGAAAGGATATAATGGTATAGTTGGACTTATGTTAAGCAATGGGCTGGGCATGTAATGTTAGTGGTTACTTTCAACAGTTCGCAATTGGAATGAGTCTCGAGAGCGATTAATATAAGTTGTAAGAACTTGTTTCGCAATCGAGAATAAATAAATTAGTATAAACTAACAGTTCGCCAACTAGTACAGGCTATTTCATCTTAATTTTAAAATCAATTGTGGGATATAACAAAACGAGACGTAAGGCTGCATCCCCTAGGTGATTGTTTACACATTCACAACTGTATGCAATGAATAACTGCAGCTATTAACATAATAATATCTAGGATAGTATACCTGTACTAGAATAGATGCAACAGAAGGTTAGAATTTTTTTCAGTTTTTATTGGTTTTTTCTCTTACACACTGCATATTGAATCTTTTTGTATGTGAGTTTAGTCATCAATATTCCAGAATCTGTTTGAAATGTATAATATAACAAGCCTTCATAGGATTCACATTATATTCTACAATGTATGCAATTTATACTTGCAAAGTTCAATAAAATTATCCACAAAACTTATTGGTTTATTCTATTCAAGTTAATCACTCTCAAATAACTGTCTGACATCCAAATATACAATCCAAAGATTCTAATAATATGTGTTTTATAATAATTTACAGTTTGTTTCAAAACACTTTGGAAGTTTCTTCTCCTCATTTCTCTGCAGCCTTTTCAAACTGTGGGCCTTCGTTTCATGTTTAACCCTGTACGCTGACACCATGCGCAGGGAAATGTATTCTATCGTCCTTGTTTGTGACAGGGTTTGTGAACTCTTTCCCGCTGAAATCTGTGTAGTTCTTACATTCTTTGATGGCAGAATTTGGTACCTGAAAATACATGATTGATTGCTTGACTTATTACAAGACAAAAGACAAGATGCAATCATGTACCAGGCAAAGCTATGGCCTAGCAATTTAAAGTACGGACACCTTAGACCACTCTGTTACTACAAGAACTCTTATAAGGTAGTCTAAAAGACAGCTATACCCCCCGCCACAAATAGGAACATTGAAGGAATTAATGTTACTGAGTGTAGTTTTCTCTCAGAGGTGCACAGCATGGATTTATAAAGGGCAAATAAAGTTACTGATTTGTTCAAGTGGTCAAAGAAAAGGCCTCTGTGAAGTAGGGATGTGTAGGTTTTGTAGAAGAATGTATATTTAACAGTGAAAATTGTAGAATTCATGAAATTGATGGACATTAGTACCCCATGAATATCAGTGTTGAAAATAGTAAATAATGTACCAATATTTCAATAAATGTCATTTGAGTGGAGTTTCATCAAAGATACTGAACAGACAGACTCAAATCTTTGACCTTAAGTTGTGATCTTGACCTTGAGTTGGTGTAGGCAGATCATAGGTTCTGCATCCAAGAGATTGCGCTTTCGAGCCCCACTGGGGTCACAACAGTACCTCCTAATATGACACCAGTACTGGTTTTTCCAGGAAGAGGACTCGAGAGTGACTAGATAAGCTATAAGCTTTCTTCCCAATTGAGCTAAAATAAATTAGTATAAACTTAACTTGATGAGATAAACATTTGACCATCAGTTTCATCAAAATCCTTCAAAGGGTTAAGGAGATATGGAGCAGACAGGAAATTCAAGAAACAAACCCTTCACCTTAAGTTGTGACCTTGACCAAACATGACCAGATCATGGGTTCTGTTCATTGTCTTGAAATGGTGAATATTTTTGACCCGAGTTTCATCAAAATCTTATAAGGTTTTAAGGAAATATGCAGCGGACAGGAAATGTCAGACTTAAACGTTTGACCTGAAGTTGTGACCTTGACCTTGAGCCAGCATGACCGCCTCACATTGTCTTGATGAGGTGAACATCTGACCCCGAGTTTCTTCAAAATCCTTCAAGGGGTTAATAAGATATGGAGCGGACAGGAAATGTTACAGACGGACGGAGACCATTCCTATATCCCTCTCCCATTACCTTTGGGGTAATGAATTGAACACTCTTGGTAGAGGTCAACTAGGCAATGCTACATGCCAAATATCTAAGCTTTAGGCCTTGTGGTTGAAATAATTAGATTTTTAAAGTTATTCCCATACCTGTTTCCAATTAATTTATAGCTGAAATTCATTTAGAACAGTCTTCTACAAATTACTGCATACCTTTTCAATCTTTGTGTAATTAGCATGATGGTGTTTGATGAACGAGTCGTTGCTGGCCTTGTTGTAACATGCAACAAAAGCCCATCTCCTCATATCACTGTTGTTAGGACTACTGGTGTGGAGCAGGTTACAATGCTGGAACAATACATCCCCTGTTGACCAGAAAATATCAGTGTTATCATTAAACATTCAAATGTAGTAAAACTTCTTGCAAAAACATCTCTACAGACTAGTTGTTTTTTATTCTTGCCAGAATCGTGTCAAGGTCTTACAACTGGCCAAGAATTAATTGGTTGCTTGAAATAATAACCTAATGCACTCGCCAAACAACATATACATACAAGTGCATTAAGACTGCCATCTGCTTTAAAATGGCAACCCCATTAGATTCGTTAGCTAGCAGCTTAATACTAGATTGATTGTGGTCTAATTCTAATAGAAAAGGGATAACTATTTAGTGATTTTGGCATTTGCAACCGTATATACAGTTTTAATGGTCGCAAACAGTTTCAACAGCTTAGGCTAATGCCAACTTCGTGAACACGACCATTAAAATAGTATAATTATAACAGTCGCAAATATCAAAATCACAAAACATTTAACCCTATATTGACTGTGGTCTAATTTTAAGCATAATTTTGCTTGTCTATTTTTAACAGTATTTTATCTACGTCCAGCTGGTATTTTAACATAACCAGTGTTACAGGGCTTGAACCTGCATGGCATATTTGTGTTTAAATAATTGACAACATTCCCACTTGTGTAAGATAAAGACAGGAAATGAGAAACAAAGTTTAACCTGTTACAGTAAGAGTTCTACCACAATGCCATAGGTCTGACTATTAGTTGAAAATAAAAAGTCTGAAAAGTTAATAATTGCTGAGTAAAATTACCAGGTTCCATCTCACAATACAGATGGGGACAGACTTTCTTTAATGCTTCTATACGTTCAAGGTCTGCCTCAGTTTGGAGTGTACCTTTCCCTGGAATATGGTCTATCCTACCACATTTGTGAGAACCTTTCAGGACCTGGAAAACCAGTCAACAATGATGTTTCCGAAATGTTTCCGCATACACATACATTATTTACCGGTATAGAAACATTCCCTTCAATTATTGTTTATTAAATCAGCCTGAACACATGCAGACAGCACGCATCCATCCACATCCAGCCAAATGCTGGACAGAAGCTGCATATGCAGAATCCTATAAAATAGTGGTAGTTTCACATCTTTATACATGTACTTTCAAAAGCGGCAGCCGTACAGTTTTGTTTTCAGACTCTGTGCTCTTCTATTTTGTGTTTCACTGTTACTACTCTGTTACCTGCAGACAGCTGTTATGTCTTGTTGCTTTGTCCAGTGGAATCCACACTGTAATCATGTCTGGGAATAAATTATGCTTGTACCAGTATCTATAATACAGTGATGTTGGAATTAAAACAATACTTAACAGTTCTGATCAATCAAATTTTATGAAATAGATCGGTGCCATCGGTATAATCGTTGGGGTGTTACTAAATCAACTTTTCTTCATTTTAAAAATTTGCGAGAAAAAGCAGCAACAACACAAAAAAACGTTTTTGGTCAGCATCCTGAAAAAAGAAACACACTGTTATCCCAAATCCCCACTTATCTAGTTGTCTTACCATAAGACATTACATAGCAAAATCAGAGTCAGGATTTCACTCTTTGTTGTATTTAAAGGGCTCATATATTTGAGTATTCTGTATTATCACATCTAAATTAAGACTTCTTAACTATCCAGCCTGTTTTTTTTTCATTTTTGGTGGGATTTTTTTCAATCATTTAGAAACAGCCTTCACCATCAGCTAGCAAAACACCTCCCCTAAGTTTCGTGACCAGAACTCTATAGGTAACAGACAACTCTCCCATTTGGAACAGAGAACAACTTTCCCACATAGTTCATCAGACAGGCACAGCAAAACACTGGTTAAACTTTAAAATACCCATAGTCTTGATGCCAAACATGACTTCCAGCCTCTTTTGCATTCTTCAAGATAAACTTCCCATGATAATGGTACACCTCTCCATCCAGTAACTGTAAAAACATTTGGAAATACTCAGTACATGCATATATCCTCATTTTTCTTTTGCACATGTCATTAAGTGGCATATGTAAATGTGCTTTAATATGATGATAATGCTGATGATGCTTATGATACTGCTGCTGGTGATGATGATGATGGTTGTGATGATGATGAGGAAGAGGAGGAGGATTGGGATGATGATTGTGATGATGATTGTGAAGGTTATGATGATGATGTTTGTGGTGATGACAGTTATGATGATGGTGGTGATAATAATGATGGTGCTGGTAGTGTATTCCATCTTTTTTAAGAAAACATTATACCATATAGACCATCATTTTTTCATGTTTGTTTTCTCACTGTATTTGTTATTATACAATAAAAATCAATATACCACAAATTCAGTTAATACATGAAACAAAAGCAGATCTGGCTCACAAGTTTAGAACACTACAAATATGTTTTTATTTAGATCTAACATTATATCAACCATACAAACTGAACCAAGTATACAGAATTATAAGAATCTCAACACCAAATAACGCACTGCTATACACTGTTTTGGAAGGATTATGCATAATTATTTAACATGAGAAAGATGGGAGTCTAGCACTGGTCTTTACAAAACAAACTCTGGTTAGGTAAAGCTACCTGACGGGTCGTACCGCTTTAAGCCTCAAACGAGGATGGTGGACCCAAAAAGCACATAATACAAACTAAAGCTGCCTGCCTGTGTGTAACCAAATACCGTTAAAAGGGGTGTTTAAACAGGGAAAAAAACACAATTATGTTAGAAGTGACAGTGGTAAATATTGCTAGGTAAAAACTAGTAGAAGCACCTGAACATTTTCTATAAGTTAAGTTTAACTGAATTTATTGCAACTATTTCATGTACATGTATATACAGACCTTTTCACAGGTATCTACTATCTTCTCTGACCTAGAAAGTACACCACTCACATCGGTCCCGGGATGCTGATACATGACTCGTAGTATCTTCTTACCATCAGGTTCTGTTGTCTGTAACAACAACAACAACATAGACAACTACTATAGACAACTGCCACTTACTGGATTGTATGAGAATGAACTGCAACTGAACATTACTCCTGGCTTCAATCTATGCTCTGGCAATTTAATGTCTACATATTATTAAGACAAGAGGGCAATGATGGCCCTATATTGTTCACCTGTGCCTGGTGGGTGTGGTCAATTTTTACCCCTGAGGCATGATTTGAACAAAGAAGGTGGAAGACCACTAGACAATGTTACATAAAAAAAATCTTAGCTCTAGGCCTTGTAGTTTTAGAAGAGCAGATATTTTAAGTTTTTTCTATACCAAACGACCCCCTGGGCAGGGTATATTTTGATCACCTGGGGGCATGATTTGAACACACTTTGAAGAGGGTCCACTACACACGGTAACACATTGGATATCTAGGTTTCTCCTAAACCTTGTGGTTTTGGAGGAGAAGATTTTTAAAGATGTTCCTATATACCTCTTTGTGGGTGTGGCCAATATTGACCCAAGGGGCATAATTTGAACATACTTTGAAGAGGTCTACTAGGCAATGCTACATGCAAAATATCTAAGCTCTAG
Source organism: Saxidomus purpurata (assembly GCA_022818135.1). Taxonomy (NCBI): domain Eukaryota; kingdom Metazoa; phylum Mollusca; class Bivalvia; order Venerida; family Veneridae; genus Saxidomus; species Saxidomus purpurata. The sequence goes on along the minus strand of JAFMSR010000008.1, from coordinate 1,078,396 downwards.
GCCCTGTGGTTTCAGAGAAAAAGATTTTTTTAGTTTTTCCTATATAAGCCAATGAAAAACTAAGTGACCCCCGGGCAAGGTCAATTTTGACCCAGGGGTCATAATTTGAACACTCTTGGTAGAGGTCTACTAGACAATGATACATGCCAAATATCTAAGCTCTAAACCTTGTGGTTTTAGAGAAGACGATTTTAAAGTGTTTCCTATTTTTCCATTGTAACTAAGTTAAGCATGGAATGGAATTCTTTGGACAATTTTGGTAGAGCCTCATGCAAGGAACATCCCTGCTAAGTTTCATCAACATTGGCCCAGTGATTTCAAAGAAGATGTCATTTGAAACAAAATGTTGACAGCCTCACGGACGAAGGACAATCACCCATCCTAAAAACTCGGCTAAAAATTAATTTATTTACTCTCATTTTTTTTTAATTTCTTACAACTTAAATCAATCACTCTAGACAGTGACTGTCACTCCAGATGAAATCAACCTTGAAAAGAAAGAGAAGCAATGCTGAATAAGGACACAATCACTACTTGGCACTGGTGAGGATTGAACACGGGACCCTCAGACCCTGAGGCAAACGAGCTACCACTGCATCAAAGTGGTTCCAAACTTTGAATTTACAAAGGACTGCAGGTTATAACTGTAGCAAAAGTACTTTAATCAGATTTACTTATAAACAAATAAATAAATTACATAGGTAGAAACTTCTTTTTTTTGTAAAATTTTAAGAGAAAAATCTACCTCATAAGACTGTTTGAGAATTCCCTCTGGCCCTTCAAACAGTTTCAACATCTGATCAATTTCTTCTTTATCTAACAAGTCTCTGTAGTAAAATAAAAAATGAAACATGTAGAGGTATAAATGTAGAGGTAAAAAACAACCAAGATATTATGTTTTTATAAAAGCACGAAAAAGAAACTGATTTCTAAAACTCATCTAAGTAAACAGCAGTCTGATTTGTTTTGCCTAAGTCTCCATGAGAAAATTATCTTATTTCTATAATCCTAAATGTAAGTTATCCCATGTATAAGATCATGCAAAATACAATCATAGACATCACTGAAAGTGACCAATACCACGACTTCACTGCCTAAATGAACTTGGAGAGATGCTGACAAGACAGGAATAATAAAAAAAGTGGGACAATAATGAACAAGGCAAACTTCAGGGTAGAAAGATTGTTATTGCATAGTGCAGTTTTATATTTTCATATCTCTAAATTCAAATAAATTACATTTAACAATTGCAGTATGAACTGTGACAAGAACTGCAGTATGAACTGTGGCAAGAATGGCAGTATGAACTGTGACAAGAATTGCAGTATGAACTGTGACAAGAATTGTAGTATAAACTGTGACAAGAATTGCAGTATAAACTGTGACAAGAATTGCAGTATGAATTGTGACAAGAATTGTAGTATAAACTGTTTGAACTGTGACAAGAATTGCAGTATGAACTGTGACAAGAATTGTAGTATAAACTGTGATAAGAATTGCAGTATAAACTGTGACAAGAATTGCAGTATGAACTGTGACAAGAATTGTAGTATAAACTGTGACAAGAATTGCAGTATGAACTGTGACAAGAATTGTAGTATAAACTGTGATAAGAATTGCAGTATAAACTGTGACAAGAATTGTAGTATAAACTGTGACAAGAATTGCAGTATGAACTGTGATAAAGAATTCTAAAACGTCAAATATTTACTTGACCACAATGAAGCCATCATCATCATACTGTTTCTTGATGTCTTCTGTCACCTCAAACTCTCCTTCAAACTTTATCTCTGTTGTAAAAATAAATACAGTCCTGCACAAATATACAGTGTGATTATACATGTATACCATTAACATTTAGAAACCAGAAAAAAATGAAGCCTTTTTATCAAATATGATATTAACAACATGCAGTATTTACAATATATCAGTGATTCCTGGAATTACAAGTAGTTAGAAGATTCATTTATACAATAACCAGTCTACTTATTGTATAAACAAGTCAGTTAGCATTTATTGTTTCTTTGAAGTCAAAACCTTACTCTACAAAGCAAGTCTTGTGCTTTAACATTCTCAAACACTATAAATGATGACCTTTCTGTGTACTTACTGTCCACCATTTTGATTGGAATTCAGGTTGTCGTCACTATACCGGTACTCTGTACAAATCTGCAACAATGACTAATATTAGAACATTTCCATTACAAAATCTGCAAACAAGAGCTCAAGTTTTAAATAACACTGAAATCCTTTTTTGTTTATGATATCATTTAAAGGGATATACCCTATAACTGATGTCAAACTAGATAAGCTCAAAAACATAAATAATAGAATATTTGGAAGTATTATAACTTAACCTAAAAGTCTTAGCTATGCATTCCAGTCATTATCGATAAAATCAGCGTTTTAAAATATGTTGCAGTACCGTAAACCATTCAATAATCTACGAAAAGTGGTTGTTGTACAATTAATGGGTGGATAGCGATTTATTAAAGAAGGCCTCTATATTGATTAATTGTGGTAAAAGGAAGCATTTTTCGCCATATGTTATTCGTTAAACTTTTATTTATTTATCATTTTCAGTTCATTGAACAAATTATCTATGTTTCGAGAATATAATCTGCTAGATGTAGGGTATGTCCCTTTAGTGAAGCTTAAACAATCAACTGACATATTAAAGTTCTCTGAGCATCCATTTGAACAATTTACATTACACTCTAGACAAACTGAAAGGTGAACCAGTTCCTTTCAGTATTTTAGTAAGTCTAAAGGTTAAATTCATTTACTATTAAAGGTGCCTTCTGGTTAAATAATTTAAACACTTTTAGATAATAAATATTTCACAAAGCTTATGAAAATACTTTAAAACTTTTGTCAAGAAATAAATCAAAATATACTTACATATTCACAGAAGCTTTGTCTCTCTTTCAAGTAAGTCAACCAACAGTAATCAACATCTTATGTTCAAGGTTATCATATCAACCGCTTACAGATAACATCAAAAATAAACACTGATAACAATGATGTATCTGTGTTAATGATTTCAAAGTCAGAAACCATTTTCAAATCAAACGTGACCTGTCTCACATAATACAGCATGATTGTCGAGTTAAGCATGGTCAACACAATGCATTATTAAATAATTTGTTGTTTTATTTGTGTTTTTTTTACCAGAAAGAAGGCTATATCAGTTGTGTCAGATCAGAGCATAAGTACACACTGTAAAATTGCAAATATATAAGTATCACTGATTCACAGCCTTAGAGAAAAATCATGTTTTTCAAAGCAATATTCTTTACTTCTATCAGTGGAAAAATAAATAAATAAGTAAAAATCTACATAGCAATCTGTTCAAAATATGGGTGAGGGCACTGCTACACTGTAATTATGTTTATATTGGAATTTCAAAAGCGTTTGTAACACTTTATAATTTGGTAGTGTATAATTTAAACAAGGGAGCAAGGATGGCCCTATATCGCTCACCTGAGACCTACTTATGACCATATGTGACTAAACTTAAACCCTAAACTGTATATCATAAACACAAACATTCTTTTTGACCTTGACAAGACAAACCTACTGACCAACTTACATGATGATTGGCTATAAAATGTGACTTCCAGAGAACAAACAAAGATTTCCTCGGAATTGACCTAGTGTTCAATCCACACAATTTTCATGATGATTGGGTTTTAAATGTTACCTGTATAGCATACACAAGATTTTTCTATGATTTGACTGGGTGACCTAGATTTTGACCCCAGATGACCCATATTCAAAGTCGATCTAGATTTTATCAAGGCTGTTATTCTTACCAAGTTTCATGAAGATCCAATGAAAAATGCAACCTCTACTGCATACACAAGGTTTTTCTATGATTTGACCCTGTGATCAGTTTTTGACCCCAAGTGACCCATATTAGATCTCGACCTAGATATCATCAAGTCAGTCATTCTGACCAAGTTTCATCAAGTTCCAGTGAAAAATGCAGCCTCTATTGCATACATAAGGTTATGTGTGGACAGACAGACGAAAGACGACGAACACCAGGCCATTACAGCTATTAGCTCACCTTGAGCACTTTGTGCTCACGTGAGCTAAAACTACAGAAATACTTCACAGAAATTTATACTGCAACTTTTTCATGTGTAAAGTTGTTCAACAATATTTTAATATCAGACAATTCGGAGAACATACGAAGAAACTTTATTGACACAGGCATAACCTTAGGATTCATTCTTTTTGAACATTACGATGTTCAAGCAGTCAAAAGGAATCTCTTTATGTCCCAATTTGGTTAATATATATGGTTAAAGTTTAGTTAAATTTCTGGTTGTCATTTATTTATATCAACATACATCTGTATCAGTTGGGTCTCAAAATATCCACTCAATTTTATACATGTACTGTTCACTTTTCTTTTTCTATTAATAATTCAATTTCTTTCCTTTAGCATTTCTGTCACTTTTATATCAACTTTGTATATGGTCATTTTCTATTTCAAAATAAATACTTTCCTGATGTTTTAAAGATTTTATTTTCTTAATCAAATCTATAAACAAATCAATTAACAGGAATACTCTATAGATGGTTCCTGCTTAAACAGATAGTATCATTAGTCAAGAGATAGTACAAGTACCACCTGGTGAAAATGTACACAAGTTTGCAAATGTGACTTTTTCTCAGACCAGTATCACATATATATATATTCTAATTTCAGTGACAGCAATAAAAAAAACAAATACTTCAGTCCAATGTCACCATGGCAACCTATAAAAAGGTCCTTTTTCCAATGTCCCTTACATTGGTACAAATATGTTTGTAAGATAAAAAAAATTCAATAACATGTGTGAGAGTATGAAGCATGAAGCATGTGCAAAGTACACTGAAGTCACATTTTCTACAAACCACCACACCATTCATGATAATAACTCATGTTCAGCATACTAGTGACTGTTATTCTGTTTTCAAATGTTTTCAGGCATCGCAACTTCTTGTTGCATACTTTTCAAAAATCCATGTAATTCTTATCATTCCACATAATTTTTTTTCTTGGCATCATTTCTCCAGTACATTTGTCACTTCTAATACTAATGCATACTTTCCTTAAATGCTAACATATCTCATACAAAGTTACAATATATTTGCTTTAATTTTGATGAATAATTTGTATTTCATTGGAGCTTAAAGCTTTAACAAATATGACTGCCATAGCCATTTCTTTCTATGTTGGGAATCAGTTCCCAATACCCACTTCTGTCACCAAAATTTATAAAATACTTTCCAGTTAACTTTGCCATTTCTTTTGAATCTGATGACGAGTGCCATGTTTGTCAATGAGTTTATAAATCAAACAACAAGGTTTTTAGAATATGTAGCACAAACTGTGTTCAAGAAAATAGCAGAATGTATATCTCCTAAAATGTTTTATCATAGTATGTTGTTTATGTAGGAAGAAAGTAGCACAAAATAAATTATGTTGTCACTCATATATGCATACCACATCCCTGACTTCCCTGTCAACTTTTTAACAAAATTCATCTACATGTTTACTGTTACTCCATTTTTTCAAAACAAAACAACCATCGCTGAAGCAAGACATGTTCCTTAGAAGCACTTTCACTGAGGTAAAATATTGGGTCATCTTTTTTCACATTTATACTTCACACTATAAGCCTTGTATACAAATGTATCTATCACAGTAACACCTATCATTCCCGTTTTCCTCGAAATCTCGTCCGCATATCAATCTGCAAATATAAAACTATTGTGCATACTTTGTGATTTTAATGTACTGGTAAATTTTAAAAGTGAAAATTTGCTGTTTATACCCAACTATAACTATAAACACCCTCTTTCATTGTTTCTCCTCACATACAATTACTGAGTATGACAACCACAACAACAATCTATGATTAAAATTAAGAAATTAAAAAACTAAATGTTTGTTTCAGACAGCCTCACCTGTGATCTTTTACACTGATACAATTGGACTGACATAGTCTCACCTGTGATCTTTTACACTGATACAATTGGATTGACATAGTCTCACCTGTGATCTTTTACACTGATACAATCGGATTCTGATACTCTTGCACTCCTCCGGCATGTTTTGCCCTCGTTCCAGACATTCTCTAGGTGTCTGACCCTCCTGCAATACAAGCAGTTTACTCTTTATGACAATCCTTTGATCCTACATTCGGACATGTTAAATTGTTGTACATGTATCAGTATTTCAGCTCTTATCACACAGCTAAGTTCAGTGCTTTATTAAATGAACAAATTTTTTGTGGGGATCGTTATTAATACCATTATTTTGGCTTATGTTTCAAATGACAGAAAGTATAATCAAAAAATTCTCAAATATGGAGCGGACACGAAAATTCGACGTTAAGTTGTGACCTTGACCTTGAGCCAGCAGGATTGGCTTATAAATGGGTTCTGTAAATTGTCTTGATGAGGTGAACAGTTGACCCAAGTTTCATCAAAATCCCACAAGGGATTAAGGCCATATGGAGCCATAATAATATAATTTCCAGGATCTGGAGACTACCAATATTATGATGATAGTCAGTCTTAGGACTGGAGACAACCTATCTATATAGTCAAAGATAATTGATGAAACTTTATTTTAAAGGAAGAGATGTTGTATGATGTTGAGAACTCAATTGTGCACCTTCATTAACCTGTAAGACTCACGGTAATGGGTATCACCTGTATATAAACAATTTGAAGAACCATTTCACCATCTGCTAAAAGTTATATGACTAATGCTCATCTCAAAAGATCGGCACTTTACAAACACTTGAAACCAAAAATAAATGTCTAAGATTTTATATAACATTAATAGCTAGTTAGCACCAAAACGCTTAAAACAACTAACACTTGCTAAACTTTAACATGTTTAACTTAAGGCCTGGGAGAAAGTAGCAGATTAATTTTAGAATTTGTCTTACGATTTTGTAACATTCTGATTGAAGCAGACAGTTTAGCAAATCATTCCTCGCTGATTCACATGCTATCTTGCTTTCAGGCATTACGATGACACAGCACTTGACTTAAGTTATGAAATAATGAAAATGTTTGTGATGAAAGAACAATCTCGGACAGTAACTTCCCTTGTACATGTCCTTTGACCTTTAGGGTTAGGGGTAAAAGTCTGACCAGACCGACGGAAACGTTCTGGGTGCAATCCGCTTTCTGATCTATATAAATGCTTTTAAAGGCTGCATACAACATAGTACTTTAAGACTCTTTGCTGACGATAGCATATTATTAAGAGACATTAAAAGTTTGACTGATGCTGAACTTCTTAAAACTGATCTGAAAGCTGCTCGTTGATAAAAACAGGATTGATATTTTTTTCTTTTGAGGCTCCATATGGGTAACCCCGTTTATTGCATATTCATAATCCATCATATAGAAGCATACATATTATCTTATACTACTAAGATTACACTTTTTAACAGCAAGATAAAGTATAAATTGGTGTAGATTTTTCTTTTTAGAAATGTTTTATTAACAAAAACTGTTCCCTAGAGTTTGAATGATTTAATAAAATAATGAAAAAACTCATATACCAGAGGTAGTTATCTAATAAAGACAAGATTGATTAATTAACTTTTATGAAAAAGATACTCTAATGAGAGTTTGTATTGTTTGAAAAAAAAGCCTTGCAAGATGATTTATGCACTTCCATCCTGATCAATGCATGTAACATCCTTAGTATAACAAAGAAAAAGAATAAACATTCAGTTTTAATATAAACATTCTCGTACGTCCAGAGCATTCGTTACATAATTTCAAGTTTGTCTGAAAGGTTGGCGAACCACTGATGCATGAGGATGAATATAAATTGCATGATGATGTCTTAGAAAAGTAGAATCATTAAAATACTTAGGTGTCACACTCCAAAGTAATCTAAAATGTGATTAACACATTAGTCCCAAGATCACATTTACAAGTAGCTCTCATTTTATCAAGAAAGATGTCTTACTGACAGAGATTACCTTTATATGTACCAAAATAAATCATTACTTGCTTTTTAAATGGGTAAGTACATGTTAGAACCATTGAGAAGTGTTTTAATGATATTGCAAAAAATAAGAAAGGTTTTGTGGCAACTATTTTTCTTAAAGAAACAAATTGAATACAAAAGAAAGGCATGTGTCAACATTGTTTAAGAATGAATATAACGTGGTTCTATCATTATACATGTATATCTATTCCTGTGGCATTTTGTTTAGAATGTTCAAGCAGGGAGTGTAGCTTTTTATTATTTGGTTTTTAGAGACTACAATTTATGGAACTTTGTTTCCACAATTCGTGCAAACGGTAGTCTCAACATTCTACTGGTAGCTACATTGTCCGATTTTTGAAAGTTCTTCAACAAAATAATTTAAAACAAAATTTACAAAAGTCATACTCACATTTCTTGTTTATTTTGTAGAACCCCACTACCTCGGAAGTGTGCTCCCCACAATTTCTTTTCACCTCATTATGTGGTGGTAGGGAGAGTTAACCACCCGTGTACATAGGTCCGTGATAAAATGTTCAATGTTTATTTTTAATTGTCAAATAACACATTTTCTAAATTTAAGATAAACATTGAGGCGCAAAACAATTAATTTTGATGAAATAATACAATATTAACTATACCAACCGAAATGTGTATATAATATCAATAAAAGTATCATTTACAATTATAATGCTTCAGTAATATAAATCACTTAAATCGCAACACGAGTTCAATTAAAACGAAATAACCCCACCATTCGCACTTATGCATAATTTATAATGTTTTATACATACTTTTTAGCAATGTTTCGCGACAGTAAAATATAAAAATACAATACAAGTAGATCTACGTTTATTGCATTAAACAAATGAAATTACTGTTTAATAACAGTCAACACTTAGTTTATACTAATTTATTTTAGCTCGATTGTGAAGAAAGCTTGTAGCTTATCGAGTCACTCTCGAGTCCGCTTCCTGGAAAAACCAGTACTGGTGTCATATGAGGAGGTACGGTCGTGACCTTGGTGGGGCTCGAACCCGCAACCTCCGGGATGAGCAACACTTAAGTCTTAACACTTGCATAGTGAATAACAATAACATTATTAACGTCAGACGTTTAATGTTTTAGCAATCCAGGAGTGTCATAAAAACTATAGATAAAAATAAGTTATTTCCAGTTGTAAATTCATAATTTAAAATTGGTCGGTAAAGTTCAAAACCGTACAACGTTCATCAAAGTTACCCCTACACTATAATAAGATTTTAATTACTGTAGAACGATCACACTTCTTTGAATGTATTACATAAAATTATTATCTATAAAAATCATCCTGATTTGTGTCAGTAATTATTTCAGTATATTTAATAATTATTATCCGTATGTTTACACCAAAACTAAAGAAAATTACTATGGACTTAATAATTATATATAGTCAAAAAAGAAAAACAAGGTGAAATTTATTTACAATTTTTCATAATGTTAACATTAATGTACCATGAAATAAACCACCTCTGCGGATTTGCATACTAATTGACGGTCTCACTAGACGGCCTCCGGTCTTCGTCGGTCTCAATAAACTGGAGACCGTCACAGACCGTCGATTTTGCCGAGACCGTCTTTTAGTATTGTCCCCAAATTTAGCCAATCAAATTTAAGAACAGCATTCAGTACTCGGCTGTTTGTAAATATTTTAGCAGAAATAAATTATTGTTAAAAAACTTGTGCAAAACCAGACAAGAAGTGGACACAGATTTTACAGAATGCCGGTACAAAACAATTTAACAAAATATACAAGGTTACACATACCCGTCCCTTCCTGAGAGTAACATATTTGTGAAAATTGAACGATACACTTTAGTCCAATATGATAACATGGATAATAATGTGGGTGGGGAAATAAGGGTTTGGACCTTTTTTTCCCAATAACGGTATTAAACCTGCAAATAGGAGGTGTTCCTCCGTGGTCCACGCATATGTAGTCTGTAATAAGATATAGCACCATTTTTCTCTGTGTTGAAGAGCCATTTACATGGCAGACTGTCTTTCATTTGATGTTCAGTCGATTAAAGTACCCACTGCATGTGATTTTATTCCATATTGCAGGTTTCTATGACCAAATCTGAAATATCGGCTAAACGAAAGTGACTTGGTGTATTCTTGTGCTTCTACTTGTAGAATATGTTGTTTACAGCACATGTTGCAGTCGCTTTGTACCAATGTTATGTCTAAACCCGAATTTATAAATAAAATGACTTGACTTAGTGGTTTCTTAAAACACGGGTAAAATATACTTAACAAACAAGTACTAGAACTATCACTATCAGAGTCTGAACTAGTATTATCTGAGGAAGAGGCTACAAGACCCAATTTCGCTAACTAGTTCTTTATTGGCCTGCTTTCTTTAATATGGCAACTGACACAGTGAATCTATCGTTAAAGAGTTCATACCTGATTTGTCATCAACAGAATCTATCATCGATGAGGTTGGTATGAAAGACTGACTGAGCTGGCGGCTAACCAACTCTTCTTACTTCTATCTTTTCTAGAAGTAGAATCCTTTTTGGCAACCTATCCTTTACTGTCTGAAATGCATGCTGCATCCGAAAACCCCACAGAATCTACTTTGGCCGACTGCTCCAACTTTTTAATATATATCTCTCTATCTTTAACTTGTTTCCTCAAAAGTTCTAGCTCCCTGTGATCCTGTAAATGACATTGTTCTTACTGTAAACGATTTTTGTCAGACGTAGACATTTCATGCTCTGAGTTGGCTGAGCGCTTATCTGCCGGTGTCGTGGTAGGAATACTCGTATTGATCGACGTGAGGTCCCCCACGGAATCAGTAGTAGGCAACCTTTGGATCGGAGTGTTCATTGATGGCATACCGAAATCATTCAGTAGCTTATAATCAACGATCCTGGATCTGGACCTTTCCGTTTTTCTGTCTGCCATCAAGGCTCATAAATGATAAATACAATGAACCAAAACAACGTCTACCACAGTGCAAATAACACAAATGTGCAATCAAATGTCCCTAACAGAGGCTCAAAAATAACAGCTGATGAATATAGTCCAGTAATAATAATAATAATACTGCAATAAATCTAAATCAAATCTGAAATAAACGGCCACAGTGTAGACCGCGAAAAATTCTTTTCTTCTATATCATTACCATCGATGTGTCAAACCAAAACTGTGCTTGAAAAACCACGAAATTGATTTTTATGCCAAAGAATACAACAGCTGACCAACAACTGACCAATAAAAAGGGCTGTAGTATTCGATAATTAAAAGATTTTGTGTGTGAAAAGGTATATGCACTGGCAGTACTTGAGAGATTTACCAAGTCAATGAAAATCATCATTTAGTCCTAGTACAAGTGACAGCCATAATCCAAGAAATTAGTAGGAATACTTAATCATTTGATGTAATTCAAATAAACAGTATATATTTTATTTTGTTAGGTTGATGGAAAAATGCATGCAAAAATGTATATCATCGTCATCACAAGAACAGAAGAGATATATAATTTGAATATGGATGAATTTAAACAACTAAGTACATTGGTTACAGTGTACTTCAGAAAATTTAAAGATAAATGATTTCATATCTAAAAATATTTATGCAGTTGAATTGGCTGAATATGTATCAGGTATATTTATAGAACACTTTGTTCCATAACATTAAGAATAGTTATGACAGCAACATTCCTTAGTCAAATCATTGGTGGAATTTAAATGTCTTAAGTTTGAAACAGAAAATGAGGATACCATTGGTAAATTGTTACTTACTTCTATTTTATCAAGTTTTAAATGTCTCAGATTGATTGTCTTTTATTTAATTTGAAAATTTAATGTATAAAATTTCAAAATGCAGACATAAAATCTTTACAAGTTTGGTCTCTTCCAGTGTTCCATAAATGTACTTTCAGAGATTTTTTCTGCTCCATTTGAGTTATCTTTTGTTTTCTTCCTTTATGGCAAAAAAGGATTAAATCTTCTCTATTGATAAACTTTTTTTTCAAACATAATGCTATGAAAATGCACAAATTGACAGTGAGACTGATACCTTTTTTAGTGACTTACCCTTTCTTTACACTGTGTCAGTGAGCAGATTTCACAGGAAAATTATTTGCTTCTGCTTTGACTGGAGCTAAACCAAACCTAACACTAAACTAAACATAACAAATTCTGTATAACTTTAGCAGGCTCCATGCTTATAAAACTTTTTTTATGGTCAACTGAGTTGGAACTTTGAGCACAAAACATTTTTAACTTCTAACATCATACATTATAAGAAACAAAAGAGCTATTATAGTTCAAAAGTCACTTTAGATATTTATGGAAAACTTGTTTGACACACTAAGTACATATAACATATTACTTTTAGAAAAATTAGCTCAGTATTTTTTTCAGTGATACTTCAAAAATTGAGAAAGGCTTTCTGGCAACTCTTTCTTGAAAAAATAACTTGAATAAGAAAGAAAGGCATATGTCAACATTGTTTTAGAGTGAATTGAACATAGTTCTATCATTATCCTATCAATACATTTATGTTACTATATCAGTAAATTCAAAGTGATCCTGGGACTTTAATGCATTTCTAATTCAACTATCATTATCTGATGTTCACTTACAGGAGAAAGACGGTGACAATGTACGAGTATGTGTGAGGTGTCGTCCTATGAATGACAAAGAGAAACAACAAGGATGTACACAGGTTGTCAATGTAAGTATAGTCTCTTTTTCACCATCATCATTATTCTAAGTTATCAGGTAGGCAGTAAATTGTCCTACGCACATTTCTTGAATTTACATTGCCTCTGTCAGAAATACAAAAATTACCTAGCTGCTTTGATAATATTACCACCAATCAGAAAAGATAATGACACCCTTGAGTTATCACAGATCTCAAAAAGGAGTATTCAAACTATGTTTTTGTACTCAATGTAGATTACATGACTGTAAAAGTTTTTTATTTTAAATTTTAAAACAACTCTAATTTCAGATTGGTTTGCACTAGTTTAAACTTACTTTACATTAAGTGTAGATTTAAGTTAATTAATCCATTCTACCAAATGAAGATTGTGCAGTTGAATTTTGCAAACTGGTTTCAAACCCACAACCTCTTGGCTAAAAGAGAGTTATGTGTCTGTAGAAGATTTTTGTTCATTGCTAATAGCAAATTGATACTAAATTTCTATTCTTGTTAGGTTGACAATGTAAGAAAGAACATCACAGTAAACCACAAAGACAACACTCACAAAGGTGAACCTCCGAAGACATTCTCATTTGACCAAGTATACGCACCAGACAGTAAACAGCTTGATCTGTACAATGAAACAGCAAGACCTATTGTTGACTTTGTCCTGGAAGGATATAATGGTACGTTCATTTACAAAGTGCTCTACATAATATTATAATTTTCAGATGAGTAGATGGATGAATCATTGTTTTATGAGATCAGAATTTCACCAAATACACACAATGTTTTCCCCTTCGTCCAACCTCCCAGTTCACACAACATTATTCATCTTACAAACTTTCAGTTTATTTCTATCAGACCCCACCCCATTATATTAATCATTTTTCGAAAATGAATTTTAAAGTGCCGTTATTTAATTGTTACTAGAAAACTAAGTTTCTATTTCTCAATCTAACCATAAGTATGTAATTTGATGGCACATATACATAGTTAATCTTGATCAGTGCATATAGCATTGTTTTTGTATATTTTAGGAACAATATTTGCCTATGGTCAGACAGGAACAGGTAAAACATTCACTATGGAGGGAGTGCGGGCTGTGCCAGAACTACGAGGGATCATACCAAACTCATTTGCTCATATCTTCGGTCATATAGCAAAGGCAGAGGGAGATACACGGTAGGTATATCATACTGGGGTCTCAGATGAAATTTTACTGTAAATCAGTTTATTCTTTTATTAAAAGACCAGTTAATAGCTGGTGAGTTGAAAATAAATGTTCAATCATGGATGTCTTACTTTCTGTTACAGAAGTAAAACTTAGTAGCAAAGATGTTGTTATTAGTCCCGTTTCATGTGGACGACAGTAATTAGTTGAGTATTGCAACTCTTTGCATTTTGATGCTCTAGTAACGGGTATACATGTTGATTGTAGTCATTCTGTTTATATATGTACAGGTTTCTGGTGAGGGTATCCTATCTCGAGATCTATAATGAGGAAGTGAGAGACCTGCTAGGAAAGGACCAGCATCAGAGGTTGGAGGTAAGCTAGTAATGCATGAAGTCAGTTTGTTGCTACATCTGAAGATCACTGCCGGTCATAGAGATTGCAACTATGTTTCTAAGCACATGCTCAATGTTTTTAAGATAGATGCTACATGGTATCAGTTTGTTGGGTACTTTGTTCTCTCATTCAGCTCTAGATTCTGCAGACAACTTCATATCTGCAATATATAAGGTACATGCACATGCTTATGTTGAATGCTGATCTCAATGACTGTTAAAAATGTTCTGTTCTTGATCACATTTTGTTGTTCATAGTTGAACAAGTTTGGATAGACTATTTAGACTAATTTTTTTATAGACATACAATGAGAATTGAGGGAAACTCTTCTTACAGAACTTACACCAGAAAGTCTAGTTTGTTTAAAATGTATGAATCATGAAAATGCTTCCGTTACCAAGCACCAAAGCCTTGTAGCAGTAACATTAAAAACTGATCTACAGAAGTTACTGTAAGTTTCTCTTGTGAACACTATATGTTTTATGATGTTTTTGTATGTATCATATACAAACATTTTTCTTTTTCTCTCGTAGGTAAAAGAAAGGCCAGACATTGGTGTCTATGTGAAAGATTTGTCAGCGTTTGTTGTCAACAATGCTGATGATATGGATAGAATAATGACACTTGGAAACAAAAACAGTAGGATATTTTTTTTTTCTTTACAATAATTCCTTAACACTTACAGTTGTCTCTGAACGTACATGTGACAGCGAAAAGACAGACACAGGAAATATCAGAGATGTTGTGAAAAGAATGCATCTTATTACAGAGGGACTGAACTTGCTTCAGTGGTTTCAGACTATGGTTAACTGTAAAGGTGTCATATATGTTCTAGGTATCCATAAGGGACCTTTACATGACCATGCAGTCAAAGAGAAGCTTTTATAAAGTTTATTAGAACCTTTTCCAGCTCACACTTCACACAGATAATAATTTCTAATATTACGGTAATACCTGTCCAATTTTTTTCGATTTTCTGAAAGATTTATGTGTATAAATATCATTCTGTAAGTAAAATATATAGTAAAATATATAACAAACAATCTGTTTAATATGATATCTTTGTTATAAAAGGATAATTAATGAATAAATAAATGTAAAATCTAATAAATATATTTTCTTTTGCAGAAAGTTACAATTGCGACATCAATACTGTAAAGTCTTTGATATTTTATTTGTTCCTATATAATGTATTGTGTCTTGTGTATACTATGTGCATTTATTACAGGGTCAACGGGTTCCACAAATATGAATCTTCAAAGTTCGAGATCCCATGCAATTTTCACAGTTACTATAGAGTGTAGTGAAAAGGGTCCCGATGGAGAACAGCATGTCCGCGTGGGAAAATTACATTTAGTTGATTTAGCGGTATGTAGTTACCTGTGCTAAATGTTGTGCCTTTTATTTGAAGGTCAGATCTGCTAACTACCATCCTATACCTTCCTCCACCACCTGTCCTGATCCTGTTGATTTCAGCTATTGCCTCAGATTGAATGGGAGGGAGTGTGTGTTTGTGTTACTGTACAGGTAAACAGACATAATACAGATTTCTTTGAGTCTGTGAAATGTCTTTTACTTGGTACAGTTTGTAACGTAACTAAAAATATAGGTGTACATTGTTTGAAGGAACAGCCCAGCAGTTTCAGCTAGGTCAAGACCAGAAAGATGTACAGACAGATCTGTTAGATTATATTTGTAAGGCTTTTCTTGCACTATTTTGCGGTACACTATTTTAAGGAGTGACAGGAGCTACAAACATGAATCAACACAGTTCAAGGTCACATGCTATCTATACATGTACGGTTGAATGCTGTGAAAAAGGCGCCGATGGGGAACAACATCTCAGGGTGGGGAAATTACATTTAGTGGATCTAGCAGTAAGTGATGCACTGTGGAACTTTGGTTCATGTTGCTATAAAACTCCGCTCATACTCATCAGAGTGATGTGTGTGGTGGCTATTGTGTTCAGGCATTGCTTGTACAGGACTTGTCTGCCTTGTGTATATAAATGAAGGATGAGTCTGAACCAATTTGTGCTTGTGAGTTCTTTGTGTAAACCAATTCCTCTTGTGAGTTTGTCAGAATCAAATTTTATTTATTGAGGATTTCAAGGTTTAGAAGAGAGGTAATATACGGTATATCTAACTTGCAATGACAGGGGGCCTGGGTGTTTGGTGAACTCTCCGAGGCCTCACAACTATTCAAGACTGTAAAACTATGATCTAAGTATGTCATAATCTTTTCCTTATGAAATGAGCTACTGATAATGATATTGATAAAACCGTAAGGGAAACAATTACCTAATCAGTTTTATCATGTTTCCTTAGTAGCCAGTCTATTTTGCTTTAGCCACAAAAGAACTAACTATATTGATGGGTCAATTTTCAAGGGTAGAAAGTTGACCTGTGAATACAACATGGCAGTAACAAAATGCAGCATTAAAGTATGGAAGACAGAAGCTCTCGAGTAACATGTCAGCTTTCTAACGTTGCAGGAATTAGTGAAAATATTCCATTGACTTTCCGCAGTGTAAGAATAGACAAAGAATTTAAAAATCATTTTCATTTCTGCCAAGTTATGCTAGTTAAAACAAGGCTTTCTCTGGAAAGGCCAGTAGTTACCATTGATAAATTGTGTACATATGGAATAATTTCACTGAGTGACTTTGTGAGAATACATATTTCTATTGTTTTACTGCCATAACTACAGATGGTTGCTTCAATGTAGGGAAACATGATTTCAGAGAAATTTAGAAATAGCAAGTAAAAGGCCAGCATTAATGTTCTGCAAAGTCATTGATCGTTTTGATTGGCTGTTCTTCAACAAATATAATAGTTTGCAGTTCAGGTGTGTGATTGCATATGAATTAGACTAATACATTACCATTCATTTTTTCAGTAGTGTCTTTTCGTAATTATTCCATTGACTGATGTTATTGAACAATATATTGTTAATACTTTATCAGTCAGCTTTTGTGAAAAATGTCATTGAAAATACATTTGATGCTTGCAAGTTTGGTTAGCTGTGTGCAGTTTGGTAGAAGATTACATGTTGATTACAGGGTTCCGAGAGACAGGCAAAGACTGGAGCTACTGGCCAGCGACTGAAGGAGGCTACAAAGATCAACCTGTCGTTGTCCACACTGGGTAACGTGATCTCAGCACTGGTCGACGGCAAGAGTAGTCATATACCATACAGAAACTCCAAACTTACACGTCTTCTACAAGATTCTCTCGGTGGAAATTCAAAAACAGCTATGGTAACTTCAACCTCTTCTCTTTGGTCAAAATGTGTACAAGCAATCACCATAAGATCAGGCCAGTCACTATGGTCAGATTGTAAAGTCAAGTCATTTCTCCCTGTGCTAAGACTCTTTCATGTTGTATATGAGGTAGCAACATGTTTAACTGGCCAAACCAAATCACTGAACAGAATATTTGTTAATGGGATTCTGTATTAACAAAGTGGGGCAGTAGAAAACATGAGTAGAAATTTATATCCTGGCACCTGCTTTAGTGGTACTAAAAATGTACTTTGGTAATAATGTGCTCAATTTTTCACTAGTCAGTTATTTTTCAGATTTTATGTACAAAATACCAAGTTTTCGCCCTGAATATTGCATCTTGTTTAGATGAAAAAAAAAATCAAGCACAGAATATGATTATGTATTTCAGATAGCAAACATTGGTCCAGCAGACTATAACTATGATGAAACAATCAGTACATTACGTTACGCTAATCGAGCCAAGAACATTCAAAACAAGGCCAAAATCAATGAAGATCCCAAGGACGCCCTGCTGAGACAGTTTCAGAAAGAAATCGAGGACCTTCGTAAACAGTTAGAGGAGGGTAATCAAACATTTTTTGCTGTATCTGGTATGGTTAGGATCTGTAGCAGATGCTTCATGCGTACACAAAGAAGCGCAGCCAAATTTAAACAGCATCAAGGGAAAATCTTTAACATATGATACAATACAGTAGATAGCAATTAGCAGAAACCTTAACACTATCTGATAAATATTGTAGACGTAACTGAATTTGCACACATTTAACTCTCCTCTAACGGTGCTAAAATTTTGATACTTCTAAAAAGTGCAAAAATTGGTAGCTTATTTGCCTTTCAGTAAAGTGGACTTTGGACCCTGAAAGTCATAGTACCAAAGAGAGAATTGAATTATAGTGCTTTAATAGGAAAAGATTTGAGCACTGGTCACCTTTATTGACAGTCCGTTCAAAACAGGCAGAAAGACACAATCTAGAATAACCAAAAGTCAGTTTTGATGTAGATTGTAGAAACTTACCTAGCCAATTTTATATTTTAAGATGATTTAATTGTTATTCATAGGAGTGACAGACAGTGAAGGATCAGGGGACGAAAGTGAGGAAGAAATCATAGGAGAGGATGGAGTGAAGATCAGAAGGAAGAAAAAGAAAACAAGGAAAGGTATGGTACCATTTGCCAACATCTGAATATACTCTTTAAACATTCAGGAATTGTAATTGTGCGTAAGCACCTTAAAACAACTTACTGGTATTTCATTTTGTTTTCTAAAAAACCTCAGTTTCTTTTGTTAAAAGGTTAAAATTTTATGGCAACATGAAATTAGGCTAGGTTGGGTTGGTACACAGTATCTTATAAAAAGATATGTATGAAACTGATAGAGTAGAATTTTCTGTTGAAAAATCATTTGTAATCATTATTTTCACTTATATACTGTCAGTGTATTCAGAAAACACCATCAATGTAATATATATGTAGGCATGTAAATGCATTATTTGTCCTTAATGCTTGTAGAAAAAGTAGAAATGTAAACTATAGAATGACATGTAAGTTGATATAGTCATTTCTATCATGGGCAAACTTCTTTATTTACAAATATTAAAAGTCTGTATTAGGATAGTTAAAGTGTCATTTATACTGTTAATGAAGTACATTTGTATTATTTGATGAAAACTTGAAGGATAAGTGCTAAAAGTAGTCATCATCTAAACCAAAATTCAGACCTTTTAATTTCATTTTATGAGTCTGTTTTGAAAATAGCACAAGGATTATTTTGTAATTGATTCTGTCAAATCCCAAGATGCATAATTATATTCATTAATAAAAAAAACAGCCCCTGAAATGAATGATTATTTCAGTAAGTCATTTTAACCAGAACTAGTCAGAAAAGTGGATAAATTGATCACAATTTTTGAGAGGAAGTTAAAATCAGGAAATTTTATATACGATTTATGGTAAGTATCATCAGGAGATACAAGTATGTTAGATAAAACATACACAATCAACACTTAACCTTTAAACTTAGTATATGTATTTTGACTATTAAAAACTTGCAACAGGCCAGCAGCCAGGTATGATGGTTTTATTATCTCCTCTTGCACAGTGCTTGCAATTATAGACCACTTTGCTAGTTACACTTTCATGTTTATGCAATTTCTTACTCCAAGTAATCAAAACTTATCTTGGAAAAATATTAAGTTCTAACATTCTAGGAAGGAAGAATTATTTGGTTGTACAGTAATTTTACTTAAGCATATAAGTACTGTACATAGTATTAATAATTACTCTTTATGTCATGCCAAAATCCTCCCTCGACTTATGGAAAGGGCTAGCCTAAATTACTCATTTTAAAGCCAAATCTACACCCTCGACTTATGGGTGAGATCGACTTATGGCCGAGTATTTACGGTTTGTCTTGATTATCTAACACATCTGAAAAACAAACTGACAACAGAGAGTGATGTTGTGGATTCAACTTTAAGACAGTATCTTTAGAGATAACTTCTTTCAAAATTGTTCCCAATGTCTGCAATGTTTAGATAATCTAACTATGGTACTTAAGATTGTTGTGCCCCCACAAAACGAGAGACAACTAGTTTGTTAAGTTTGTACATAATTATGTCCATGCTTTAAAAAGGAAAGATACGTCTGTGTTCAACTTCTCATATACTACTGTAAGAGTATACTCTAAACTTTCATATAAAAACAACCTGAACATGATGTTGGGTTGTATAGGAAGGCATTTTTGGCTGCAGGGATATTACCTGGATTATTTCCCCGTGTAATTTACCAAATTCTGGCCATTATAGTCCTTGGACACTGTGTAGTTTGTTATTTCATTTTGCATGCCATAGGATCGAATCAAAAAAGTGATTAGTTAGTAAACTGTATTTTTTATATTTTAAAGTTCATTTTAAAGTTCATTCAGATTGTAGTACATTTTTTTACTCTTTTTTTTTTTCAATACGATTGTGTTATGATATGATATTATTATATTTGTTCTTACCACTTTGGGATATATAGTAGATGGTAGCTATACATGTTGTTGTTGTAGTTTGTGTTTATCACTTTATACTTCTGTTTACACTGTAAAGGTAGAGGCTTGTTTGATCTTTCCTCTTTACTTCATACTGTTCCTGTTACATTTCACATTTGTTATAGTGTATAAAGATAACCATAAGTTTTTGTTGCTTGGCAGGTTGAACTACATAATCATCTTTCTTCCTTCAATGAAATAGTTCTATCCAGTGATATTGTGTGGTTTACAAAAATTTAAATGAGGTTTACCAATGATTTTTATCAAGAATGAAACAGTTTTAGCCATTCGCTAGATGTTTAAAATATGGATGTTTCAATGATAGGGAGCCTTCCAGTTATGTCTGTTAGCTGAAGCCTCAGTACTGTGAAATATGTAACAACCAGCATTCTCGCCTTACTACGCTTGTATGCCTACCTCCATACTGCCTCTCCTTTAGGTTTATTATTGCTCTCACAGAAATGTTTCGCATCATAGTCTCAGATCGTCCTTTGACTGTTTAGCCATGATGGCTAATCCTTTGCCTCATGTGGAGAAATGTCAATGTACCAGTCATTAGCTGCTACAACAAATAGAAAAAAAAACAAGGAAAGCTTATCTTTGGTTTTTAGAACTTTATAACACAGTCCTTGTGTCGAGTCAAATTCTATTTTGTTTTCAAATTTAGCTTGCTGTATTATACATTGTATATGCTTAGTATTTTTGGTTTCAGTTTCAGGATAAAACACTTTCTTCATTTTGTACATGCTTACACTCTCAGCTCAAGTTTCTTACCTGGCTCAGTCTTATTTCTTTGAAGAGACAAATGATTCTAAATTTCTAGCTCACCTGGCATTAAGTCCCAGAGTGAGCTATAAGGAACACTCACCGTCCGTCGTACATCATACGTCCGTTAACATTTTCCTTCAAACAACATCTCCTCTTAAACCACTAGGCCAATGATGATGAAACCGGGCAGGGATGTTTCTTGCATGAACCCTTTTCATAGTTGTTCAAATTATTCCATTTCATGCAGAATTCTGGTTGCCATGGCAGCCGAAAGGAAAAACTTTTTAATCTTCTTCTCAAGAACAGGAAGGCATAGAGCTTAGATATTTGGCATGTGACATTACCCATTGGACCTCTACCAAGATTCTTGATTTTACATAGGCTTATACAGAAAAATCTTTTTTTCTGAAACCACAAGGCCTATAGCTTAGATATTTGGCATGTATCAATGCCTAGTTGACATCTTCAAAGAATGTTCAAATCATGTCCCCCAGGTCACAATTTACCTTTTCTGCTATTGATAACCTTGTATTATAGCAATGGTAGCCAGGTGAGTGATATAGGGCCATCTTGGCCCTATTGATTTTAAAAATAATTGGTTGTTGTGACTCCAATAAATTTTAATTACATCATTTATGTTATTGTAATATCTCAGTTAAAAACTCCTTTGAAATAAATATGGATATGTTTTGTTGTTGAAAGCACCCTTCGGTAAAAGACAATTAAATATCAAGAGTTACACTGGAAGACTTATTTAATTTTTTGATCGGCATTAAAAGACTCGGTATAGAGATAAAAAATGATAAAACATGTACACTTATAGATGGGTTAAAGTACGAGAAATGTAAGATGATAATAATAATAATAAAATCTTTATTTATAGAAGGTAAAACACATTAAGTAAACGTACAAAACATTTGACTTATTTACAATGTGGCCTTCTGAAAAGAAATAACATTTATACAATAAACGATTGAATGATTATGCTGTACTTACAGGAAAGCATATCTCGAAGGAGAAGATGGCAGAAATTCAGGCAAAAATAGCAGCAGATCGTCGTAAATTGGAGGAACAGAAAGATATGGCAGAGGAAGAGAGGAATAAAGTTCAAGATGATCTGTTAGAGAAGGAATCTGAACTGAAAAAATATCAGTAAGTCACATATGTACAGTAGTACCACTCATATAATTTCTATTTTACATACAATTTTTTTTTTTCAAAACTTAATAAAAAATATATTATGGTGTATACAATGTACCAATGTTTGATGTGTTTATAAATGTTTTTGTTAGAACACAAATTACATGTGATATGCAACATAAATGTTTTAATATCTTTAGCCCAACTCGGTAACAAGATGTTGAAATGTCTTGTCTGTTATTTAGAGATGATCAGGATGCCCTAGCCCAGAAGCTGGCAGCTATAGAGAAGAAAATTATTGTTGGCGGGGAAAATCTTCTGGAAAAGGCGGAGGAGCAAGAAAGACTGTTAGAGGAAAGTGCCGTAGAATTACAGGAGAGAAAGGTGAAGGAGGAACAGCTACTCAAAGCCTTGCAAGAGAAAGAGGTAGGGACTGACATTATATATGTGTGCAGCCAACAGTACGCTACTAAATAGTAGTGAGAATATGGTGATATAACTGCTAATGAAGTCTTTCTGCGGTTCCCAGAAGAACAACAGCTGTAAACTGTCAATCTGTAGTGCATGAATGTGTGTCGAGAGTTGATAGTGAAACTTTTAAGTGCACATACAATAGATTTGCAAACTTTTAATATAACAGTGACAGTTCAACAGAAAGCGTTTGTGTCAAGTTCTAGTTGGCATTGAGTGAATGTTTTCTGTATCTCTAAAGAGAACAAGTTCATACATTAACCAACTTACATAGTCAAACAGACTTTCAATACAATATATTTGATATATTTTGAAGAAGAAAAAAAAATGTCCAAAACTAATGTTTTGTATACTCGAACTCCATATTATCGGCGCATTCCTATTATCGGCGTAATCATACTTTCGGGTATTTCCGAGTAATCGCGCCCTCTATTGGTGAATATCATATGCAAATTTGTGACCGGAAGTTCACGCTTGATCAAGCACCTCACTTTTTCTAGGAATGTTACATTTACTTGAAAGTTTGTGTTCATTTGCAAAAGCTACTTACTTTTACACCTTTTCAGGTGTTATTCAACGATATATCACCCAAAGTACTGTTTACTTATTGAATAATAACTACGGGATAAGTTTATTAGCATTTTGTCGTCTGCTACGACGTCACTCTGGCCGATTTTTTTATGGTATGGAAAGGCGGTTCTGTCTGTTTTTGCTTGTGAAATACTAATCAAAGTCAGTTAGAAATAATGATTTTTTCAAAGAATATCAATTATTTCAATATTTCTCAATGCATATCTTTAATTCCTAGTATGGGATTAAGCCATTAACTATGAAAAAGAATCATATAATGACTGTCAATGTGTTTATTCTGTTCTTGGTAGTTGATTTATGGTTGGATTTAATGTTTTAATTTTGATATTTTATAAACTTATAAAGACTTTGACTAGAATTTTGTGAACAGTTTGAACTTGTTGCACACTTGCACACTTCAAGTTGGAATATATTCTGTAAATTGAGTTTTATATTTCTTAATTCTTTGGATATTGGGAGTGTTTGAACCATAGCAGATAATTTTACAAGTCAAATCATTGCCGTCCGTATTTTTGGCGGATAAGGTGATCCATAGTTCGATTACGGCGATAATAGAGTGCTTTCCCTTTGATGAAATCTAAATCACTCAGGTGTATGGGAAGTTTGTTTTGTTTGACCTAATTTGTAAAACTTATGTATTTTGGACGTAACACATGTCTTTGATGTTGCTGCATGTTGAGTAAATTGTTTTTTTATAAAAAAAATGACGGAAGAAAACTGGTGTTGAGTAAAACACAAATGCGCCGATAATACAGCGTTACGGGCTACCACAAAATCCATTGACAAAGACTAAATAATAAATTTTCTGGTATGAAATATGTAATTTATCTATTATTGTAGCAAGAACGTTTGGACATAGAGGAGCAGTATTCAAGTCTGCAGGAAGAAATCACGGGTAAAACAAAGAAACTGAAGAAAGTCTGGACCATGCTCATGCAGGCCAAGTCAGAGGTAAGGTTCACATCCTGTTCATGCAAGCTCGATTATGTACAAACCCTGGGACCATGTTTTACTTGGTAGGGAAAAGATGTATATTGTAAGAATATAGTAAGATTGTTCCTAGGGCATGATGAGTTCATTAGAGTCAGCAGGTGTGTTTAATATGAAAAATTGATTATGTTTAAACTGTTTCTGTCATCCATAACCACAGTTACTCATTAAAATCAAGTAGCTGAGGTTTGTTATATATATGTACAGTTATTAACCAGGTTTTCAATTTTGAAAATCCTGGTTATTAGATTGGGGTATGGCGGGCGGATGGGCGGATGGGCGGATGGGCGGATGGGCGGATGGGCGGATGGGCGGGCGTCAAACGAAATTGTGTCCGCTCTGTAACTCTTCAACCCTTTGAAGAATTTTGATGAAACTTCAGACAAATGTTTACCACATCAAGATGACGTGCAGAACGCATGTTCCGCATGGCTGGCTCCAAGGTCAAGGTCACAGTGACATTAACATTGAAAATCCTGTCCGCTCTGTAACTCTTCAACCCTTTGAAGAATTTTGATGAAACTTCAGACAAATGTTTACCACATCAAGATGACGTGCAGAACGCATGTTCCGCATGGCTGGCTCCAAGGTCAAGGTCACAGTGACATTAACATTGAAAATCCTGTCCGCTCTGTAACTCTTCAACCCTTTGAAGAATTTTGATGAAACTTCAGACAAATGTTTACCACATCAAGATGACGTGCAGAACGCATGTTCCGCATGGCTGGCTCCAAGGTCAAGGTCACAGTGACATTAACATTGAAAATCCTGTCCGCTCTGTAACTCTTCAACCCTTTGAAGAATTTTGATGAAACTTCAGACAAATGTTTACCACATCAAGATGACGTGCAGAACGCATGTTCCGCATGGCTGGCTCCAAGGTCAAGGTCACAGTGACATTAACATTGAAAATCCTGTTTACATGATTTTAACTTGATTTGGCAGTCAAAGGTCATATCATCTTTGGAGGTAATTTAAAAAAGATATGATATATTATTTCATGTCTACTTTGTAACTTGAATCAGAACAACATTTTTGAAAACCTGGTTTCGTGGCATTGCCATGTTTCTTGTATCAGTTTTCTCCTGTGTGTTGTAGATAGCTGACTTACAACAAGAACATCAGCGTGAGATGGAAGGATTGTTAGAAAATGTCCGCCAGCTGTCACGAGAACTGAAACTACAGATGGTTGTAATAGACAACTTTATACCTCCAGAATACCAGGTATTGAATGCTGCTTCATAGCAGATACAAATTTATTAATGTCTAGAAATTTTATTCAGTTAGCTAAATTAATTTAGCATCAATGTTGAGCCTTCGTGGAACAATGGTAATAATGTGTTGTTGGAGGGTCACTTTTTAAATCTAATGTACAGTCACAATTTCCCCTTGACAATCAATCTTTTGTTTTCAATATTTGGCTCAGAAAGATATGTTTTCCTAGCATACACAACTTGCTGAAGGAGAAACTACTAATTGGCACAACACTGTAGAGCTCAAATACAAACAAAAGCTGTCATAATACTGTCACTAAGCCACAGCAGAACCTCTACTAAAAACAGTAGGATATTTTAAACTAAACACAGTAAATTTATAATGAAAATGATTGGAGATTAATAATCACATGATTATTTCATAGGAAATGATAGAACAGCATGTGGCATGGAATGATGACATTGGGGAGTGGCAGCTACGATGTGTGGCGTACACAGGTAACAACATGAGGAAGCAAACCCCACAACCAGATAAAGAGAAGGAAAAGGTAGGAATATACATGTATAACTTTCTTGCTGGTTGATCTGTTCCATGTGTCCCACCATATACAGTTGGGTTAGTGTATGAGAAAAACATGTAATGAAAGTTAGGCTTTTTATGATGTCCAAGTTTGGTTGTAGATATTTTTGGTGTCAATAAGGAGGCCAAAGTATAGAAACTATGGGATTTAAAAAAAAGCTAGATTTCAACAGTGATTTCAAGTCAAATCATGAAAAACATTTTTGTTTATTATCAAATGAAATCTGTAATATGTTATGTTTGACAGGGCAATGAACCCGACCTGTCCAATATATACCTGGCCTATACAGCAGAAGGTGCTCAACAAGCCATGAAACTGAAACAGAAACCATCCAAATCCTCACGACCAAAATCTGGCAGACCAAAGTCTTCAAGACCAAAATCATCCAAGAAGTAAGTGATCTAGTTGACAGAATTTGACTAAATAATTCTAGTTATATTTTTTTCTGAAGTAGATCCTTGTTGCATACTGGATGTGAACTGGATTGTCTATTCAAAATAACCAGGGAATGAAACTTATTTCACTTACTCACTGATTACTGAATGATGTCAACGTTATTATCATTCTTGTCATTGAATTTCCTCAGCCATCTGTAATATCCTTGGGAAGTAATCTTTCATGGATTATTATTATTATGATATGTTTTATTGCAAAAAAATGTATTTTTCAGCATTCCCAATTCTGTACTTGCATTATCTTTTTTTTCCAGGAAGCGGAACAAAGATGCCGAGATTGACTCAGTTCTACAGTGACTTTACCACACAGCGGTAGCTCTATTACTGTTGGACATGTATCTATACTGGAGCTGCATGTACTTAACATGGTTGATTGATGGAGATATCAGGGCAATCACATCTTTATCTGATTTACGAGAACATTACGAGTATTTCTGGCTGGACCCAAGAACTTTATCAACTGTGGCAATGTTCATTACTATTGTGGCAATGTGGATTATGTCGTGTCTATTTTTGAAACATTCTTAAACTGTTTACTGCTAAAGGACAGAATTAGACACAGTTTGATCTGAATATGTGATTTTTATATAAGTTTTGTTTTTTTATTTCTTTGTAATTTGTAAGAAATCTCATGGCATATCTAACACAGCTTGGATTGGTCAGTTTGATAAAGTAGTGTCACCATGCAGCTTCTGGCCACTGCTTGTGTCATTATTGGACCAAACTAAAGGTTAACATGACCAACATCATATTGTAGTACAATTCCCCTAATTAATGTATTGCCAAGTGAAGACTTTTTTAAGGCCAACCCACATATTTAATGTCTACTGTTACTATAAACTTAATAAGAACCAGTTTATCCTACCATCTTACGAAAATGTTCGTCCCTTTAGAGACCTACATACAGTCAATTTGCGGAGATGTTATTTTGAAAAGACTGAAAACCAAAATCATAAGTATAGCGTCAGAATTTACTATAACACATCAAGTTGGAACAATTAATGGTTATGAAAGAGCAGTCTGTAATATGAGGGGACACATTTAAACACACAGTATTCTATTGTAGTAGTAACTGCAGTGTACTCAAACAACTGCAAACTTAACTACACATTCTTCTTTTTTAAAGGAGCTATTTTTGTTTAAAGACAAAAATGAAAAGTTTTGTTACATCCCATTTATTATTTAGCTAATCCCTCCATTATAATTTTATTATTTTTTTCTTTATATTTTTTTATTTGAAAACTGCTGTGATATTTACATGTATATGAGTCGTTATTTATAAACATTTTGTGTTGTCTTCAAGTCATTGTGATTCACATTTTGATTTGTCTTTTTCAACCATTAAAATTTCATCAACTTTCTTTCTTTTGTTATTCAAATGTTCTTATCTGAGATTTATAAGACTCCAGTACATACAGTCAAAAGTCTTTGTCTTTTGATAAGTCACATCATTTTCTACTTTGAATGAAGTGTACACTCACTCTAAAAGGTCTTCACTTAATTTTAAAAAATACATTACTTCCTTTCAACATTTATTCACCTGGGTAAGAATTTCAGTAGACCAGCTAGCCTGAATTAAATGAAATTATGAAGTTGCTATCGACCCCAGCTTCATCAATCTAAGAATGACCTTCACCTTGAAATATGTACTATGCACATTATCACTTTACGTAGTTCTAGAGATAGCAAGTTGGCACGAATTACAGCCACTTTACTTTTGATCCTGTGACCTTGACCAGGAACAAAGCTGTTTAATGGATGTCGTCTGCATATTGTGTCGTCTCGGTATTGGTATTTCAGTTCTTCAAGGGGTGCAAGAGTCGGAGCAGACCCCGGTATGATGGATTTGTTCTAGACCCGTGACAAAACTAGTAAAGAAAGACACGGAGGGAGGGGAGGTGGTGGGGGAACTACATGTCGAAGGCAATAAAACGTTTCTTTCGTGCCATTTCAGTTTGATTCTGCTGTAACATACTATTTTCCTCTGTTAAGAAGTAAATCTGACCGTAAAAAAAATCCTTTATCATATACGTAATAAATTCGAAAACCTATACAAATGGTTTCTGATGACTATTTTCTGACAAAACATTTACATTTAGAATGCAAACTTTACATGTTAATCTTCAAAAAGAAAGAATAAGGAAATTAATTTAAAGATTAGGATCTGCAGACAAATATACCCGAGATCAAATAACATCCAGGAAGTTTGAAAAATTAATAGCTAACACCACATAGGACATGCCATTAAGGGGGTAAGGACGGCTGCAATACAAGTGTAATGGATAAAAGCTCGTGTTCCCCGTGCTCTAGGGAGGGAACTCGGGTTGATGCTGCGAAGTATTGTGTAGATTGTGACCAGCATCTGTGTGGAGCATGTCTGAACCAACACAACCGGTTCGACGTAATGAAGAGTCATCAGATGATGGACGGGGCTGAATTGACAAACACAGGCGGCGACAAGGGCATCCTTCCCAGCCAGCGATGCTCCATACACCACAGTAAACTCGTAGATATGTATTGTGAACAACATGACGAGGCCTGCTGTGTCGCTTGCGTGGCAGTATACCATGGGTATGTTAGCTTTTAACATTTAAAAAGCATTTGTACTGTTAATCAGTTTATTTAGTTTAGCCGGACTGACGAACTATCTATGACCACATCAATGTTTATAAATAAATAATAAATTGAAAATAAAATGGAGTCAGGAATTCGGATGTGTGGTATTTAAATCACGAGTACTAGTTTAAATTTTTGCATCCGGACGACTGGTTGTATTTTATTCCACGATAAAATACACAGAGGAATTTATTATTTCGATTCTCATATGATATATCTATATACGAAAAAGTTGCGGACCATGTTAGAATCAACAATCATGATAGCATTTAGTACAACTAAAATGAGTCTTAGAACAAATATTGAGCGTACCTTCAAAGCCAGAAACCGACGTGGTTGAGAATTCTGTTTAAACACTACGTACAACGAAAAATTACTTTAGTGGACATACTGTCCATTCGACATCATTTGAACCTGTCGCACTCTAATTATCACGTGAAAATCACTTTAGGGTTGAGCAAAGAAAATGTTAAGTCTTGTGTGGTTTGCTTGACGACGCACGTATATTCTATTGCAGCCCCTGCAAGGGCATGGCGTACCTGCCACTGACTGCTTCTGGTTACAACGGCGATAATGACATCGTAGCCGTCAAAGACAGGATAAATTCACTTCAAACACGTCTACAAGATTCCATACCGGGAAAAAAGCAGGATATAGTAAGGGTGAAAGAAGAAAAGGCTGCGATTCTACAGAAGATTAAGGTTATAAAGGAAATGGTAATCAAGCACTTCGACGACCTTGATGCGCAGATCTCGTCTGCTTTAGACAGCACAGTTAACGCGTCATTGGATGAACTATCAAGCGACATAACCCAACTAGAAGAAATGCTCACATCCTTGAAGAAGGAAGTTAGTTTGCTAGAAGAACAGCAGAAAGGAAATAATGTTTCGTCTCTTTTTGTCCAGGTAAAGATGACAACAACTTGCGAGAAACGTGGAATATCTTTGGAAAAACTTCTAGATTCGAAGCGGCCAAAAAGTATAGAGTTCAATCCAAATTTGAAAATTTACACGTTCCTAGACGAATTGAAAACAATTGGTGAAATATTCCATAACTATTTCATCGGTTCTTCAACAACTGTCAGCGAGAGTACAATCCATGCAACCAAAGAGAAGTCTATGTGTGACATATCAGGCGCGTGCTCCCTGCATGACGGGTCAGTCCTTGTTACGGACTTTAAGAATGAGAGTATAAAGAAAGAATTGGGTGGATTTTGCGTTCAGTCCCGGGAACTGCCCGGACCGCCCTTGGGCATTTGCTACATGGACCATAGCACAGTGCTTGTAAGTTTATGGAATAAAATGAATGTGAAGGCTGTATCAACCGTTAACCTAAAAGTGACCCATGATTTACACGTAGGAAAGCTGTGTCGTGGCATTGCATACAACGACGGTCTGATGTACGTAACATGTGGTGGTTGGGGTGAAGGAAACGAGGGGCCCGGGTATGTAGCGGTGTACCAAATTATTCAACACGTTCAGCGGAAGGAATCTGAAACATCGTTTGAAAGCAACTACCTGAGAACCATATCAAACACGCAGATCTCGTTCCCACACCAGATTACAACCAGCAAAGATGGTTCAGTCATATATGTCGCTGATGCAGACAAAGGTCTTATCATCATGTCAAGATACGGACGTGTCCTGCATGTGTTCACGCATAAAGAAATGGACACACCTGTTGGCGTGTGTCTAGGACCGAAGAACAGGTTGTTCGTCTGCGGCGGCAAATCCAACAACGTTATGCTTCTAGCGGCCGACGGTCAGTACTTGAGGACAGTTCTGTCAGAAAGCGACGGCGTTCTGAAACCTATGTCGCTTTGTTTTTGTGAAGAAAAATCCCGGCTTGTCGTTACCATGAGCAAAAATGACAAAGTAAAAGCCGTTGTGTTTAACAATTAGGAAATGTTGAAAAAAAGAAAGAAAAGAAAACTTTTAAGTAGTTTGTGGGTTTGATAAAGAAATGTACATGTATCTAATATTAAGCTTATAGTAAGATATGTGATTAACATTCGTTTACATAATTATACATAAGTTAAAGTACTAAATCATAAAAGGAAATAGAAAACATTTGTTTGTTTTCAGAACAATATGATCTTTTAATATCCCTCTTCAAACAGCCCTTCCAGTACTGACGCATATTAGGGGCTACATGCTATAACTCCACGTAGCAAATCGTTCTGGCAGAACATACGGGTACTGACGATATGAATAACTACGCTTCTATAATCATGCAGTAACTATTGAAAAGTTTCATCGAAGTCCAGTCTGAGGTAAGACAGGAATGCCTATGTGCAATACAAGCATAAAAATTCAAATGCCATAACTTAGTGAAAACTCGTCAAATGAGAAGACAGTGAAGTTCAGCACCTCTTAGTATTGAATATTCCTATAATTTCATTGCATTCTGCATGTTCATATGTTGTAAGGAACTATCCCAGACAAGCCGTCCGTTACTTAGCTATATTGAAGGACCATATCTGTGAAAAAAATCACCCGATTTGAACGTGTTTCAACGATATGCACGACCAGGTGTGGTACCAAGTTTCATCGAAATTCGTACAGCGATTATTGAAATGATATTCGGACAAAATATACTGTGACTGGTTGGACGGACTGACGAATTTAAAGGAATAGTTCGAAACGTTTCAGACAAAATAAGAAATACCAGCCTCTACTTGAAAATGATGCTAATCCTGAGAATCTAAAGACTTGTTGATTACGATTATTGATGTTGAATTTTTGCCGAAACCTGATGCCACTACGACTTCTGTTCTACACTGAATGTACGCTATGCCTGTTATATCATGTATATCTTGAGGTGCAGTGGTGGTGCGTTCGCCAAGGATCGTAGGGTCCGGGTTTCGATCCCCACCAGCACCCTTTGGCAGAATCAGAATATAAATCAGACTTGCTCACATGTATATAGAAAATACAGTTTGTTTTTAATTGTATCAGATTTATTTTACAGAAGGTGTTAATTCTTTTTTACTGGTAGTGGGTGCCCACGGTTACGGTCAAGTTCGAGAACAACCTTGTAGGGACATCTAAAAATAGTTGAGAAAGCGTGATAAAAAATCAACACTGGGCTTCTAGGACGTAGTATCGTATAATGTCCTCGGACTCAAATACCCACCATTTCTCTCTCCCCTCCCCCCACCCCCCACCCCCACCCTAAAAAAATAAAATTGAAACTCATTCCCTCGGACACAGTGAAGACTTCCTTTTTTCAAAAGAGAAGAAAATACTCCTGTACTTAACTGTGGGGACACAGCTAAAAATAGCGAAAAAATACGTCGTGCGAAAAGCATTTCGCTATTACGGTAGGGTCCCCGCAACGAAGGTATTTGAAAGCCATGATAAAAGGTTTCACCAGCCCCGCCCCCAACCCCCCCCCCCCCCCCCCCTCTCAATCTTTTTTCATCAATTAAGTGTTTTAGAGCGATTAAGCTAAGTTGTTAGAACTTGTTCCGCAATTGAGAATAGATCAATTAGTATAAATCTAAATCTATTATATAATATCATCCTTATTTGGATACTTTTCTAATGATCCATATTTATAAAAGCACAAATGCATTTTTTTCTTTTGTGTTCGATATGTTTTGAAGAGAAGACTAATGCAATCAGCTCCCATAGAACATGTGTATATAGGTAACAGCGGGTTATTTACATATCTAATATTTGATCTTGACCACACATTCAAATGTTACATAATATTAGTAGGAGTTTAGAAACCAATATTTCTATTTGTATGATAACAAATTCCATTTTACCCCTGGGTAACTTGCGTTGTAAAAAATGCAATTAGCGCGAGACTTGCTCAAATCTGTTGAAAAATACAAGTTGCTTCAAAATGTCTCAGATTTCTCTTTGTTCAATAATTTTACGGAATGTGTTAATTATCATCATTTCAAAACTTAATATCTCGAAGGTTATACATGTATCTGGTAAAGAGTAAACAATTTAAATCTAAGAGCGCATCTTTTTCATCCGTCTTTTTCTGTACATGTTAATGAGCAACTTTGCAAAAATTTACAGAGTTTTTATCAAGCAATTCTAGCAAAACAATAAAAAGCGTGGCTAAATAAACCTACCTTGCTTTTAACTGTGAACTATAAATGGAAACTTGAAAGCTTCCAATTAAATGCAGCATGTTCTCGTTGCTCTTTTGAACTCATATATAAGTATTTTAAAATACCCGTCCATATAAGGATATATTATTTCAGTATAACTGTATATTCGTTACGTAAATATGTGGTCAACTTTTATTGGAAATACAGTCAAACCTGTGTTAAATACCATTGAATCCACTTGTGAATACCAGCAAGGAGTCCCTGATTATTAATGTATAGTTTACACACCTGTATAATGACCAATAAAACAAAGCCTTTGAAGCTTCCAAACAGTGTCTTTGTTCACAAGTATACTACATACGCTCAAATCAATCTACGTCTACTTATTCTACATTACCATGGTGATCTAGAACATCGTGGGCTTTAATGTTTAAAGCTTTTGCCCAGTTCCTTACTACCAAAGCTGAAATACTTAAAGTAATATACTACGGCTGCCACTATTGAGTCCAAACGTTTCACATAGTAGATCTTAAACTGGAATGGTAGGTGTTGATCTGGGTCTGATTGGTAGATCATGCACGCAGTGTGTCCGTTTTTGCGTCAAAGCCGTACAGCCGAAGGATTACGGTTTAACATAAACTAGAACAACAACAACAACAATATAATAATAAATAATATAATAATAAATTCTTTATTTCAAGAAGGTGACATATTAAGGTTTTGATTTTTCAGATTTTTATCTGTAAATTATCTGATACGTATACTTCTTTTACATACTAGGCTTTGAGAAGCAATATTGTTCGCTAGATCTGACTATTTTTCAATGAACTTGGACTGATTAAATGATTTAAAAACGTTTTCGTACTGTTCTAGTACATTAAATAGCTAATTTTGGTATTTATTATTACCAAATTACATTACTTAAACTCTCAATTAAATACTGATAGTTTTAGTGTTGTCAGAATTAAACTGGTAGAGCATATATAGCTTCTACTGTGATATATAATGTCTGTGATAGGTTGATCAATAGTCCCGTTTAATCCTTAGCATAACGGCTATGAACATTTAACTAGATAATATGTATTTACATTATTTATATTAACTTTGTACATAACAGATATTAATAAATAAATAAATAAATAAATAAATAAATAAATAAATAAATAAATAAATAATTAATTAAATAAATAAGTAAAATATTAAGGTTATACAAGAAGAAATAAAAGTATACACCTTATTTACAACATGGCCTTCTATAAACAAATTAAGAGACAAACATTCACTTACATACAATGAAGCTGTCCAGTTACACACAATCATTCACTCATTGACAGATTATAAGTATATTGTATAATTAAAGCGTATGATAATTGATTAATTTGTAATACACACAAACAATAACACATGTAATAAATGACAGTTATTACCAGCAAGTCCTGTAGTACAGTGAAACCTGTGTTAACTGAATGAAAGCAACCAGACGGAGAAAACTCTTTCAATCTATCTTAAGAAATACCTGCAAATAAAGACCATTTATTCACAAGTTAATTTCATTTTCATACGGATTGAATGTTCATCTATAGCATTCTAACATTTCTTTATCAAATTTCTGTATAAATTGATTAATAACAGGTATTGCAACAGGTACTGTTTATATTTGCGTTTAAAGGAATTTAATGTTTGAGCTGAGCGGATATCGGTAATATATCAGGAATATTCCAGATTTGCGCACTGTAGTATTAATTAAAGAACCTTTATACTAGTTTGTCTTATACTGTGAGATAATTAACCAGGTTATTACATGACGATTATCTCAATCTGTAATTTGCATATTTTGAGAATGCCAGTGATTCAGATAAATAATCTGGGGCCATGGTTTTAAAGTATTTGAAAACTAATATAGCAGTGTGATATTTACACCTGTCTTGAAAAGACAACCATTTCAATTCAATAAATAAATCTTTAGATGGCATTTTAGCCGGTTCATTGAGTATAATTCTTGCTGCCCGTTTCTGGACTTATAGTGGATTTGAAGAGGAAACTTGGAAGAGGAAACCCCCCCAAGAATTGTCTGGAAGTTTATGTTTTATTATGAATGAACTTACAATTTAATATCATTGTTATAAAACTGACCACTGTCGCAAAAATCCCGATTGCCATGTCCATCATGTTGCCCGAGCATATTTTGCTAGATATTCATCACAAACAAACGATTACAATTAGACGTTCTCTTGTGGGGGAAAAATGTTAAAATCGAACATTTTAAAAGTGAATGAAAATATACAGAATCTATCTATTTATAGTGCAACTCCCCCCCCAGGGGCCCCGTCAGGTGAAAAAGATAAAAGGATGAAAATGTACAGAAGAATGAAAGTAATGCTAAATGTATGTTCAAGTAAGTAGTAAACGCTGATAGTGTTTGTTAAAAAAAAAGAAGAGAAATGCAGAGATAAAAGAAGCTAAAATCAGCTTTCCCTGTTAAGCTCTGTGATTTATTTTGATCACACCCAGTCTGAATAAATCCAGGGTTTCCACCATGACAAGTTCAGCCGGCAGAGAGTTAAATAAGATTATGGTGGCTGGAAAGAAAGAGTAGTTAAAATAGTTACATATAGTGAGGACCTGAGTATAGGAAAGAGGATATATATGAGTGGGGTTTGACAGAAGATGACAATGGTACTGCAACTAGTCTATTCAGTTTTTGTATAGAACATAGCGGATGGTTCAGCACAGAGCGGCGACAAGGTCTCAAACATGATTAGTCATTTGAGATAGCATTCCCTGCAACATTATATAATTATGTGTGTGTATAAAAGTCCATTGGTTAGTTTAAACATATTTTATTGCAAAATATACATGTTCATAAGAAAGTACAAATTTTGCAAAAGGGTTGGGCCACAAGTTCTACCAACATTATAAATTGGCCCTCCCCAAACACGATGTATTTACACAGAATTGGTGACATCTAAATTAAAAGTGTAGCAATAAACGTATTTATCATTTTGATATTTGAAATTCGGTATTTTATAATTATATAGTCCGTGGGCATAGTATATAAAGAGAAAACAGTTGACCAGAGAGATAATCTTTAAAAGCTATCTCGACTTATGACTTGCCTGAAATTCTTGTTTCAAAGGTCCGATTATTACTACTGATACTATAGGTTCGTGCCATGTTTTTACCGTTAGACATTTTACAGTTTACATTTGTTGCTTATGTCAGGGCCCTTATATTATAATATACGTAATATACGGACCCTGCTTTTGTTCATATGTTTTTGAGGAAAAAATCATGGTATTTTTTCTTGTTCAATGTTTATTTATTTATTTACGTATTTACTGTTAATGTTCTGTTGTATATGGCGATACTATTACTTGTATCGGTTACTGCGCAAATACCTTTCCGTTATTTACTATCTTTCCGCTAATTCGATGCAAAACCAGTCTGAATATTTCTAACGATCAAGTCGAGGCGCGTATGCCAAAATTTCAAACATGAAGATTATTTACTAAACAATGAAGGGATTAAAATTTTGTTCTTGTCTTTATATTAATGGATGGTTATTCATAAGATTGAAATACAGTGTTTGTGATTCTGAGGATGTAAAATAACAAGAAATATGACTGAAAGTATAGATGTAAGTGGAATGTTTACATTTTGTCTCGCGAAATCTAGTGATAGAATTTAGTTACCAAGCTGTCATGCGTAGGCATATCGTAGAATTTGTTACAATTCAGTTTGTAACTGTAATTAGACAGTTATTTAATAATGTATCTAGAATAAAACGTTGTTTATAACTTAGTTTATACATATGATAATTAAAAATTGGTCAGAAGAACAGATCTTTTTAGTCAGGGAGTTCATACTCTCACTGAGTTGAGTTTTGACAGATGCCTGACAGATATGTCTAGTCCAGTAATTTTCTCAGTAGTATCAGTATATTTGGGGCTGCCATCCTTAAACATCTGCTTCATTATATGAGTACTACTCACAGAAATATTTTCAAGTTCTTTTGACTCACATTTTCAATAGTAAATATAAAAATTTTGATTTTAAAGTTTACTAAACTAGGGTGACCACTACATTGAAATTTGGCACAATCTGAGTCGGATATATGTATTCAACTCGAGCAGTCCTTACTGATTAGGATTATTGTTAAATGTAAGGTTAGCATGCAGGTGTTTTGGGATAGCAGCCACTGAAATGAGTGGGGGTGTGGGCGTGGCATTAGCGCGGCAGCCCCCCATTGAACATGATGTCTCTCATGATATTACATAGCCTATTCTGAAAGTCTAACATAATCATCGAAATCATGTATTTCTACAAAAACAAACTTTAAAGCATAAAATTTCTGGTGTCTGACAGCTCAGTCTTTGACACATTGTAGCAGTATCACATTTTTGCTTTATTGAAACCCTGTGTAAGGAAGAATTTGATATTCATTCACTATGGACATATTTTGTTAAATGTCATTAATATTTATATACAGGGGTCAAGCGATTAAGGTTGTTGACTTGAAATCACTATAGCTTTATAGGTCATTAGTTCAAGCTCCACTACTGACTATATAGATCTGAGAGTTAGCAGTTTCTTACTGAGGAACGGGTTCCAGTACTGGTCTGTCCTAGAAATTTATGACAGTTCCTTCTATTTCATGGGTTACAATAAAAAAAGAAGCAGTGCTCAAAAGAGCAGTCATAGTATGCTGAGAAAAAGAGAGCCGCGTGCAGTGCCTTGCTGCTTTGCTCTAGTCTGGTTCTGTTAAGGATACTTCATAGATCTACTTGTTTTTGTTATTATCAATGTAACAGTTACTGTAGTGTTGAGTTGAAATGCTATTGGCATTCCAAAAACATTTATAAATGCAATTTTGTGTCAATGTTGATTGTGTTCAGATTTACATAGGCTTCACTTGTACAAAACCCTCCCAAATTACAAAGTACTTGTCTCATTGCGTATATATTCTCACATAACTGTCAGAGGAGAAAATTTTGTGTGCATTTAATACTTGAAAAAATAAAATGTGTACAAGTTAACATAACTGAAGAGCAGGCTTATGTATAATTGTATTGTGAATGTTCACAAAACTTTGGCGTATCAGAACTGACAGGACATACCAAAGTTGTATCAATATTTCTTCTGTAAGCATTCCAGAACATTCGCATAAACTAGCGATTCTTGGTTTTAAAATTTGGTCAGAACTTGCTTTGTACATGTTGTAGAATCTGTATTATGTGACAGTTGCGTGAAATTTCAGCAAAATTATATTAATTTCTCTCTGGTTTCAGGACTACAGAGTGCTCAATCTGCTGGGCAAAGGTGGATTTGCTTGTGTTTACAGAGCAAGAGCAGTCAAAACAGGTCTTGAAGTTGCCATTAAAATGGTATGTTTATTTTGTATAAAAATTATGTAGTCCAGTAAAACCTGTCTGTTCGGCACAATATAGTCGGCAGTACTTAAAAATACCTTAAGCCACTGTATTCATGGCAATGTGGAATCAAGCAGCACTGTAAAAGATGAATGACAACCACTTGTCTGCGCAGAGAAGCGGTATTCAGATATCCCAACAACCTGTCTAGGCAAAAAAATGCATAAAAATCTGCTAGGAGACAGTTCCTAATTGCTTAAACACCTTGAATTATACCCGTTTTAAATATAAATATATAAGCTACATAATAACTAGATACTCTATAAGACTACTATCCTATTGCAGTTTAATGTGGGACACCTTCTGGACCCTGGAGGCAAAAAGTCTGGAGACTCTGGATAAGAGGATTCCAGATTGTGGAGTTTTTAACATATCCATTAATTCATTAAACATGTATGTTATTCACTTGCGACAGATATGCATCAATTAGCAGCATCACTGAACAAAAATATAAAGTTTGTCGCTAGTAAATTTTGATGCAATTGAGCAATAATGATAAAGCACACTGTGAATTCCAAACAGAAAATATGTCTGTTGAAAAGTGGCATTTATTTGATAATAGAATGACCCTTTTCTAATTTGCAGATTGACAAAAAGCTGATGAAGGCAGCTGGTATGGTAACCAGAGTGAAGAAAGAAGTTGAAATCCACTCGCGGCTCAAGCATCCATCCATCCTAGAGGTAGAAACTTTCAATATAAAGAAAACAAAAGTTGACTTATGAAGTTGGTGTAGATTAGCAACTTGCATACATGTACATGACATGTAGAAATCTAAAATATATTGATTACATGTTACATTGTAGTAGTTGCTGAATACAAAGTGTAAATTTGATCACAATTACTAATTTGTATCAGGTCATTGAAGTTTAATTTTTGTTCAAACCCAAATCAAAATTCCATTATATTAGGAGAAATTAAGATAAGGTGTATTTTTTCACAACAGAAAGGCTGAATAACAGTATAACTATTTTTGCAATGGAAAATGACAAATTAGGTATCCTGGTATCTGTGTTTTGAGTGTTGTATTAAAAGGTAAGGCCAAAAAAAGAAATATCTGTGTTTAGGGCAACGGTTCCAAAAATTCTAGGTAGGGTAGGGGCAAAGTTTTTTTTTTTATAATCCAAAAAAAGTACTATAGGTTGGAAAAAAACAATCTGTGTTTAGGGCAAAGGTCCCAAGAATGGTAGGTAGGGTAGGGGCACATTAAAAAAAAATCAAATTTTTTTTTTTGTTCTTTTTTTTTTTCTTGGAAAAAAAAACTCTAGGGTCAGGGGTTTTCACTAGTGAGGGTCGGGTTGCTCGAAACACAGATATTTATTTTTTTCGGCCTAATGTTCAGTATTAGCAGTATCAGCCAAATGTCTGCAAATATACATTAACAGATTACTTCTACGGATGATTGCAGTTTCTAGTTTTATTCATCAACAGTTAATGGTATACTTGAGAAAGTCGCTGTCATCAAGTAGATATTGATCTTGGCCTCTGTGTGATAACAAATTGATTATTGGTTGTAAACCGAGACATCTTCAATGGCAGACCTGATCGGAATTTAAATTAGCACAATATACACCTACACACCTTTACTAATGGGATTTAAGTTGAATATACAGAAGGCAGACTTTTATATTCTACAAACTTTCTTTCAGTTGAAAAGATTAATTTGCATAGTGTTTTAAACCTTGATCCTGTAATTCTTCTGATCAGTGAATTGTGTTACCTGGTGTGTATTTTGATTTAAGTTTTATTTCTATTCTGCAGATCTATTTATTATTTATCTGAATGTGCACATTTTATTTCAAAGTGAGCTCAATTAAAATTAGGTCAAATTTTTCTGAATACTTCTTGCAATCGGTCTGTGAGTAAAATAATACAAAAGTATTGTTAGATAGTAGCAGTACATCAAGTTGTATCAAGTGTCCATTGTATTCAGGTCAAACAATAGAATTACCACAATTTATTAATCACTTTGTTACTACCTACAATATAGTTTGTCACCAGTCTATTGTTGTGCACTCATCAGGAACAATGAAGGGCCAATTGTTTACCAATATCAGATTAAGGTCATCACACCTGTGCACAGGGCGAAAAATACTCTGTAGCAAACATGCATCCACTTTAATCCAATCAGATTATTAGATTTCAATAAACTGATTATCTTTTTTGAATATTCATGGTTTTGCACAGACTGGTTCAAAAAGTCATTTTATCACCATCTTGTAAGCACCACTTCAGTCCTACATAACGCTTTGCTTGTCTTAACAAGTTTCACAGTCATTCATGAGAGATAAGGCACTGCCTGAATGGTTTCTACATATTTTAATAGGATTAAATTTGGATCAATTAAACCTACAGTAATAAGTCAGAAAGCTTAAAATGACAGGAATGGTGTACAGACTTGTTCAGGTTTCTGCTATCCTCTACAACTGTTAAGTAAATATGTAAATATCACTGGTAGATAATTCATTTCAGCCTTATCTCTACGCCTTGTTTACCTGGCTACAAAAGTTGCCCTTTTATATTCAGCTTGGATAAGAGCGATATTTGTGTATCAAATTTCATAAAGTAACTTATTGAAAGTGGAAATATTGATTTTCAATATAGAGTAAGTGAAAGTGTGAGAATGGTGTTAAATTTAAATAGAATAATATTTTCAATAAATATTAGAATATAAAATCAGGTAATACAGATGATGAAGGTGTCACAACTCAGATCAATCTGACAATGTTTTAAATTTAACATTTGTATTTTAAAAAAGTGGTATAATATAATAATATTTTCATAGTCTACATAGTTCTTATTAATAATATTTATCATTAGTTTAATATATTTTATATTTCCCTTTTACTATTACTTTATAATTTTATTCAAGTCTGAAATACAGGAAACTGAGAAAAATATGAATTCATATTTTATATGTAATTTAATTGTTTTTAATAGCCTTTCACGTGAATAGTATTGTAAAAAGAGGAAAATTAACAATGAATTTGCATGTATTTGCAGTTGTACAACTACTTTGAAGACAGCAACTATGTGTACCTTATACTAGAGATGTGTCACAATGGAGAATTGCAAAGATATCTAAAGTCCAACTGCAGAGTACTCTCCGAAGATGAAGGTAAAATATGTACTTGCAAATTGTGGCAATTTAAAGATAATTTTATTTACAATTCTTATGTGGGACAATAAAGTGAGTGATATCTGATATACCGCGCCACACTAGACTTTCTCTGCCAAGAAGTATGTAATATTCTTCAAATGTTGAGGAAAGACAAGTTATATGTAATATAATAGATACAGGCAGATGTGATGAAATTACAAATGTACATGATTACTTTGATAGCAAGGAAATGTCTGTACTGCATTTTTCCCATGAGCACTACTGTGAGATGATGAATTTTTGTTTTTTGTAAGCTTTTAAAAACATTATTCAAACAACTTAGAAACATCTTTATTGAGGGAGTAAGACAAGAATATTAAACACCTTTTCTGGAATTCAGTAGCCATCATTAGCTATCATGTAGACTGATAGGTATGGTGAACACCAGTTTCTGTTTGATGTTCACACATTCAGTCACCTTTTTTCACTGATTTGTCTTTTGCTTAATGCATTCTTTGATCTTAATGAACAGACTGTGAAAACATTCTTACTGTCCTGTTTAAATAGAACGTATAGTGCTGAGCTTGAAAAATGAAAAACTTTACAGCGTAGAAGTAAGGTCATGGAAAGGACTCAATCAAGAGGATAGTACTTTTTAACTGTTTTGATAAATGTGCATATATATATATTATTAACAACACTTATAAAGTCATGTTTGTGGTTCAATTAACTTTAGATAGGTGAAGAATAGAGATCACTCAAAATATAAATAAATTTTTTGAAGGTAAGTCAGTTTAAAGTACATATAATTCATCTGTAACTGGCTATGAAATAGTAAGATTTTATATTTTAGCACGTCATTTCATGAGGCAGATCTTGGAGGGAATGCTATATCTACACTCTTACGGTATTCTACACAGAGACCTTACACTGGCTAATCTACTGCTCACTAAAGATATGGATGTGGTAAGACATTTTCTCTGATAACCAATGTGAATTAAAGATTGTGTGTTAATGCAGAAATCAATGGAATTGAAAGCTTCCGTTGATGATGTGTCTGCTTAATCCGCTAATGCAGTTGATGCAGAGAGAGAAAATATGCATTTTAAAACAGACATTCCCATTGTTACCGTATATAGTCGGAAAGCCTGGTTTGATTATAAAGTCTAATCATAGATGAGAAAAATGTCTGAATGCAATAAATTTCTGTTTCAGAAAATTGCTGATTTTGGTTTGGCAACACGATTGAAC
The DNA here is from genome assembly GCA_022818135.1 of Saxidomus purpurata. Taxonomy (NCBI): domain Eukaryota; kingdom Metazoa; phylum Mollusca; class Bivalvia; order Venerida; family Veneridae; genus Saxidomus; species Saxidomus purpurata. The sequence goes on along the minus strand of JAFMSR010000008.1, from coordinate 1,035,118 downwards.
GGCCCAGAAGAGAAGCACTTTACCATGTGTGGAACTCCAAACTACATATCTCCGTAAGTTTGCTCTCTTTGAATTTTTTGTTGCTATTGTAAAGGTGACTTTTAAACATGTTAAAATTGCATTTGTCCTTATAATTTGTTAGAAGTAAAATTTAAGTTGTAACACAATTAAGATTAAATATGGAGAAAGCTTTTTATATGGAACAAAACATAGCTTGAGTTTCAGAAGCATTTTGTATTGATGTTAAATGTTTATAAATTATTTTTCAATCAATAGAGAAGTAGCAAGTCGTTCTGCTCATGGTTTGGAGGCTGATGTTTGGTCACTTGGATGTATGTTCTACACGTTCCTGGTTGGAACGCCGCCCTTTGACACAGACACGGTAAAAACAACACTGAATCGTGTGATCAAAGGTGACTTTGATTTACCGGACACTCTGTCACCGGAAGCAATAGACCTGATACATAACCTGCTGCAGAAAAATCCAACCAAGAGAATTCCTCTGTATGGTATGTATAGAGTACATCAACTTGATTCTTTTAAATAGGTTGTCTAGTAATTTCATGTTAACTTTTTACCATTTATTTAACTGGATTCCTTTCATGTAAATGATAGCCTACGGAAATTTTATAGTACAAAATTTCATTTCTGTGTTTTTAATTCATCATTGCGCATTCATGTTTTATTTATATGACACAATTACACTTTCAGATGTAATGAAGCACCCATTCATGTTGAAGGAGAGTACATCAGACTACACCAAAGGGCATCAGGTACTGAAAATATGCTTTTATAGAACATATTTATTTTAATATAACGATATATTGTTATAACAAAAAAAAAACAGCATCAAGTCTACATAAGAATGAAAAAGCTATCTAATGCATGAAAAGGTATAATGTTTATATGTAACTTATCCTGCACAGATGGTATGATACATGTATATACTTATATTATTAGTATATTTAAATTAAACTGTTTCTTAATTTTTAGAAACTTGCTGAAGTGTCAATAGATAGTGGTCGTGGAACCATGTCTACGGGAATCATGTCTCGTATGTCCGGTGCTCCGAAACAAAGACCCATGCCAGCAATACACCACATAGGCTCCAAGATACCAGAGGATCGTGAAAACAGTGTTGGAGACAGTAATAGGTCAGATGGGTATTACTCTGGAAATATGGGGTCAAGGACAGAGATGCCAGCTCTGGCAAACCCAGCAATGAGACATCCCCCTTCTCCTCCTGTTCGGTTACGTGATAAGTGAGTTAAAATAATGCATCCTTTCTCCTAGTGAACTAAGTAACTTACTCAAATAGTCTGTGTTCATGTGCTAGAGCTTTACCTTACACCTTTAAGCCAAATCTTACTTCTTATACATAGTAAAGATCCTTTACTGGAAAGATTGTTACGAATGTTAATGAAATGTTTTTAAATATTTACCTATTTACATAAGAATTATCATGTTTCAGTGACAGGGAACAAGTCAGACAGAAATCACTTACCAACGAGAACGACAAAATCTTTCCAGATAAGTTTGGTGATAGGAGCATGACTCCGAAGCCAGAACAAATGGGAAACCACGACAGTAGAATGACAGCCACGCCTCAGCTTCATGATCGTGTGAATAACAACGGGTGTACACCCTCGGGGGATAGAAGTGCTAAGTTTATTGATAGAACACCAAAAGTTAATCATACATCGGAGTTTACATATAAAGGTGCTGATACTGGTTACTGCAGTGCCAACAAACATTCTAATATTAGTGATAATGAAAATAGATCACATAACCAAAGGACGTTTGAAGCGCCAAGGTTAAATTTAGCACAGGCTCAGTTTGATCCTACAAAGTACCAAGAAAGGGTACAAACTCCAAGTAGTTCTTCTGGCTGGTCTTGTAGTGCCTCGTTACACAGTAACGATGCGAGGGTGGTCAGTCCGAGAGACCACACAGACACTAGTTCACAAGATATGCTACGGAAACAGGCATCAACGTGTTTAAGTGCAGTCTCCGATGCTTCCTCTTACAATGGAGATGAGTTTAGTTTACAAAATACAAAGAAAGTGCTGAATTTTGAAGGTGATTCTCAGCCTGGTAGTTTGAATGAACAATATTACCCACATGACAATAGAGAATATGTTTCAAACTCACATACCAGGCAACAAACAGACTTTGCCAGTAGGCAAATGTACGGTAGAAGTAACTCAGTAGATGAACTAGAGTTTGACCGTCCTAGGCACAAAATGATGGAGGCCAGAAGTAACTCGGTGGATGAGTTAGACTTCGATGAACCCAGAGAAAGGGCTCCAAAACCAGTACCCTCGAAGTCTAGTGCACATGAAAATATGAACAACTGTGCGACTGGATTCTCGGATGCTGCAAGATGTGAAGATAACGGTGTCAAGTCAAAGCAGGTTGTTAGTAAACAACAAAAAGAAATGGGTTCTCCAATAATCTCGTCTCGATTACGACCAATACGTCAGAGAACTAGAAATGCTATTGTGAACATCATGGAAAATGGTGAAGTGTGCCTGGAATTTGTGAAGCAGAAACACAAGGAAGAGAGAGTTGTGGAAGTGTTTGTTATAACACAGGATGGGATGCAGGTAATTACAATTAACTGATGCTATGTAATCTATTGAATGATACATATATCATAACTTATTGATATATTGTTAAACTTTAGTTACAGTGCATAACAATTTCAAACTAAAATCAAAATGTATACTGTGAAATGATAAATGATCATGGGGGCTAACTATTGAGGATTTTGTGATTGTCAGGTCCACAAATTATAGATCCAAAAAAGACGCTGTCCATCATCAACATTCTGTATTAAGAAATGAAATGTTAAGAGTACCCACTGAATTGTATTTTAGTAAAAATGTATGAACTTTGATGTCCACAACTTTACAAGCATTCACAGTATCTTGCATAATTATGTATTTGAGACACCCGTAATATGAAATTGTTGTTTTCCTGCTTGCATAAAGTAATTACCTTTTATTGATGTTGTAGGTCAGCATTTATCAGCCCAACAACGGCCGGGGAGTTCCTGCTGAGGACCAGCCTGTTACGTTACCCAAAGTTCCATTAAAGTCTTTTGCTTACAGCGAAATTCCTGAGAAGTACTGGAAGAAATATCAGTATGCGTCAAGGTACGATAGTTAACATAGCTAATTGATTAGGTTGAAAGTATTTACATAAAAAACTTCTGTTACACCTTAGCATTCATTATATAGTTAAATGTATTTTAGAGGGAATGGAGTTAATGGAAACATAACTTACAGAAACCCGAAAGATAGCAAATAAATATTTCAGAGTAAATGTTGGATTGGAAAGAAGTAATTAATCTCCTTTAAAATGTCACTGTATTAAATGTCTTTTTTTTCTGGCAGGTTTGTTAAATTGGTTCGCTCAAAGACGCCAAAGGTGACACTGTACACACAACGTTGTAAATGTATGTTGATGGAAAATGGTCCGAACGCAGATTTTGAAGCAGTCTTCTACGATGGTAAGCTTGTTTGTCTGTTTGCATTTTTGCAGTTTTATCTTCATATAAAATAACTCAAGCTTCATATACTCATCTCGCTTCAATAATCATGAGCAGATAAAGCCTGTACGATGTTTAATACTCACAATTACATTATTTATCAATTATCACATTTAGATAAGCCAGACAAAAGTGTCATTCCTAAAAAAGGATCTGATGATTCGGATATTATAAGTTGGAGTAAGTTGTGTCACTGGGAGTGAAATTTCTATGCAGTCATACGTTTGTGAAGCACTACCAATCACAAGAGAAGGAATACATTTCTCAGAAAAATTCACATTTTCAAGACATACGAAAGTTCGGCACATATTTTGTTTGTTTATGGTTTACGGTACTTTTGGTGCACATAAAGAAAGTTTTGTTTAATAAGCATTTCAGCAATTCATTTCCTAACTTTAATTTGTAGCAAATGGTGCATTACTTGGTACGTTTACGGTGAAATTACACTGTGTGTGTGGTGTGGTGTTTTTCTTTTGTCCGTGAAAATCTGGATATACATTGTTGTTATTGTGATTCCATGTGAAAACTCTGTATCCATTTAAACTCTTCGACACCCTTTCCCCATATCTACCTGCATGCCTATATTTATACATATATATACTTTCACATAATGGACTTTATCCTCAGCTGTAATGTATAAACTATGCTTTTCTTGTGTGACCTACCTGGGTTTTTTGAGAAAGTGTTTTGCACCCTGTCAGTGTATTTTTTGCACATGAATGGAGATTTTTTCCTATTGTTTTCATAATTGTAATAAAAGCACAATTTCAAGATAAAATAGATACCGGCATATTTCTAAACCACATTAAAGCATGCAAAACAGAAAAATTTTACTCAAGATTTTTTAGAAAAATATTTCGTATCGGAAGATAATACATTTATCAAGCAATTAAGATTTAATAATGGTGTGCATGTAATAAATGTCATACATGTAATGCAAAAATTTGAAGCTTTTTTATGAAGTTAGAATACCTGTTTATATCTGAGAATTATGATATGATAAAGGTCTTAAAAAATTTACCACATTTATTTTTAACAGGTGCAAAGTTTACATCAAGTAGCCGAGGCATGAGGATAATCGAGCGAACAGGGACATCACTTGTTCTAGAATCACCAGATATGGAGCAAAGACTCACACAGGAGACCCAGAAACTCCTAGAATATGTTAAACAGGTATAAAACAATGGCTGCAATACATGTACTTAGAGTAAATTCTGCTTTATCTACAAATGTTGTTATTTCAAGATTTGACCAATTTTGGATAGTTGATAGTACAGTTTTGTTATATATCATGAATATTAAGATAATTGAATTCAATAATACAAAGCTTTTAGATGCTGGCTGAAATACTGTATCATTGGAATTTGACAGACATTGTTAATTTGTTATAGTAATTTTTAACAAGATCTTTACACATCTTATATAAGCTTACTTTTGATTAACTATACATTATTTTGTTTGACAGTGTCGCCAGCAGTGTTTAGAGCTAGAATCTGTGGTTACAGCGGTACAAGAAAGGTGTTCCCTGCAGGAAGAATTGTTTCCAATCATCATAGGTCGTCGACCAAATTCCGGCAACCTGAATGACTCTGGGAAGTTCAGTACAGCGAGCATCGGAACAGGAAGTGATGATCACAACACCAGTAATAAATCTTCAGATAGCAATAGACCTCCCACGGTAAGCACTGGTAAACTTTATGATTCACGAGTCAAATACTTTTACTTGAATAATGAGTTATAGGTCACAGCCTCAAATACATGTTATAATTTGTCGTCTCTGCACAAAAACTTAATAAAAAAAATGTTGTTTATATACGAAATGTACATTATGTATTAAATACCAGTACAAAGTCCGTTTGATAAATCCACATTTACTATATTTATTACCTTTAAATACAAAATAACTGCAAAATCAAAATAGGTCATAATGTGAACAATCAATCAAATACATGTAAATTGAGTGTTTATTACATCAAATTTTTGTTTAACTTGCTATGCATCCCTCTTTATCAAAATTTGATTCTGATTTTATATGTTTTTAGATGACATCATTTGATGGCACAGTAGTTAGCACTGTAACAGATTGTGGGGAGATGGTGAAATCTGACAGTTGTCATGACAACACAATTAGGTCACAGACAACAGTGATAGGAGCACAGGCGAACACGTCACCCACTGGCAGTCATTTACGTAAACTCACGGCAAAGGACGTGCTTCGACAGGTCATGGTTCATGAGATCGGCTGGGCATCACAGGTAAAGAATTCTTCAATTTATATTACATGTCAAAGCATTTGAATTTATACATTCTAAGAAGCGGAGGTTAAGAATTAAGACAACTGTGTCTTTGTGTTTGCTAATGAATAACAGAAAACAGCGTAATGTATTGTGTACAATTCTCAGCCAGTTTAAATGCATTAACTGTGGGTATAAAATGTTATGGGTTAACATCTCAACTTGTGTTTTATATTTACAGCATGCCAATGGAGAAATCTGGGTGAAGTTTTTTGATGGTACTCAACTGGGAGTCAAATCAACCACTACAACAATCAAATTTATTGACCAGAATGGAAAACTTAGCAGGTAATTACCTTAGAATTCACGGTAAATTTAGCCAAAGTGCAAACTTGCCTGCCTTACAAGAGATTGCACTTGTCTCAGTTCCAAACATGTTCTGTATCGTATGTTTGTCAGTAACTATAAGCATAGTTCGGAATATTTTTAATACAAATACGGTCAATTTGACCAGTAAGTCATCTATATTGGTAATTTAAGAGCTAAGAGTAATTTTTACATCCAAAGTGTTCATGGAACTTTAATTGACTGCCAGAAGGTACTATATAAACGGAGATACTGATTAAAACAGACACAAGCAGTCAAGCTCCGTATCTTTTATATGGATAAATAACAATTTTCTTCTTCGATTTTAGGTTCCAGAAAACTGACATGTTGCCAGAATTTGTGAAAACTCGGCTTGAGAAAGTTCCACTGGTGCTTGAACATTTACTGCAGGACTCCCAGCACCAACAAGTCCCAGTCAGCCGGCATACTCCCAGATGAAACTAAATCATCTGTAAAAAAAGCCTTATCTGTGATATAGACTGTATTCAGCATTGCTTGTTTTAACAATGATGAACTGTCAGTGAAACTGAATGCTCGAAATTCTAGGCCGTCCCTGAACGCAGTGACTACTCGTATTTCTATAGTTCTAAATGAATTGAGATATTAAATTCTCCACTGAAATACTTTCTTAACGTAGAAGTTATTTCTTAGGTTAATCTATATGTTGTAGTATAGATATGTTGTGGACGTATATAAATTATTGGAAAGTAGTCATAGAATAAGAAATACTAGTTAATTAAGCCTAGATGAGTTGTTTGAAAGGTTGAAAGTGAGAAAGATAGATTGAAATTTCCCAAGTGGGAAATGGTGCTGTGTATGAGAAGGGTTGATAAAAAACTGAAGTAACACTGGGAGGAGAAAGTTTGTTGCCAAGGTGAGATGACTGTGCTGCCAAGAGTTGAAACATTTGTGCTAGATGTAGATTAATTTATTATTGTGAATATTTCATTCCATATTTATGTAGGATGACCTAAAACAACACTACATACATGACATGAGAGAATCAACCCAGTGTCTTGCAAGAATGCGTGTTACATGTACTGTCTTTACCTATATTTTCTCTATCAATGTTCAATATCTCATACTCTACTATTCTAAAACTGCCCTTCTGTTTCTACATTGAACTGGTTATTGTCAATGTGATCAATTACAAGCAATATAGCAAGAACCCAAGCATTATTATACAAGTATTGTTACATAAAGTGGTTAACAGTTAAAAACTGCCAGTGCCTTCATATCGTTGCTACTGCCGTCTAGATTTTCTACTTGTCTCTGGTTTATACAGATGTTTCCAAATGTCATACATATCGTAACGCTTCGTTCAAGGGAGATTACTCAGGGATGCATGAGAATTCTCTTGTATATACATGTATATCAGATACTTAAATACATATAGTTGGCAAATGTAAGTTCACTTCTAGATTCCTGCAACTGAATTTTGTATAAACTGAACAATGCAACACAAAATAACCAGATATTTTAAAGGTTTTGATGAATTTACTTAGCAGTAAAGAATGTTTGAATACATTGTAACAAGCATGAAGGGTGTACATGTAGGTTGGTATCACTTGAGTTGATGCTTGAACGTTCCCTATAGAAGGGGTTTTGTCTTAAACCTTGAGAAAATTTTTACTCACAGGAACTGGTGATATGGAAATATAACCTTGTTTGTTGCTGGAATAATTTTAAATTATTCAGAAAAGTGTAATGACTTTCAATATTTTTAAAGAGATTTTGTTTTAACTACTACCGTTGTGTACACAGAGTGTAGTGGACTGATTTTTAGAATTTAAAGATTTCCTTTTAAATCTAGACATCCGTGTGTCCTTTTTGCATTTAGTTGTTATATTTCCATATGACATGTGCCAGTTATTCTGTTAGAATAGATATTATTTATCTATGTTACTATTTATATGCTAGTCTCTACATAAAATAAACTGCAAAATAAAAATACTTAAAATTAATTTGTTCTTGTAGTTTTTTGACATCACCAATACATACAGGAAAGCGACAGTCACAATTTTGTATTTATTTAAATATTTTCCCTACAAGTGCCCCAAAACCGACTAGGATACACATGTCTGTCTCAGATGTTTGTCTTTATGTCTCCAACTTTATCAGCATCGTAAAACAGAAGAGTTTACATGAAACTTAGCAGAAACAAATTCAAATGATGAGTGCCAAACTTAAAATCTGAGAAGGGCTACAAAATGAGTTGTCTTGTCAGTACTTGGTCTGCACGACAATGAACCCTGATGTAGCCCAACAAAGGTGCCTAAAGTTTTCTAATTTCCCTGAGAATTTCTTATAGGCTGGTTAATGATGGCATGACATAATAATGTATGTCTGGCGATGCAGATAACTTGAGATGGGGCCCTGCCCTATCGTATTGTGATGTGATGTACGGTAAAACTTTGGTAATATCATGGACAAAGTCACCGGAAATGCCGATCCGATATGCCAGAAATTATTACTGTTGATTTTTTCTTAGGTAGGAAACGACAATAAAACAAAAATACAAACATGTACATAATATCTTTGCTTTTTTGTTTATCGGGTATATTTTTCAGACAGAATGTATGGTAATAAAATGGACATGTATATGACTAAATAATTTTACTGAAAATCTTTGGTAGGTTACTCATTTCTTTTTAGCAAAAATGCTTACATTCGTCGAATACGTAAATAAGCCTCTTATAACAGTAAGTGTATACATGCGTCTGTTTTATGCAGACATAAATGTTTTTAAGTCACTGGACGCAATTAAGTTTTGTACATTTTTCCAGTACTTGCATACATGTATGTTTAACAGTCTGTAACGACTGTAAAATCCCCTGACTTACCAGTTTAGTTGATGGAAATTGAAACAAGGCTTATAATATTTCAATGGCTGAAAAACAAGAAAGTACCAGTGAACATGTGAATATAAATTTCCCAGTGTTATCTCAGCTGCCTTTTAAAAAGGTTTTAAAATAATCTATAAAATATGAAGAAATCGGTCCTAGGGAAGAAAGTACTATAATTATAGTAGTCGGTGGTTGCGGTGATTAACCTGTAAGACAAGGGTTGATACGGTGGCGGGATTTCCTGGTTAGAGGGATGAGATTTCCTTGGATGGGGATTGCAACCAGGTCGTTAGAAATTTGATACATGAGTGATAGCTGGGAGTCAATGCGCCGGAGATCTAACCTGTGCCATATTAGACTGTATAACATGTCTGTGACAATTGAACTGCGGCCAAAGTCAGACATAGCCCAGCGCGCTGCCCTCCTTTGGACCGCTTCTTTTTGGTCTATCTGGATTTGGGTGTATGGTGACCAGACTTCGGAGCTATATTCCAGTTTGGGTCTTATACTAGGGTCGGTTAGGCCATCGACTAAAGGGCTGTTGATTTGACCTTTATGTTCCTACGAAAAAATCATAGGGTTTGATTAGCCTTTTCGGTTGACCTATTTATGAAGGCGTCCCACGAGAGATCGTTAGATATATCCACGCCAAGGTATTTAACTCAGGTAACCGAATCTAGTAGTTAATTGTGGAGAAAGTACTGTGATGGTATATGATGTTTGCTTCTTGTGACGTGGATAACTTGACACTTGGTGCGATTGAATTTCATATCCCAGTCCAACTCCAACGTTTCTAGTGTGTTAAGATCATTTTGAAGGGTTTTAGATTGTTTGACAGAAGTTAGTGACATATACATGTAAATTGCAGTGTCATCTGCAAATAGATGGACTTCTTCACAATCGAGCTGAAATAAATTGATATCAACTAGGAAGTGTCTCTGCATCCGGTCCCGGACTAGGAGACCCAGAGTCGGCACGTCCGGTTCACCGGACTAGGAGACAATTGGGGGGATATGTCTCCACGTCCGGCTCTAGTCTTTTATCAATGTTTACCGACGACCTATGCTATAAAATTATTGGCTATAGTTTCCCACTCTTGTAACGTACGTATCGATAAACTTAATTACTTTTGAAACATTTGCTTGTCTGGAGCGAGAGAAAACAACGGTGAATGGTAAATGCAGTTATTAATGTGTAATTATGACTTGTTTACTTTGATTTTCTCCGCCTTGTTTTCACTTTATACATGAATCACGTACAAACCAATTTTTTTTTATTTGATTGCGCACTTCCATCTTATGTTGCAATGGTAATTAAATGCAAACCACCATAGGTGTTAAGTTATTATTCCATAAAGTTTTACTCATTTTCACACCTTGTTCAATCAGTATCCTCCTAGCCTATTTTTCGTATAAATTACGTTTTCTAGAGTTCTTCCGACTGAAAATAGTAAATAGACATGTAATGAATATTTTTCATCTAAGAAATAATAATATTTTCATAAGTGTAGCGCTAAAAAGTGATAACAAATAGAGCCGGACGTGGAGACAAAACCCCCTCATTTGTCTTCACGTCCGGCTGAACCGGCCGTGGAGACACTTCCCTTTAATCTAAACTAAGATCACCAAGTAACTGCACATATTAGGGCGTAGTTACGTTAAGAAGATAACTTTAGGCGAAACATATTTCTTTAGGGTCATTGACTTCCTGGGGGTATTTAGATATCTTTATATTCGGATATATCTGACTTTTCGGTAAAGCGCTGTACAAGAAATTAAAATAGAAGTATCAAATAGAAAAAGTATAAATCGGACTGCAAAATACGAGATATACCCGCTATAACACTGCCCTTTTGCGATAATGATGTAAAGGTGTGTTTACAGACCGCTTTTTTCATGTAAGTGTTTTACAAGGAAAAGTTGCAGTTTCCACCAAATCGTCTTCCTGAAACATCTGACATCACTCCCCCTCATCAGTGATCATCTCATGCCCTTGCACAATTTTGCAGACCGATGTTTCAGTGGAGCTATGTGTTTCATTAAGTCTAGCAACACTGCTTTTGCTCTAGGTACTCTTTTTTGCCATTGGCAACTGAAAAAGCATTTTTTTTAAATTTCCAGCAGTTTTGAAAAATCCTAAAGTAGTACCTAGCCTAGGATACCGTTGTACCAGTGGGATAAGAACACAATGGCTCAGAAACACATTTTAATACAAATTCATCACAAATATAATACTTTCCACTTAAAAATGAACTACCTTTCTTTAAAATGCACCAATTGTCATTAAACAGGCTGATGCAATTGTCCGATCGGGCTTCCGAAAATAAACTTTTTTAAAAATGAATAATTTCATACAATTTAAATTCTATTACAAAGTTCAGATGTAGAGAATAAATTTAAAAGTGAATAAAAGTCATCTTGAGATTTTTTAACACAATTAAAATAAGTTTGAAATCACTGAAAAACACATTTTTTAAGATTTTCAGTGCAAATCTTCATGAATGTTTCTGAAACAGTTAGGGAATGTTATTTGCATTAGTAGGGTATGAAAAACTCCACATCACCAAATCCATCCAGCCATTTCTTGCGCCAGGTTTTTGGCCCTTCTACTTTCAGTTTCCATGTATTTTATATGTGAAATCAAAAAAAGGACCGCGCAACAAACTATACCTTTGTGTATCTTAATTTGGGTTTCTTTGTAATTATGTGTGTTTTTTCTATGAATCTGAGCTGTTTTAGAACTTTCTGTCAATAAGTTTAAAAGAAAATGCCAAAAATGTCTTTTTCTTCACAATTCCGAGACAAATTTTTGCGGAAAAATGAATAATTCTGTACTTTTAAACTTTTTTATAGATGTTTTTATCTGCATAACGTGTTCACTCTCTTCCAAGTGAAAAAATCTTTTTAAAAAGCTGATTTTCAAAAGCCCGATTGGGCAATTGTATCAGCCTGTTAAATTTGCGTATTTCATGAAAAATTGTTCAAAAGTCGTAGGCTAGTGAACTGCCCTTTAAAAAATAATGGCTGATGTCAGTCGCGCTCTCATCAAGGGGAATAACTGCCAATAAAAAGGCAATTAGGGGCACACACAGGTTGTCTTGTGTTTCATAGGTGAATTTTTAGTTCATTAAGAAGGAATATTTTTTAAAGCAGAAAAAAAAAACAAAATAAACTAGCTTCACAGGATATCATCAATATATACCTAGCCTACAGTCTTGGCCCCTACCTATACTTTCTGGAACATTACAGTTTAGCTGCTTTTCTCACAGATGTACCATGCATTTGTCAGTACAGACGGGGAGTTATGTTTTTTTTTACGCCTAAACTTTCAGGGATATTGCTGAAAATTCTGTGTAAAAATTAAACTAAGACACAAATTTTTACATAAGGCATGGGTATGAAAACAACAAAAAGTCAGACTTTGTCTTAAGATACGGAAAAATGATTGATGGGAACCTGTCAATAAACATGATAAAGGTTTGTTTACAAACGTGAAGCAGGTGTCAAATTTGCAAAAAGTGGTTTTTGGAAGTTATAAACTTATTTAAAAGCACATGGATTGGTAATAGTGAAAAATACAATTTTTCATCATGTGGACATTTATGCAGGGCCCACGCTGTCGTTCGCCACTCGAGCCATTTGGCGAAACTTCGATCAAAGTGGCGAAGAAAAATCGTGAGTGGCGAAAATGAAAAAAATCTCCTTATTTTAGACCGCCATATTTGTTTTGTTCTAAATCGTAACCTAGTCTGCATTCAATAAACATCTGGACACGCGAGAAATGCAATTTGCAATCAATTAGCAACCAAATAATCCGCTTAATAATCGATGTTTACTCAACTGTTAAATTGACAATAAACATTACACATGTCAAAACGCACATGTCAACCTTTAAATCGCTGTGTTGTCTCGCCGCTTTTGATTGGCTTAAAGTTTTTTATTGACCAATGAAAGCTGATGTAACAAATGGTAGCAGTAGGCGGTGCGGTATCGAGAATGACACTCGAAAACATTGTCAGTGTTTACGAAAAATAGAGCGACTCAAACGTGATCCCAAGTTGTAATTACGGGTGATTATATGTCTTTAATTTCGGAGAGTCATTCAATTAAAAAACAAATCGCGAAATAATGAACGCTTTGATGATTTTGCAAACATTGTCGCCGCTGTCTTATCTTGCGTGTTCTGCAGTAATTAGTAAAGTTGCTGCCGATAAAATTTTTTTTTAAAGACTTTTGCAATATAAAAAGAAAAACTCAAACTTACTAAAAAGTAAGATAAAAAAAATATTTTTCACTGAGAAATGGTTTAAGTGAGGCAAACTTTGGACAATTTAATGTTTATTTCAATAGTAGGAAACTTACCAACATAGGACAACATTTTAAATACACTTCTTGCTTTCAAGGCCTTGCAAGGTATACAAGCTTTCATAAACCAGGCAACATCTTTAAAAAAGAATTGTTTATATGTGTTTAAAAGTAAAGATTTGAAATGTAATCCTGTATTGATTATAGCAAATTAAAAAACACAGGACTACATTTTAAAATACAAAACTTGCTTCAAAGTTATACACACTGTCTTTCAAAGGCCCCAAAAGTATAGCTAGAATATCACCATTTGCCTTTGGAAAGTAAAAAATTTTCGCCGCGCCACGCCGCATGAGTGAATACCATTCCTTATCACTCCGAAAAATAAAGTGGCTCCAACTTTTTTCAGCCCAGTGTGGGCCCTGCCAGTGTGGGCCCTGTTTATGGCCTCTGTTTTACATGTTTTGTTCACATTTTTATTGTTTTTGTCTTTGGTGTTAGCATTCTTGAGTTCTCATTAATTTGCAAAGCGCCCGGTGTATGACGAAGTAAATATCGCGAGATACTGGAAGTAAACAAAAGTCACCGGGAACCAGAATAACTCGAAACGTGGGCTCTGGAGTATATATTGCCTATGAAAGCCTTTGTTTATATTGTTCTGTGACTTTGGGCTTGAGGATGTAAGCAGTGTCAATTAGCACATTGTATTTTAATTACTTGTAGCTCTTGCATGAGTTTTTGTGTTACCCTTTTGGAGAAAAGGTGATACATGTGTATCTCTTTGTCTGGTGGTCTGTCCTTGGTGGTCTACGTTGGCTATAACTTTTCCATTTCTTAAGGTTTCTTCATCAAACTTTCAAATTGCATTGCTGATGTCAAAACGGTGGTGATGCTGCCATAGTTTGTAGGTCAAGGTCATATTTGACATAGTTATACCCCTTTTTGTACTTGAATATATTTTGTCATGATATTTTTGGTTTTTCTGACAAAGTATAAGAGGGCGACACAAGTGTTCTTGTGTCTTGTACAACCTCCAGCCACCTACTCAAAAGCTCAAGGTCATAGTTAAGGCTCAAGCACTACATGCAATTTCATTTCTGGTCTGTATCTTCTACATGCATGGACCAATTTTGCACAGGTCAGGGTCATACTTAAGGGCTTCAACTCAGTAAGCTGATAGTGTTATATTGCGATATTTGATGTTTGCTCAGTACTTTTACCATACTATAATTGTATACTCCCTTCCTTTTTGATTTGCTCCAAACTGGTACGGAGCTTAGTTTTGCATGGCAGTACCTCATCAACATGATCAACTTGGTTTTTTTTAACATTTTTTTTTATCATTTCAGATATAATGCTGTTGAACCTGGACATTATGGAAAATCCCTATCTTTCTACTTCATCTGAACCCCATGTTACCATGGTGACAGTATTTTGCAAAGTAGATCTTTCTCATACTGCAGTGTAAAGTTGCTTTTTGAACTGTATCATGATCTTAAAACACAATGACAGAAAGCATCTTGGCTAGTGATCATTTGGAAAAGACTTAATGTGCATTTAGAGAAAGGAAAATTCTTAAACACAACAGTCTCTTTTAGTATTTACATCAGCAAAGAAAGAGACATAAACAAAAATGGACAGACAAATTAATGAGACTGACAGTTTGCTGAAAACTATTGAAACGGCGATCCCAAAGTCAAAATTATACTGGTTCTTCATTTCGTTGGTGGCAGCAATAATATGGACAATCTACCTGGCGTACTACAACTCAAGGGTGATGGGACTGATCACCTCGCTCATTCTGAACAAATTCCACAAATATGGTCGTATCAATATTGGTAAGTATTGTGTCTTACTCTTTCATACATTTTCTCATAAACTGACTTTTCTAAATGAAGTACATGTTTATAATGGTATAGTAGGAATCATGACTCTGACGTCTTTCTCAACCTTGAAAAAAATGATATTAATTATCATAATGTTAATTCTGTATCTCCAAAAGATTGTTGCACTTTCAAAAGTTTGGTCAGTAAGTACTACAAAAAGTACTCGACATACTAAGTTGATTCAGGAAGGGCAGAGTCAGATTCATTTCTACCAAATTACTGGTATGTCATTCTTCCTCAAATGTAGATTATTAGGTACATTGTTAACTCTTTTTTGCATATAGTGATTTTATAGGCCTGCAGTAATAAAGTACAGATATGTAAAAACTGATAGACTAAATAAATGAAATAGGTGTCTGTCTATGGCATCCTGCTAGTATGTGTTAAAGTAATGTTTAATTATTAATAACATATAGTTTTTTTTTAGGCTCATGTTAGCTTTTATTAGCCATTATTGAGTTTGTCTGTGAATGTCAGTGAAAACAATTATGCATATAAAATATGAAACTTACTGTAGAATATAAACTCTGAGAAAACATTGCAGAATCATTGTATTATAAAAGGTATTGTTATTAAGACTGGATGAGTTATTTACATGCATGTTTATTTCAGGGTCAATATCACTGTCAGTATTGTCAGGCAAGTTGATGTTCAGAGGCATACATTACATCACAGAGGATTTCTCTGTGAGGATAGAGTATGGCTGGATCATCTTCAAGTGGTGGAGACCTTATGTTTATAAAGAACTCGGTGCAGGTAAGTGGTGGAGACCTTATGTTTATAAAGAACTCGGTGCAGGTGAGTGGTGGAGACCTTATGTTTATAAAGAACTCGGTGCAGTTAAGTGGTGGAGACCTTATGTTTATAAAGAACTCTGGGCAGGTGAGTGGTAGAGACCTTATGTTTATTCAGAACTCGGTGCAGGTAAGTGGTGGAGACCTTATGTTTATAAAGAACGCGTTGCAGGTAAGTGGTGGAGACCTTATGTTTATAAAGAACTCAGTGCAGGTGAGGGTGGACCTTAAAGACTTGGGGCGTTAAGTGGTGGAGACCTTATGTTTATTAAGAACTTCGGTGCAGGTAGGGGCTTAAAGAACTCTTTCCAGGTAAGTGGTGGAGACCTTATGTTTATAAAGAACTCGGTGCAGGTAAGTGGTAGAGACCTTATGTTTATAAAGAACTGGGTGCTAAGTGGTAGAGACTTTTTTTTAAAAATTTGTTTTTGTTTTTTTTTTATGTTTATAAAGAACTCGGTGCAGGTAAGTGGTAGAGACCTAATGTTTATAAAGAACTGGGTGTAGGTGAGTGGTGAGAACCTTATGTTTATAAAGAACTTGGTGCAGGTAAGTGGTAGAGACCTAATGTTTATAAAGAACTGGGTGTAGGTGAGTGGTGGAGAACTTATGTTTATAAAGAACTCTGTGCAGGTAAGATTATAACTTTAGTTCAGTTTAATAGGATTTTATTTAAGTTAGATTGTGAACATGGATTAGTCTGGAACACTCATTCCAGATGTAATCATGCTCACAAGAAAGAGATAGTTAGTTTTTCTTTACAGAAGGATATACTTAGACATGTGGCATAAGTGGAGTTGCTCAAGGACATGCCCTTGTACTCAAGCTGGAATTGATATACGAAAACTTTTGTTTCAGAGGAGAATATACTAACCAACATGTAATGGTCCAATTTAAGTTTGAGGATGTAAAATAGTCTGTTTCTGTTGTAGTGGTTTTAACTGAAAGGTCTTGTTTGATTGAAAAAATTGAGTTTGAACATTTGTATGTATATTTGAACAATCAATAGGTTACAGGAGGAAGGAAGGTTTGGCAAGTTGCCAGTTCTAATTCAATAAGCGTTACTAGAGTATCTCAAAATCTTTATAGTATGATTAACTTTAAGCACAGTTTCATTTTAAAGTTCAACTTTGAAGATTTAGTTTTAAGCAGAAGTAGCTTTCTTGCTATCCTCTCATGTCTCTCATCTTTCCTGCTGAGCTTTTGTTTTCAGCATTAACATAAGCATAGTGTATCCACGAGTCAGATATTTGCCTCCATAAACATTTTTACAGATCTTGCTTGCACAAGTGTTCACTGTACAAGTATTTTTCTACAACACATATTTTAGATATTTCTGGCAATCTTTTTCAGATATGTCCCATTCAGAGACGAGATTATTTTCCTTTATTGAAACATTTGAAGTTCATGTTTATAACAAGTCGGCCACATACACACGTCTAGAGAAATTGTTCGGCCTTTCATCAGAACTAAATGATGATGATGATGAAGAGGAGGAAGAAGAAGATGATAAAACTGAACAAAATGACGATAAAGGGGATTCCCCAGAAAATGGGAAGAAAAGCAGGTAGTATATCAAATCAAAAAGTGAACCATGCTGAAGGGCGTGCATTCTGTGATTATAAAAGACGACTTTCTTTGTGAAACAATGTAGTGTTATTTCAGCTTAGGTGATTTACACAGGCAGCATGGACAGGCATTGACACTGCAAAACCAGTGCTGAATAATTTACTTTTGACAAAGTACCTGTAGTAAATTCTCATAAAGAATTTCTTGTGTAACAATTTTATTAATTAAATGTAGTTATACTATATATATTTCACAGTAACAAACAGTAGTTCCATTCAATTTTGATTTGCTATTTCAGGGTAAAGATCAGTAAACAAAACTTGCATTGGAGAGATCTGATTCCTGTTTGTAAATTTGATATCACAACTGTAAGTATGAAAGTTCAGATGTTTTCCTTGAATCATTCCTAAGACAGTATGTCTATGTCAAACTGCAAAAAATAGAAGATAAAGCTAAATTTCTGAAACATTTTCTGACACCCTGTGACAGTCCTGAACCTCCCAAATAACCTGTTGCAATATAATATTATTCTCTGATTTGTCATATCTATGAATATTTATTAATTGCTTTAATTAGGTTTGAATGCTTACTAAACATGTGTAAAACATAAAAATTTGTGCTTGTGTTTCAGTGTCGATTTGTGTTTGGCAACAATCTAGTTCCAAATACTCTTATAGTACACCTCGATGACAGTCATGTGACCTACACAGCAACTCCGCCTTCAACGCCGTTTGACCTATTCATGCATGATTTGAAGGTCAAATCTGACAGTTTGAGGATTATGTTTGTACCAAGTGATAAATATCAGATGAATTCACAGTTTTTTTCTGGCAAAATGGAGGATGAGTAAGTCATAGTCTTATTGGATTTTTAACTGCTTTTTGTACAACAAATACCAGTCGATGACTTTTTCAGCATTTAAAAGTGATGGTTAGATTGCTGTTTTCATGTCTACTTGAGTGTCAGCATTTGTAAGTTATATACAAATCTTTTCAGTAAAACAGAATTTCTGTTGTATGTATTTCACTTTGAGGTAATGGACAAATTACGTATTTTCATAGTGTTTTGGTAACCTAAATTTCAGCCAGATCAACACAGTCTCAAGAATTGTCTGTATCTCATTTATGAAATGTTTAGCTGATTATTTTTAAATGCTACGTGTATACATTTTGTAGGCCACCAAGAATGATGGGAGAGGGTTTTGTATTGATGCAGTCAACGGAAGTGAAACTTCATTATTGCATGGATGAACCAGGTTTGTTCGTAAAGCTAAAGGTAGCTTGTAATCAGAATCATTCTTAATGCAACATGCATTCCCTGTTAGCTGAGATCAGTTTCTTTAGCTACATGATAACAAGTTTATCCATAATTTTTAAACAAATATTTACCTTGAAAACAGACTAAAGCTGAAGGTATGTTCAAAATGTCTTTTGTTGCTGAAGTAGGTAAACCACTTGGAACCACCTTTAAGTTTGCCTCATGAGCTGTGGTCGCATGGAAGTAATGTTTTATCGGACTGGTAGATGTCTGTTCTTGATGTATCGTGTTATAAATAATAAACTGCATGCTTCAATTCAAACAAACTTTTATCGTCTGATATTTCATACTTCGAAACCTCTGGTTTATACAAAGTTTGGAATAATTACGTTTATTATCTGAAATGACATGAACTTGTCCTTCTTAATCGAGCTGGTGTTTTCTCATTGAGTTGCACCCTGTCATTGGCTGTTGCTATGTTGATTCAACTTGTACAACTTTACTTGTTCTATATTCAAGTTTTCAATCTAAGTGTTCAAGAGAGTTAAAAATGAACTTTTAAATATGGTACTGTATTGTATGTAGTCACATATTTTGCGAAATTGACGTAAAATCATCAGTTAATTCTGTAAAATTCATGAAAGTAGTTTCCAATTTATATAAATAACCTGTTTTTTATGCGTTTTCTTCGGTGAAGGCATCAAAGGTTGAACAGAAATGGTGTTGGACATTAACAAATTGTTTTTATTTGCAAGTACAAAAATGTATTCATGTTGTATTGATTTTTTGTAAAAACAATTTCCTTTGTAACAGGTGATGTACCTTATGAACCAGAGAGGGTAGAACTAGCTGACGGGGAAACACTTGTACGTAGAACATATCCAACAATTGCTCTGGATATAGAGTGTGGAAAAAATACTGACTTTAATTATGGACCTTGGGCTGACAGACAAAGGTAAGTGGTGCCAGTCAGTGTATGAATTGGAGTGAATTTGACTTAAGCAAAAAAAGTGTGCAGCAATGAGTACAGGTGTGCAAGTGTGAATGGAAGTGTGCATGTGTGAGAAGTGTGCATGATAGGGCAGTTATACAAGCGCGAGAAGTGTGAAGAAGAGAGTAGAAGGGTAAATAATAATTACACATCTATATCTTGTTACCACAGTAGGTATATTAACATGAAAGCTGTCGATAGGAAATACATGTCAAAGTCTTATTCAGGAAATAAATTACAAAGAAAGCATGACAAGTTTCATGACATTAAATGGCATTTACATGTTAATTGGACAATTTGGAAGTTTAATACAGTGGTCTTTGTTCACAGGTTTCACTGTAGCTGTAGTATGTCATACTGGAAATACACATTTCAGGGAATATTTGTGGAAGTTCTTTTACCCGTCAGACTATCAGCCTATGGTTCCAACCAAGATAGCAAAAGCAGGGGAAAAAAGACAGTTTAAAACATTTGAATTTAGAATGAATATTGTGGCAGAAGCTACCAATGATGTTCTATTCACAAAGAACTCAGTAAGTATACATGTAATACATTTGTGACTTAATATAAAATATAGTACTATAATGAGTCAGCAATTTTTATGTATGACCTTCTCATTAATCTTAATGTTTAATCTGATTTTGAATTAAAGTTAATAAACTTGAGTACCAGTCAAAGTCCAAACATTATATATGTGGGTCTAGATAGCTCAGTGGTTAGGGCATTTGCCTCTGGAATGGGAGTTCCTAGGTTTGAATCTCAGCCTGAGCATGAGATGTGCAACCCTTTACAAAAACATTGATGCCACACCTGCCCCAGTCCACCCAGCGGTAAATGGGTAGTAGTGATGAGAAACTCCCTGTCTCTCTCTCACGAGCATGGTGACATCTGGAATGATTGTTAGAGAGTGATTAGATAAGTTATGGATGCTTTCTTAATACATTTGTAATTAAATTAAATTATTATATAAAAAAAGTCATTATATATATTTTGCAGATGTCTTTAAAATGTCTCTTTTACATTTCATTTGCAGGAGACACAAGCAATTCACATGAACATGGGTCAAGGGTCGTATATTGAAGCCAGTATACCGTGGGTTACAGAGGAGACTGGGTATACCTCTGTTATAAGAGGCCAGCTGTTGTTACTGGAAGCTACCACAAGTATGAGATACAGGTCACTCCTGGAATGTGAAACTTTAGATGTATGTTACTTACTTTTTATATTGCCCTGAACACTGAAATAGGGAAATTTGCGTGTGACAGAAATTTCGCGATTTGTGGGCAGACATACTTATTCGCAAAATTAAAAAAAATCATGATAGGAGAACTGTCTTATAGTAAATCTATGTGAAATGAATCTTTCGCAAGATTTTTAAATTAGACGTGAAGTGTGAAAATAGTGAAAATAGTGAAAATCAAATCATTGAAAATATTACCCAATTGCCAGTATTTATTTTATGTTTTCCAGTGAATTATAGAGTTTTCCGTGAAATAAAATGACAGTCCACAGTTTGAAACAGTGGATTACCATTTTATTTTTACTAGTTTTTGAATCTTTAACCCGAATGACATTAAGTCAAAATGAAGCATTTGTGCTATTTTTTCAGCTGAGTTTAAAAAGTCTAGTTTTCCAATTATATCTATTAAACACCAAAAATATTTTCCTCGTGTTGTGCCCTTGATATCACTTTTGGTCTAACGCGATCTTCCGAAACCAACATTTCCCCCTATAATCTGCTAGTAACTGTGTTTGTGACTTGTCAAAAATTTTTATTTTCAGGTTTTTAAAATCTTTTCCATTTTTTATTTTTTAAAAAATTTTTTTTTGGGCTGATGATGGTCTACACTTTTCCAACAGCAGGGTAGACTAGTAGACTGGTGATGGTCTACTCTTTGTCACAAGCAGGGTAGACTAGTAGGCTGGTGATGGTCTACTCTCTGTCACCAGCAGGGTAGACTAGTAGGCTGGTGATGGTCTACACTTTTCCAACAGTAGGGTAGACTAGTAGGCTGGTGCTGGTCTACTCTCTGTTACCAGCAGGGTTGATTAGTAGGCTGGTGATGGTCTACACTTTTCCAACGCAGGGTGACTAATAGGTTAGTGATGGTCTACTCTTTGTCACCAGCAGGGTAGAATAGTAGGCTGGTGATGGTCTTCTCTTTGTCACCAGCAGGGTAGATTAGTAGGCTGGTGATGGTCTACACTTTGCCACCAGCAGGGTAGACTAGTAGGCTGGTGATGGTCTTCTCTTTTTCACCAGCAGGGTAGACTAGTAGGCTGGTGATGGTCTACACTTTGTCAACATCAGGGTAGACTAGTAGGCTGGTGATTGTCTACTCTTTGTCACCAGCAGGATAGACTAGTAGGCTGGTGATGATCTACACTTTGCCACCAGCAGGGTAGACTAGTTTTAAACTCAGAATTAAAGTTGGCATTACTGCAGGACAGCTTGGCATTTGTAGAAAATTATGAAAGCTTGATTTTCAGTTTTGATATTTTCATTTTTCAGTTTAATGTAGCAGTAGCGTACCCACTGGCATGGAATGACCACCAGGACTGGACTTGTTCTTTTACAGCTTGCAAGGCCACACTCTATTTCATTTTTGCACATAAACATTTCATTGGTGGTAAGGAATTACTTTTCGAATGAAAATTAAGATGCCAGTATAAATTGAAAGTTTCAGCACATTGAAAAAGTCAGTTTGTTTCTAGGTTAACATTACACATTTTGCATGTATTTCTAAAGATTGAAAAAGTTGATAGTCATTAATCAGTATTAGGTACATGTATATGAGACAGGAAATTCATTTTCTTACTTCTGAAAGTGAATGATCCTGTCTATTCAAGCTTTGTATATATTTCAATTCAAGGAAGGAATGAATGATAATGGAAAGTTTGATTGGTTGTAGACCACTGAGTAGTGAGTATCAAGATGAAGTCAGAGTAGGGTCTGATGACAGCTTCATATCCCTGTGTGTGAAAATCAGTGACAGTAACAATGATAGAGTGCTCAGTATTATATGTTTTACAGATCTGATAGATGATTGGTCATCCAAGAGTGTACCAGACGTGTTACATTTTGTACCATATACATACAACATTAACATACTCATCAACCAGTTTGAACTTGTCACATTGTGTAATGAATACAACTGGATAGATACATCATCACATAACCCAGAAAATGGTAAGATTAGGTGTAATTTTGTTACATTTTAAGTTCTTGCCTTTTAGCAAATCTATGTTTAATCTATTGTTGCTTACTTACACATAGCCATGTTTTACCAAGTGATTGTATTTGAATGTTAAATTCTTCTGTTACAATCCCGGGCTGACAACTTTAATATCTTGTTTTTGTTTCAGCCCATATAGCATTCTGTGGTGAGATGTTTGACCTCTCCTTGCAGTTACCATACCTTGACTTTCTACCTGTAACCAATTCCATAGGCTTCATTTTCAAGGTAAGAAAACATTTTTAACTTAATTAAGTTAAAGTTACCTTTCAGTGTTTTTTTTCTGAGGTGTAGGGATTAAGTAGTGATACTGTGTCCTGTTTTGATTTAAAATGAAGGTTTATGATATTGTTTTATACATTAGAATAAAGTTTTGTCACAACCAGATTTTTAAAGAGTAATTAGCCTTTTCAGGGTTAATCAAGCTTAAACCCCTAATTAGACTGAAGGCTTTTTGTATTTTACACAAGTTGTAAATTTGATATGATTGCCCAGACTTAGTTTATTATATATAGGAGTCAGCTGGTTGGTTGGGCGGTTGGTCTGTTGTTTTTCATGTCCGCTACTTATCTTGTAAATCTCTTGAAGGATTTTCATAAAACTTTGGTCAAATATTCATCTTATATCAAGACGACATGCAGAACCCATGTTTCAACCCTGTCACCTCAAGGTCAAGGTCACACTAAGGGGTCATTGGTTTTTTGTGTCTGCTCCAGATCTCATGAAGACTTTGTATTTCATGAAAATTTGATCAAATGTTCATTTTATCAAGACGACATGCAGAACCCATGTCCCAACCCTGCTTGGCCAAGGTCAAGGTCACACTTAGGGGTCATTGGTTTATTTGTGTGCACTTTGTATGTTCTATACCCCTTGAAGGATTTTCATGAAAGTTTTGTCAATTGCTTATCTCCTCAAGATAACATGCAGAATTCATATTTTAGCCCCACAATCTCAAGGTCACACTTAGAGGTCATTCATTTAGTCATATAATTATTGAGGTTATGGTAATGAGAATTGCCATTTCTTGTGACAAGGCACATTTATGGGGGTATTTTAATCTTATTAATTAATAGCTCTAGTTTAAGTTTGAGATGTTGCTCTGTTTGGAAGTTCCTCTCGTCTATGATTCCCTAACGACACACAAACATATACATGTACAAGTGCTTTTCAGACTACATACCCAGAACACGAATGTTTTATGTGATTTTATCCATTTAATTAAGGTGGAGACGGTGTTTTGTCGGATATATCTGCCAGAAAACAACACAAGCCGACATGTGATCATAGCACTGTCAGATAACATGAAAATAGTTGACAGAGATGGTAACATTCAGGATGAACCATTTTGCCACAATATCAAGAAACAGTGGAGAAGACTCACAGAAAGAAGGTTTGTTTGTCAAAGCATTTTTGAACAGCATCTGAATTAATCTTGCCATCATCAGACTTAATTTATATGTCATTCAAATGTTGAATCCTCAGTCAGAATTTCACAACTTGCCTTTTTGAAAAATAAATTGCAGATTTAAGATTATATAGCTATTGGTTTATGCCATGCAGATTTAAGATTATATAGCTATTGGTTTATGCCATGCAGATTTAAGATTGTATAGCTATTGGTTTATGCCATGCAGATTTAAGATTGTAAGCTATTGGTTTATGCCATGCAGATTTAAGATTGTATAGCTATTGGTTTATGCCATGCAGATTTAAGATTGTATAGCTATTGGTTTATGCCATGCAGATTTAAGATTGTATAGCTATTGGTTTATGCCATGCAGATTTAAGATTGTATAGCTATTGGTTTATGCCATGTTGTGGTGTAAAATAAAGAGGTTGTTATACATTTTTAGTACAAACCAAATTTAATTGGCTTGTGCATTGCCGTTTTGATGCACAAATTAATAGTCTGAGTTATTCGATGTTTTCTAATCCACAGTGCTGGTTGGGTGGATTGCTGGATGACGTCCAATGTTGCTTTGAGTATTACGTACAAGTACCATCCGATGCCTCCACTGCTGAAAACAGACAGTCATCATATCATGCCTCCGTCAATAGAAGACTTTGAATGTCTGCCAGAGAGTCCAGCCATGGAAGAGTTCATTCCCCTGAGTTACATGAGATCAGAGTCGGTGAAAGTGCCTGATAATTTTGATGCTGGAACAATGGATGCAGATCTTATCAGTGTGGAACTGGAGGTGGCGCCATCTGTGCTGTGTGCTTATGGATGTCTGCTTAGGAATTTCCTCCATGTTAAGGTTGTTGTCTTTTCAAGTTTTCAGCCTAGATTAGCGTGGTTGTCAAAGTCTACTTAGAGGCCATATACTGACTCTTACTAAAACGTTACTAAAGATAGTATAGCAGTACTATGGCTGTGATCTTTATTGTGTGCCAATTATAATTTCTTCTATAACAATAGATTAACTTCAAAGATTTTCTTGGAAAAAATAGCCGGAAACGAATTCTTTTGAAGATTATAGATATTTTATAGAGTGACTGCTTATGGTGTATGATTGGCTTTCAGAAATTCTAAAACATACTACTAGATACATTAAATAAAACATAGGAATATATTTACAGGAGAATTACTTTGGTGAGGACCAGACATACACAGATTTCTATGATTTTCCGGACACAGGACAGGAACTCAAGGAGACTGAGGGTCTGGAGGGACCACTGACGGAGAAGGAGGTGGTTGAGGGAGAGTTTGATGCCAGGAAATACAGACCTTTCTCCGTCACTGTCTCTGTTACATTACATGACATACAAGGTCATTTAGTCAAGGTAACCACACATACAGTGTGCAAAGTTAGTCTATAATATAAAAAAAATTGTGTTTTGGAAATTTTGAGACGTAATTTTATTTTATTAGTGTTAAGCTAGTTCTTATGTTGAAAATTTCCATAAAAGTTTTGATTGCATAATTAGCATATTGTTAATTTGAACTAGAACATTTTACTAGAATCATTGTATAATCACTTCCAGAATTGTAACTTGGAGAATGTTCCTTGTCCAAGTGTGTATATAGAGAGGGTAGGCTTTGAATTAGATAAGAGATACAGGGAGACCAAGTTACAACTTCTTATCTCCCCTGCTGTCCTTATTGCTAGAGACAATTTCGAGGTAAGTTGAAGCACAATGGAATTTGCTGAACATTTTCATCATATTATCTAATTGTTGATACACCCTTTGGTTAATAACTTTTACTGTAGAAGAAAAGGGTATCGTTAGGTGTATGGTAAAGGCAGCCATGTCAAATCAGTAATTCCAGGATAAAAAGTCCAGTGTTGTTAAGCAAACATTAAGTTTGTAAGTTAAAAAAATGTTGTGCATTCATTAAAACTTCTAAAATAGTTTCAGTAACTGTTGCCAAAGTAGAAGAATAAAAGTGTGGACAAAACAACTCAATTTTGACCACAGTAAAGAGCACAAAACAATCAAGAATAAAGCTGTTAGGTTGAACTCTTAAGTCTGTAAGCTTTGCTTGTATTAATGTAATAAATTTGATATGAAATGTAAAAGAAAAACACTTTCACTGTTTCAGAGAGAACCCGAGCAGACTCATCTGAAAGAAGGTCATTTGGCATTGTCAGGGTTACAGGTCAGAGGTCATGCCATGTTCTCACACAAAGATCTACCATTGGAAAGTGAAACATTAGAATATGCCTGGTTGGTGGAAGCTGTACTTGGAGATCTTACAGGCAGGCTTACCTCTTCACAGGTAACTTCTTTCAATCTTGTTTATGTAGATTAGTTAGTAATTAACTCATTATTAAAAAAAAATGCTATGTCCCTGAAGGGGTTCTTTCTTTGTAAACATGTAAAATGGTTTATGATCTAGATATTATCATTTAACATACAAGAAATGTTTGGTTTGGAGCCATCTGTTTTTAAAACTTTTTATTGAAATTGGAATTGAAATTTGGCTGTAAAATCTCATATATTTAACTGATTTGTTCTTTGATATTATCATGGTATATAATTTGATATTGCATGGTATGCTCATGTACTTTTATATATGGTTTGAGTTCAAAAAAGGTTTATTCTGTATTTTTGCTATTTGACAGTTAAGGTAAGTTTGTAGTTTTTATGACATGGTTATTTGACAATAAATAACTAAAAAGTTACAGAAAAAAAATTGAATCTTCAGGAAATTCTCCAGCATTTTTTGCATTTTTCATTTTCAGATCCAGAACATTGTTGAGTTTGTTCAGACATTCGTCATGTTAGTTGAGGACTCAGAGAACAGCCTTCAGCGAGCGGTCTCGTACCAGTTGTGCCAGCATATGGTCCCTCAGCACAGGTGTAAGAAACTGCAGCCTCAGTACAGTATGCCATGTCCATCATCTGAGGATATAAAATACAGGATGACCAGAGCTTCTGTCGATTCATTGAATGTTTACCTCGTAGAATCCGGGTCTGCTTTAAATGTTCAGGTTTGTGTTCATGTGGTAACTGGTTTAAATGTGTTCATTTGGTAACTTGTTTCAGTGTGTTCATTTGGTGACTTATTTTAGTTTGTTTGGTGACTTGTTTTAGTATGTTTAGTAACTTGTTTTAGTTTGTTTGTTTGATAAATTATTTTAGCATCTTTGGTAACTTGTTTTAGCATGTTTGGTTGGTAACTTGTTTTAATGTGTTCATTTGGTGATCATAATCACTATTTGGGCTGTACAACATGTTAGGGATGTCTACCAGCAGACAGCATAAGTTCCTTGGTAGTCCAATGTTTATTTATTACCAGTGAGGCATTGGATTTGAACTGTGAAAACTGTGTTAGCCCAGCATGTTCAAAACAACAGGTATTTATTGCAGAAGGAACAGCAGTATTTAGATAACATATTCTAACATGATTCATTCAGTTTGTCAGATAAACAAAGGAGGAAATCAACTACATTTTACTGTTAATCTGTGATATACAATGTTTCAATGCATGAGCCATCATGACGTCAAATTTTGCCTTATGATGTACTAATAAATGTCCATGTAAAATGTAGCCGGTTGCATTTGTATCTTTTAAGTGATACTTAGTCATGTTAGAATGAAAATAACATCCTTTATGCATTGCTTGTTGCATGATAACAACTCCTTGTTGTTCAGCAGCTTAGTTGTAAACCACTCAGTTATATGGCCTTCATGGTTTATTACTGTGCATCAGAACTTAAAATCTTTGTTTATAAGATGATGAACACTGCTTAAACAAATTCTGTTTCTTAATTAACATGTATTTTTGTTCCATTGTAGGTATTCCCAGTCCGACTTGCTACTTGTAATCTGCATGGAGAAATTACAAGAGCAGGTATCACAGGCCTTATTGAACATATCTCACTGAAACAGTATATATCTACAGCTCCTATCAGACATGATACCAGCCAACCAGAAGTCTGGATTGAGTCAGGTGGTATTTCTCTTGGACCAATCAAAGCCGAGGCAGCTATGGCATTACCCAATCAGGACTTCCATTTCCTTCAAAATGAATTTTTGTTGATGCATGATACCAGTAGTATGAGATTATGGTTTCTGTGGCCAGAAGATACTCTAAAAGTGCCGTCCATTGTGATAGGGAAGTGTGGCTGTATAGGGGGATGTTCTTTCTTTGGAAATAACAAGAATGGGGTTGGATTTTTTCATCCAAAGAAGTCTTATGAAGTGATACCAAATGCAGTGTGTAAGGTGACCCCAGAAGGCAATGATCCGGGATTTGGACAAAGTTTATTGTATAAAAACAAACTTGTATTTGAAATAGGTAGCACAGCAGGCTGGGGTACACCTAATAAGGAATTTACGTTCACTAGAGGATACATGAGTAATTTAACCACACCGGACACACCAGGTACAAGCATTACTGTGATAGAAGAGTACTCTACAGATCAGAATACTTTAAGACCAGGAAATATATCAGATATACCAATCAGCCCGCGAGCCCATCAGCTGGCTCGAAGTCCAACAGTGGAGACCCAGTCTACATCAAGTTTCTCAGGTGAAACTGCGCCTGATAATATCAGTATTAATCCGTTTGATTCGATTAAATCAACTGATTCTTCCGTGTTAAAGGAAGGTGATAGAAGTATTCAAGATGAACTGGCTAGTAAATCAGCACGAACAATTTCACTGAGTTCCTCGTCGTCCCCACCACCATTTAGTCCAACAATGAGGTCGTCCATAGCCCATAGTCCTTCATCTCGGTCATCTGTTCAAAGCCCATCAGGACACTCGTCGATACATAGTGCCAGTCCAACATCTCTTAGGCTGAGGTATGGGTCTCAGTATGATCCAACAAGACAAACGTCTATAGTATCGCTGGATAGTGAAATGTATTTCTCGGCAGAGGAAGATGCTCTTTCGTCCTCAGATCCAAACTTCTCGTCACAAAAGCAACAGTCATTCCCTGACATGCTTGAAGGTGAGAGTGTAACTTGGGGCGCTCCTGATGAAACTTCTCCCAGACTTGTAATGAATAAAAGTAATGTGTCACAGATCGATACGACAGTGATTGAACGGAAAGACAGCTTGACTTCAACAAATTCAACGTTGTCCTACATGTCGGCAGACACTGATCCGGATGAAACTATGTCAGGAGGAATACCAGATGAATTGTCACTGGTAGATCTCCACAGTCAGGTAAATTGATACTATGCCTTTAATTGAGCCTTTCTGTCCGTGAATAACAATCCTGTAGGGTAGGACTATTGCATGTAATCAAATAACACACATAAGTGCATTATCCATTCAAATCCCTGAAACAGCTTTATACAGATACATATGTGGAACTATGTATAAATTTGATAGGTCAGTATGTTAGAATAGGTAGCGATGTTTATTTAATTTGTATAGGCCAGCACATGATAAAAACTATACATTAGTAGGCAAATTGGCTGCTAACTCTAAATTCTGCTCCAGTTATTTTCAGTTCCAGCCTTCTGATTATATGTTTAAAGTGATTTTACCATTCAAAGTGACCATCATAATTAAGAAATGATAAATGTTTCCCTGTATGTTTTTGTTGATTAGCAATTCATTGTAACTTAAAAGCACAGATTGAGATTGGATTCATATGTCTTTTACCACACAAGTTGCCGGCACTGTAAAAGTGAATTAACAGTTATAAATATATGACTAAGTTCCTTCTTTGTGTACCGGATATATAAGGAAATAGGACAGATCTTGTTAGAATTTTAATTACATTAAATGTCCTTATGTATACTCATGTAGTAAATGTCTTGTTTCAGGTCAAAAATGATATAACCAAATCACCAGTGTTGCTGCCTTGTTACTCAAATCACATGACCCGTTTGCAGTGTAGCAACTGGGTATCGTCTGCACCATTCCCAGGCCGCTATCACAGCGTCCAATCAGAGCAGTCGCAGTTTTCTTTGTCATCAGTCAGTCAGAATGTCCAGCTGGGACAATCCCAGATATGTCTTCCTCACTTTGTCAAAGTATGTATTGTTTTCTTTGCTGTTTAACATTAACCAGCTATATTTCTAAAGTGGGCATGTCCATCTATACATTTAGGCAGAGTCATAAACAATGTAATCTATACTAATTTATTTATTCTCGATTACAAAATGATGCTTACACCCTAGATTAGTCGCTTTGGAGACTCGCTTCAGATGAAATCATCGTCAAAGAGAGAGAGGGGTAGTGTGGAAATACTTGTCTCATCTGAAGACACTACCGACTTGGCAGTGGTGGGAATCGAACTGGGGACCATCTCATCCTGAGTCGATCACACAACCACTGCGCCATTATTGATTGGTGATCAGTAAAAATTTACTTAAGGAATAGCAAAAGCTGCTCAAAATCAGACTGCAAGGTTAGGGTGAAGTCAGTTGTTTTAAAAATAAAACATGATGTACAGAAATTTCTCTTTATATGATTGATCTATACGGTAGGTGTTAATGTTTTTGCTCCATCTGCAAGCTGATGAGCTATAAACGTTTTCATTAAACTTATTTTTGATGCTGCATTTCAGACAAAGCAAGGTTTCAGTACACGTATTATGAAAGCCAAAGAATTATTATTCCCAGCTGATAAAATGGATGGCATGGATTCTTGGGACAATATAGAACAACCTTTACTAGGTATGAAAGTTTAGGGATGTTTTGAAAGTATGGTGATTTATGAAATCATGGGCTGTTGTGACAAGCAACGTGTGTGTTGAGTCTGGAGACTTTGATACAATAGTCTCTATAAGTCTGCCTGACATTATAGAATGAAAAATGAAGTTAGTAGCGAAGATGTTTTTTACACAAGGCTCAGTATTTTGTAATACTTGAGAATAATGTTATTGCAGCGGTATTGCAATGTATTAGAATTTGTTTTTTGGTATTTGAAAATGATAGGATCACTCTCAGTGACATAAAATATGAAGTAAGATTATAGAAATATTTGATAATTATGTGACTGGAAATTTCACAGGATACAAACCCTCTAGGCAAAGTTTCTCTGACAGTCACTGATTTAGTATAATGTAGTTCTTCTTTTGGTTTTAACGCCCATTTCAGTAGTATTTCAGTTGTTCACAAGTGATCCGTTTCCTTTACCCTTGTCCTGGTAATGACTAGTTCAGTCTAAGCTCTTGCCTTCCATTTCAAACTGCCAACTTTCAAACATGTTGGTAGAGTGGCTTTAACTGAGGACCATCAGTCGGTGAGTAATTTACTGATATCAATTCAGTGACCTTAGTCACATGATCATGGAGGTGGGTAGAAGAATAGTATTATGTAGTACTAAAACTTATGTCCTGATTTGAATATGGCTTTGTTTTGTAGCAGATACTGCGGATGAGACTGGCCTGGAGAATGCCAGTAGAACAACAGCTACAGTAAAACTGCGAGGATCTGTCGATGTTCTTCTGACACCTTTATTACTGGAGTCATTTCAAAGGTATACATTCATGTACAGTCACTTTAGAGTTTATAATACCTGTCAAGAGCAGTTAGGTCAAATTCTAATAGACAATCTTAACCTTTCTGAGACCTTTGTTCACGTATGATCAAAATTCGTTCAAAATCTGGTATTAATTTACAATATAGACCTTAGTTATCATTATATTTAAGATTACTTTGTCCTGTACTGCTATTAGCTCTAGTTCGGGATTGTTTATATGTAAGAAAAGCAGTCATGTGACTCTAGGAAAGGTTGCGTGTGCCAGGTTCTACAGCAGTTACATACTATGTATGAAAATATGATCTTATCACAAGTTGCATCTTGTTAATGGGAAGTAATGCAAGTGATTGAACGAGAATAAATGCGGAAATATTTCTGTTTACTACTTGGATATCTTTCACAGACATTTTGTATGATGGGGAAGTGGAAAGATACAGCCATAAAATTTATTTTGTAATTTGTGTTTTAATATTTCAGACTATGTGAAGCAGTTACACCAACACTGACCAACTTGCACCCATCATCAATTCTAGACGGACTTCATTCGCGTTGTCTCGACCGACTGAAGAGTCAAAATCGTCTGAAGAAAGTGGAGAACTCGACTGATGCAGAGACACCTGACAGCGATACAACAGCAACGCAGAGACAGTTCAGTTCAGAAGGTCGTAGTAAAGGACAAGAAATAAAAACATCAAGTTACCAGGCATTGATCAGCTTACCAAGGGTAACTATGGTTACAGATTTTTGGAACATGGAAACAAGATTTCAGATCTACTCCCTTTGGCTGGATTTTCTAAAGTTAATTTATACCATGTGATAAAATGAACTTGGTCTCAAAATGTGACATTCTAGTGGGGCTAAGGTTATCTTAGGAGCTGTAGGCATGCATTGTATGGTCAGCATGGCTTTAATAGAGAATTTTTTGTGAAATAAAATAAAATAAAGAGACTAAATTAAATATGATAAATAAATTATTTTCAGATAAACATATGTACATTGCAAGCTGGCATGGTTGAAGAACTGATATCATTCTCAGCGTTAGACAACATACAGGAAATTACATGTGTGTCTTTAATGGGCGTGTCAATTGAAGATGTAAAGTGTCAGTTACTATCCAACAGTCACTCATGTAAAACATCGAATAGTGTGCTTCCGAACTTGTTGAATTCGTCACCAGCTTCAAACAGAGGCAAGACAGACATGATAGAAACGGAGAAAGAAGATCACCCAGAGATTTTACGTGAAGAAGATGTTGGGACGGTTGATATCAAAGCAGTTCATTTTCAGTTACGTAGACTTCTTAGAGATAGTAACTTCTCAGATGGAATTGTTTTAACAGCAATTCCAGAACAGAAGTCGAAAGTCATGTTTACATTTGAAAATGATGTGACAAAATTGTTCTCCCCTGTGTCAGCCAGAAGTGGCGGGAAAGTTAAAAGAAGTTCTTCAGCAAGAACAGAGAAAGATAAAGACAGTAGTACCAGAAGACCATCTCTTGCACGACATGTAAGTCATGATCCACCAAGGAATGCTGATGACAGGTCGTCATTACGGAACTTAGACATGGAAGAGAATCCCTTTGACGCAGCGCCTCAGCCGAAACTTTTACGCCAAAGGAGTATAACTAAAGAAAAACCAGAGGAGCTGCTACATCAGAGATCGAAAGACAAGATTAACAGTAGGCATAGTATAGGATACATCATGTTTGAATGTGGATTGGAGGATATAAGTATAACAGCAGTGAGACGACTGGGGTATAAGGACAAGAATGTCCCTGATGTAACATATCAGTCAGAGAATGTTGAAAAATCTGTGAACGAAACTCAACAAAAAACCAAAACAGGGATGGAAAGTTCAAGTTCTAGTAAAGATAGCCAGGGAAAAGGTCAAGGTGTGAAATCACAAGGACCTGGGACAAAAGGTAAAGGTCAAGGTGTGACTTCGCAGGGACCTGGGATAAAAGGTAAAGGTCATATGACGAAACAAGCTCCTACTACATTAGGTCCAGCACAAGCATCTCCAGTAACAAAGAACAAGGTGCTTGTAGGACTGGAACCATTGGGAGTTGTCACCCCTGCTGAAATGTACACTAGTTCAAACTCTGTCCATTCCTGGGACTCTCGGGTCTCAATTCCATCTGACAGCGGGGAGCTGGTGGAGACGGACCTGCTGGTTGGCGACGCATCTAGTGGGGTTTTGCACCTTAAGACAGTCTGGTTTAACTTTGCGGCTCCACCACCATTACCTATCAAAAGGAAAGCAGACTTTACAAAGTGAGTATCTCTTTTCATTGTAATGGATGTTGCAGTTTGTATAACAGACATGCAAACCAAGATTTATATAAGATTATATAGGTTGTACTCCTATAAAAGTTCAACATTACACACTGGTAAAACAGCCTCTGTTAAGGAGGAATATTTTGCAGTTCCAAAAACTGTACTAGATTTGTACGAATCATTCTCAAAATCTCTTGAGAGATAATTTGGAATAAAGCTGGTAATGTTTGTCTCAGGTATGTGATGTCCCTCCAAGGGAATGAAAGAGTTTGTTGATCCATTTTACTGTTAAGTAAACAATTACAGTTTGGAACAACTTTCAGTCTGAAGCACTGCCAATTAGCATCTTTTAATTTTTGTCTTCGAAAGTGATTTTGTAATTTGTTCTTTTTGCACTAAATAAAAATCATGTGTTTATTCTTTGAAGGATGAATTGTTAGACTGTCAATTTATTTTTCAACTATATTTACACTTAAAGTCCCCTGTGTGTGATAGAAAGAAATGATGCATGTTGTTTCGGGGTCCTATTAATGCTCCTGCATTCTGAGTGATTTGATGAATTCATGTTACTTTATCTCAGGTATGACTGGAACCTCTTAAGTACAGCTACACCTGCCATCAACGCCTGGCTGAGCCCTTTTGACAGACTAATGACGGCGGCCAGAACTCTGGCACAAGAGCTCACGCACAGAACCAACTCAGTGATGGCGTGCGTAATGACGGAGGGTCTGGAGTACCAGAGTCTCCACATGCCCTACAAGGTAACATATTTTTGTCTATCAATCTCAGACTGGTTTTCTTTAAAAATCGTTTTGGGGTTATATAAATCAATACTAGAATGAAGTAATCACTACTTTTATTAATTTTTATTTCGACTTTTCTATGAAAAGGGGAGCTATCCTACTGCCCGACGATTGTCGGCGTCTGCGTCGGCGCGTCGGCGTTGCGTCAACATCTTGATTAAATTTTTCCTCTCAACCCTCTAGGCTTATGTTTAAAAGTATGTAGGAATGTCATGGCTTTGAAACTTACCATACTTGTTTTTTCCATCATAACCTGCTTCTATGGCAGACAAGAGTAGCATAACTTTGAAAATCTTCTCTTTGACAGAATTATGGCCCTTATACTAAGATATTTCTGTCATTGCTAGCTTGGTTACAAGTTGTTCATTATGACCCCGGAACCTCACTTTATTTGCAAAACCATATGGAGGTATTGCTTTGAAACTAACCATACTTGTTTAAACCATCACGACCTTCATCAACAGACAAGATGGACATAACTCTGTCAAGGTTTTTGTCAGAATTATTGCCCCGGTAATTTTGACTTAGGGATTAAATACATTAGGAATATGGGTAAAAATCTTCTTATCTGCCTTAACCCTGGAGCTTGAGATATTTGCTTTTGGTAGTGAACTTTTACATGCTATTTCACACCATTACCCCCATCTGATCAAAAGAAGGTAACCCTGTCAGGGATTATGTTGTAAAAATTAAGGCCTTTTATGGACTTTAAGAATCTTGGTTGTTTTTAGTACCAAGTCCATCTTTGACTGAACTGTTTGAGATATTACATTTGAAAGTTGGAATACTTGTTTACCATCATGATTCCCAAACATGGGCAGGAGAAGGTAATTCTGTCAAGGATTTTATTTGAATTATGGCCCTTTTTGACTTAGAAACACAGTTTAAAATTTTCTTTCTCTGAATCCACTTGTTAAGCTTAACCATTTGAGATATTACTTTGAAAGTTGCCGAGTACTTATTTACCATCGTAAATAGACCTATCTGGAGGCAAAAGCAGCTAACTCTGTGAAAAATTTTCTTGATTTGTACTTAGAAATTCCTAGTTAAAGTCTTATTTGCCCTTAACTTGTCAAAGTTTTCTTCTATTGGCAAGTGGACTTGTAAAAAGGTGAGCCGATATGTCCCACTTGACGCTCTTGTTATTTACAGATTATGGTCAGTTTTCATTTATCCCTTACCCTGCATCTGTCTGTCTCACTTGTGCAGATCATGATCAGCCTGCACTCCCTGGCAGACTGGGCGTGGTCTCCACTGTTCACTGTTTAGTCAGCAAGTTTCAGTGCACATCTCTTTGAACGATAATGGCACTGTACAAAATTTCGACATGAAAAAGTCCAGAGAAAACTTTGGTTTATGTGCAGTTAAATAAGAAGAGGAACATAGAACTGCCTTCATTGGTTGTAGACATGGCATGCAAGCTTTTGCCTGAGACTATAGCTTCTTGCCATTTTGGTTACACATTTACAGCATTTTCCTTCCTGTGAGATTTGTTGTTTATTGAAAATGATTGTTTGGCTTTGTATTGCAGAGTAAGTACTCGAAGATAACGAATTTCTCACGGACTTTACAAGAAGATGCCTCTTGTCAACTTATGACTGTGTTGCGACGCTACATTCACCGGCAGGGCACGTTCCTGGTGGAGCAAGCTGTAAGCTCTGAGACCATTCCACAGCTAATCACTATACAGAA
This sequence comes from Saxidomus purpurata, assembly GCA_022818135.1. NCBI lineage: Eukaryota > Metazoa > Mollusca > Bivalvia > Venerida > Veneridae > Saxidomus > Saxidomus purpurata. Next base: position 998,395 of record JAFMSR010000008.1, on the reverse strand, counting down.
AGGGATCCTTGCTCTAACGAGACAGTGGAAAAATGTCCTGTACATGCCACAGATCTCTAAATTTAACTTCAAAACAAGAAAACATAGGCCATACACTGTTTCTTTTGCTGTACCGACTTCAGAACACGAGTTTGATGTAGATGACATTGAAGCAGACAATTGTAATGTCTCGGTACATCTTGAAGATGAGAGAATATCGCTGATTGATGAGGATGTGGGTAAAAGACAAAAAACTGAATCCCAGACCAGTCTGAGGCAGACCAGTCCACAGAGGTTTGGAGATGCTTCCAGGGAATCAGCACCCCCTTTAAACATCTCTACGGCATCTTCTTTATCAGGAGTACAGCGGACAAGAAAACCTGTGGTTAGCACACTTTCTCTTCACAATTGTGCAAGTGTTTGAAAGATACTTCATTAAGTGAACATTTTCTAATGTAACTTGAGACATATTTAGAATGAAAACCTTAAGTGAGAACTTGAAGTACATTGTCATATATAAACTCAGTCTAATATCAAATGTCACATTAGTGTCAGCTTACCCTTTGACTTTCTGTTTCAGTCACAAAGAGTGTTTGAGTCACCTCATCGTGAGACAAATCCTCACATGACTAATCTATTACGTAATGACAGTGTTTACAGTTTCCAGTCAGCGAGTGCAGTGAGTTTGGACCATCATATAGCACCTACCCCTCCTGCCACACCTTACAAGGTATAGTAATGTTCCTGCTGATTCCTGCAAGTACATATAAATTTACTTTCCTTGATAAAAATGTACTCTAGTGTAAAGAATGTTTACACACACTGACTGCTCCTGAAAGAATGTAAAGCTGTACAAAATGAAGGTAGCCAATGAAAGAGATTAAATAAGTACATTTGGGAAAAGGGGAGGGGGTAAATTTCAAGTTAAAGGTTTGAAGCCTGGTTTAGTTAGCTGAAAGGCTTAATTATGTCTCTCTCTCTCTCTAATGTTTTCTAGAAGAAATTGAATGAAACTTCTAACTAGGATAGATGGGAATGTGATATTGTACACAGCACAAGAATTATAACTCTTGTACACCTGACATCTTAGTTATCTCCCCTTTCCTAATTTTGTCCAACTACTGGAAGAAATTGAATGAAACTTGAAACAATGATAGATGGGAATGTAATATTGTAGGCAGTGTCAGAATTATAACTCTTGAATCCATCTCCTCTTAAACTTCGATTTTCTTCAAATAAGTTTGTCCAACGCTTAACTTGGAAACTACTGGAGTGAATCGCAATACGAGGTTATGCACAGTGCAAGAATAACTCTTGGATATTTTTATGCAAAGTTATATCCCTTTTGAATCCTATCCTACTCAACTACCATTAATTCTAATATGCCTATGGTATATTTCTATAGTCAATTCGAGTGCATTAATATGATTAAAGCATTCGGAAAAGAAGGCGGAGTTTTGGACATGGAAGTAGCTCCTCCCGACTTTTCTAATTTACTCCCGCACAGAAAATAAAATAAAGAAATAGAAAAAATATCTGTATAAATACATCAGTCGCATGAAATAGTTGTGTTTAAGAACCCAAATATTATGTTTGATTGCGTCAATGAAGTCTTAGAATACCTTCACCTTGTTTTCCTTTAAAAAAGTCAAGAAAATTCAGGATTAACGTCATGCAATGTTTTGATTCGCGGAGACAGAACAATGAATGAAAACGTTGACGTCATCACACTGACGTCATTACTCCACATTAAAACGTTGTACAGTTCAGATTAACGGTTCGCTTTTAAATCGATTGTCTGCTTTGTTAATTAGGTTCTGAATCTGACATAATGTCACAGTCGGGTATTTTTTTATATTTTATGTAGTAGATGATTAAACTAAAATAAGTTTGTATAATATGTAATGTCCGATATCTTGACTGGTTGCCCAAGTCCGGGTGATTCCAACGCCACTATTATGCAAATTTACATGTCCGACTGAAAATTGGTCACGCATTGTAACGGATTTTAAAATAACTTGGCACACATGATCAATAACATGTCTTGGACGTGCTTTATTGAAAGACCCACATCCTTACCTCAAAGGTGAAGGTACACTTGGAGTATTGAAGGTTATGGAATCCTCTATATATCCACACATTACGTGTCCGGACTGTAACTTTGTCATGCATTGAAGGATTTTTAAAATAACTATGCATTCATGTCTAAGACATCAAGACCATTGTTCATGCAAGACCCACGTCCCTAGTTCATTTTAGGTCAAGGTCATACCTAAAGCTTTTTAAGGCATTTGTCCCTTTATATAAGCATATTTCCGGGTTCTCTGTTCTGTAACTTTGAACAGTGCATTTTGAAACGTTGGATTTTAAAATAACTTTGCACAAATGTTAACATGTTGAAGCAATGACGATTTATACCGCGTGCAAGACCATCACGGTGCCTAGCTCCAAGCCCTCAAGGGCATACCTTAGGTTTGAAAGGGACTGGATTCCTTTATATAAGCATATTGGCACACATTCAGGTCCTGACTGCCATAACTTTGTCATGCCTGGAAGGATTTTAAAATAATTTGGCACAAATCTCTAGAATCAGTTGGCAAGATGCTCAGAATCGTTGCAAGACCCACATCCCTACCACAAAGGTAAAGGTCACACTTAGAGTTTATAGGTAATGGAATCCTGTATACTATGCGAATACATTTGTGTCCGGACTATAACTTTATTATGCTATGAAACTGGATTTTAAAATACACTTTGCACAAATGTCTAGCACATGAAGCGGATGTGAAAGTGTACAAGACCAAAGTCCATACCTCAAGGTTCAAGGTCACCCTTAGTGTTTAAAGTAATGAAAGTACTGTATGCATGATTACTCGGTCATGCATGGAGGGATTTAAAATTAATAGCACATTTATTGAGCACATTGAGATGACACAGACTGTGAGGCAAGCCACTCTGCAAGTGAACTCTTGTGACTGTCAGGTGACAGCTCTTGTTTTATATTTTATGTATTAGACTGATTAAACTAAAATAAGTTTGTATAATGATAGGTAATGTATGATATCTTGACTGGTTGACCTAATAGCGGGGGAATTCCAACAGCCACTGTTTTGCATTATTACACACAGGAAGCAAGATTAAAAGGGTCATACTTACAATAGTTTGCTGAAACCGTCTTCAGAAGCATCCAGAACAGGCTATGGCTTGGAGTGAAAACTTGATTGAACCTAGCTTTTCCTCTTCTAAGGTGCCTGTAACATTATTAGTTTCACAAGATAGTACTACCGTGAATTATTCCATGTTAGAACATTGCCTTAGGAATGCTTAAATCTTTTGAAATGCAACCAATGCCCTAGATTATTTGTTAATTAAAACATGCTTCATGTGAAGGATAGGCATCCATTTTTGATGCGGCACTTTGAAAACATTTCTATTTTCATTTTAGTTCAACATCCTAAAGCTTTTTTTAGCCATTTGCCCTTTAATAGCATTTTCCGGGTTCTCATGTTCTGTACTTTGAAGACTGTATTTTTGAAATGTTGAATTTTTAGGGAGATTTGCTAAAGAGTAACATGTTGAAGTCAAAGGTTGATGATTTATACCAGCTGGATGCCCATGCAGACAGAGTGGGGGGTTTGCATCCCAGCCCCTCGAGGAGGAACCTTTAGGTTCTGTAAAGAGACAAGACTCATTTCTGGAAGCATTTGGTCGAGGACTTGGTGCAGAAGACAGTCATACGGATGTGAACATGGAACATTTTACATTAGGCACCTCTATAATGCAGTTGGCAGATGCTCAGAATCTTTTCAAACCATTTCTACAAAGTATTGGTCTGCATGTGGAAAATGTGCGACAGCTATACTGAAGAATTTCAGTCGGAATCTGTCTCTGCAAGGAAAACTTGAAGTTTTGAAGATACAGATTGCAGTCTCAGCAAAAAGGAAAGGGAAAGGAAAGTGTAAAGAAGCTTGAAAATAAATGACTCAGTTTTAGACTCCTCAGCCTTCATGTGTGAAATGTTTACAATGAAAGTTTCTATGAGAGATATCATCGATTTTGAGAAAAGGGATTCAGAAGATGATAATAGGTTTAAAAATTTTCCGTCTCAAATTTGCTATGCATAAACTGGAGGCTAAGCCTGACACTCTGCACAGTGAACTTGATTTTGAACTGTAAGGCTGTGACCCAATACTAATGATATGCCATCTTCTTTGACTGATTCACCAGTTTGTTACAATGGTAGGCAATGTGAATATTTTCTTGAATAGAGCTATACGCCAGGGCATATCTTTAGTAGGAAAGGTTTAGAACACACAGGTAGCAATTTTCCACAAGGGGTCAACTTTGGCTAACCGCTGAAACTTTTTCTTTCAGAAGCATTCCATGACAGGCTTGTATGGTATAAAACTGATGAACAAATTTGTATCCTCTTTAAGGTAGGCTATAGACATTATTATGTTTTTAACGTAAAAGATAGAATTACATACACATAATTCTTAAACGTTAGAATTGGCCTTAAGTATGTTAATATCTTTTGAAATGCAAGTAATTTGCCCAATTAAAAGTTTGGTATTTAAGAGTTTTTTTAGTTTGTTCTTGTCTACAAGTTTTAATTTTAGATTTTAAGTTTTTATTACAGCAGTACGTCTATTGTTTTCCAGACAAACTTGGCATCAGAAAGTAGGGCTTCTGACACCTTAAAAGCATAAATGAAATACCATCCATATCTGCCTTTACTTTACCGTTTGGATTCAATCAGACCAGAAAAACTTAGTCAAATCAAATCAAAAAATAAGACATTGATTTTATTTTTCCAAAGAGAAGAAGGGACAACAGACTGAGTACATAAATCACCTGGCGCCCATTCTGAAATACTGACGCCACCGCAGTCCCTGAATCTGAGTGATTCAGTACACATGGACTTAGGGGACACATCGTCACCAGCGGTGATGGAGAAAACTATAATAGATGAAATCAAGGAGGGAACACCAAGATGTTGGCGGACATTGTAAACTATTTATTAGGATACTGTAGTTATCCATGCATGATTGAACAAAGAAAGAGTGTATAGTCAGTCGACAAGGCAACAATTGCTTATAATGAAGAAAACAGTCGGACGTTGATCCTGAGAACATTGTAGGGAGATAAAAAAACTTTTAAGATTTGTTAGCATAGAAAGAAGCTGCACAATTAATATGAAAGATAAGAGTCACCTTATTAACACCTATGAGACTGCCTAGGTATGTGTCAATTGTTTATTTAGATATGAAATTGCCTAGGTATGTGTGGAGTTAGTGTGTATTTAGACATGACAGTGCCTAGTATGTTGGAGCGGTGTTTATTTAGATATGAGAATGCCTAGCATTGTTTAGAGTGGTCTACCTATTTAAGATAATGATAGTCACTATTACAGAATTTACTTTGGTTCTGCTCTTTTTCGGTATGCATTTGAGACTGAACTTTAGATCTTTCACAGTGGTTGATTTTCAATGAACGATCAATAATTATATTCTAAAACTTATGTTTATGTTTTCATAACTTTCAGTTTGGACTTGTTTTCACTAGTGTAGTGTTCACTGTCTGGTAAGAATGTTATTGTTTGATACAGGTACAGGAACAAGCAGCAGCGGGGAGTATGAGAACACACCACTAGCACGGTCAACATTCAGTAGGACTAGGTTTAAACAAAGTAAGTTGTGTTTGTTATACTGGGTTTATAATGACACTGTAGGGTATGGACCCTAGCTTCTCCTCCTCGTGCATTAGGTAACTAGGTAAGCCTTCTCACATGATAGAACACATTCAATGACCTTGACAAATTCTAAACCGACAGGTTGAGGGGGGCCTTTGATTCTTAGTCAATTACCTCAGGGAGGCCCTCTTAATTTAGTTGTATTTGTGTTTCGGTTTTATGGTAGTCGTATTCTAATTATATCTGTATCAAGGATTGTTACATGTATTAACTAAGGTATGCCTCATTTCAAAGCTGGAGCAGTTGTAAAAATGGCTGAGATAATTCACATAACATTGACAATAGATTAGGGTAGGCTTTATTTCTGTATGGGAAAATGTCTGCTAAAAGTCGTATCATGTATATGTATCATTGAGTTGTGTATTGGTACTATACTGTTGTAGGTATTTATATTGGAGACAGTATACCACTGGTGGTATTTGGTATTGCAAAACTTGAGAAGGTGAAAATTCTTGCTGTACTAAGTGGTCTAAAGCTCGAAGCCGAGATGAGAAATGTACATGGAACCTGCACTATTAAAGAGAAAGTGAAGGGATTTCTACAGAGGAAGTCTTCGGAGTCGTCATTTACTGTACATGTAGGACACACAATGCTTGTACTTCTGGAAGGTCCTAGTCTACAGTAAGTTCATTGCATTGAGTGAAAGTACATTTAGCACAAGTAATTTTGTGTGTAAAGTTCACTGACCCGAGTATTGTTTTAATTTTCTATCCAAAATGATGACAGAATTATTAAATTCCTTATACTGAGACATTTAACACTTTTTAAGAATCTCTGGTACTGACCATTAATTTTTTCCTGTGTACCAAACAATGTGTAACACAGGATCCTATTCTAGAAAGTGTAATTAAAAAAATTTAGACAACTTGAACATCTACATCCTTTTGTATCCGTAAATTATCGAAATGATATTGAAAAGAATATTTTTATTTGATATAAAAGCTCCCAAGTCATAGCCTGATTATACTTTATCATCTTTACAGAACTGTAGTGACAGTGAATGTTGGTCGCTCCCAGGCTTTGCATACCACAGTAAAACGAAGGGGAAAAGGACACAACTCTGCATTGGTTTCTATTGGAGAGATAGAAATTGATATACCACAACACCCTGTGGTTCTCCATGGCATGTTGACAAGGGGAACAACTCAGTTGTCCAGTACTTTACAAGAGTTTCGTAGACCCATATCAAGAACAAGGTCCGTATAACCCATAGCATTCTATTTTACACAAGTTCCACAAGGGCCTTATGACTATATTGGACATCCTTCCATTTAGTTCAGTGCAATAATTATACCGGGTGTTTCATAATATGTCCCCATGAGAAACTTCTTCATCTTTTGTACTTCTTAAAGCACAAAGTCCATATATAAACCAACAAAAGATAGACGGATGTCAGTTTTTTAAAAGCATAAAAGTATGGGAAAACAGTGTCTTGATGTCATCAATGATGTATAATGTTCCACCTTAGTAGGACTTTAATGCCTAGTCACTTTGGCAGGTACTGCATTCTTATGTACAGTGTATGCAAGCTTTTGTTAATTAAAACATGAATATGATTTCTTAACATGAATGTTAGTAACCCGAATTTAAAAACACTTCACCAAAAACCTTGTTTTGTGAGTGGAATAACCACTTGTATACAGCCACGTCCTTTTTGGCTTTGCTGCAGAAGAATGACACTAAGGGTCTGAGATCACTTGTCTGCCATCTGTAGTCTGTCTGCTGTCTGTCTGTCTGTCTGTATTTTCATCTGTCTCTTTGTCTTCTGGTTCTTTAGGAATGTAGAGATGGACTATGGCACACTTGATTCAAAAGGTTCAGGTACTGAGATTCCCAGACCGTCTACAATGCCTCGTCCACAGAGAATCCTAGAAGAGAAGAAGTCAGTTACACTCCATATACACCTGAAGGCCATTCTACAGGGGATAACTATAGGTGCAGCTCTGCTACCATCACTGAGGGCGCAGCATAAGGTCAGTCTTGGGTTTATACTCAACATTTAGTTAAGATTAGTTTCGATTGTGAGCTGAAGCTTACAGATGTCCGTTTCTCCCAGCTCACAGAAGGCATACTTTCTTTATACGCAACCTCTAGGATTGAAAAAGCTGATCTGACTTCATGTCTTGTGAAGGATCCATGCTGTCATTCTTGTGGGTGCCTGTTAGCCTTGTCCAAAATAGTTCTTGATTTGTGACCTGGGGATCATGAGATGTGTATTCTGTAAGTAAATTTTGCTTTTGAATAACTTAGTAGTACTGCCCAGGCTGAGAGATAAACAAGCCCACGGCCCAGGCTGAGACATAAACAAGCCAACCATAAACAACTATTGCTGAAATCCGGGGGAAGGTTTATATTTTTTATTCAGTGGATGTCATTTTGTCAGATGCCAGCTGGTTACTTGTTTTTTTTTTCCGATTTCTCCTCCAATTTCGCCACAAGTTAAATCCGTTGACTGACTTTCTGTTTTCAGACAGGACCTATTACAATCAGTGGTGTAACCCTGAAGAAAGCCAAGTTTACACTGGATCTACCCCATCATACTCTGAGCTTCAAATCCAAGGTTTGTTTGTGTTGGATATAACATTTAGGTCGCCAGATTTGTTCATGTTAGTTTGTAATGTGACTGTTCAGTGTTTTCAAGTATATGTAGTATTATGTAGTAACTATATTAATCTAGTATATGTTTTAGATGAACTTAAGTAAAAGTAATTAGTGTTTAAGAATTTGTGAGCTTAATGTATACATTCCTATAGTTTTGTCTGGATTTTTGAACATTTACAAAATTGTTGCTAACTATAATATTTCTTTTTTAGAGTCAGTTTAAAAACTTGAGTAGATACTTTATATTTAGATTGACAGTTATATTTAAAAAATGTTGAATAAGTTCAATGTATGCAGTACCTAGACTATGGTAATAGTTAGTGTATTTTCAGTCAAATTCTTTAAAATACCGTAAATTTCATTCACAGACAGACCATTTGTCTCATTTCTTTCCTTGTCATTTAACTACATGTATATTTGTATTTATCTCTTGTGAACAAATGTCCATTTGTAATCTACTTTTTCCATTTAATTTACCAGTTGGTTGAAAAGTTTGCATGGATTTTATGTTATTTGATATTTGTACAGTTTTGTATATATTTAGATAACCCTGATGTTTTTATTGTTTGTTACAGTGAATTGTATGGATTATTTTTTGTGCCCTTTTACTTTGTATTTTGATTTGTTTGCCCATTTTATAGACAGAAATGTGGGAAAAGGTATGCAGTATTTATCATGCACTTCGTTTTTGTTCTGACTTTGCATGCTTCATCCTTGTATATAAAGGTTTACTCAACTGTAAAATTATCTGCAACTTCCCATACAGTGATAAAAGAAAAAATACCTGCGGCTTCCCATACAGTGATACAAGAAAAAAATGCCTGCAGCTTCCCATACAGTGATACAAGAAAAAATTATCTGCAGCTTCCCATACAGTGATACAAGAAAAAAATTGTGCTCGCCCCTACAGTGATACAAAAAAATGCCTGCAGCTTCCCATACAGTGATACAAGAAAAAATGCCTGCAGCTTCCCATACAGTGATACAAGAAAAAATTGTCTGCAGCTTCCCATACAGTGTTACAAGAATAAATGCCTGCAGCTTCCCATACAGTGATACAAGAAAAAATGCCTGCAGCTTCCCATACAGTGATACAAGAAAAAATTATCTGCAGCTTCCCATACAGTGATACAAGAAAAAATGCCTGCAGCTTCCCATACAGTGATTCAAGAAAAAATTCCTGCTGCTTCCCATTCAGTAATACAAGAAAAAATTATCTGCAGCTTCCCATACAGTGATACAAGAAAAAATGCCTGCAGCTTCCCATACAGTGATTCAAGAAAAAATGCCTGCAGCTTCCCATACAGTGATTCAAGAAAAATGTATGCAGCTTCCTGTACAGTGATACAAGAAAAAATGTCTGAAGCTTCCCATACAGTGATACAATGCTTATAGATGTGCTTTGTGATATGTTGTTGTCATATGAAATACACTGCAAGCCAGACTTTATTTACATATATAAATGGTTGCTATGGATACAGATTCTTCTTCTTTCATGGATTTAGTATCCACCCAAAACCTTTCAAGCTGATATACTTCCTGCTAGGTACATTATCTAAACATACTAGATTTGTCACTCAAGCTTTCAAACTCCTAAAACTGTGAGTTCACATAGCATATCTGAGCAAGCTCAGATTCCACATACAGGAATATTCTGTTTACTATTCTTTTATCTCAAGGATGCTGTAAATGAAAACTGCTGAAAGTTCTTGAACAGGAGTTGGCAATTTCTTGCTAGAATTCACAAAAAGAGCCTATGTCTTGTTGTATGCTTGTATCTAGATAAAGATTGCTAGATATTTGTTGACATCTTATTCAGTTTTGATTGAAGATAATACAGCTTAACTTTTAAAGCTAGCTTTCATTTTTGTCCTGTATTCATTGTACATAGCTTTAAATGTAAACTATCACACTGGTTTGGAACGTTCTGTCTGTATTAACATCCAGATCTTTTATCTGATTTCTGTTTGTACACCGACTCATATTTTGTTGTGCATAAATATTCATTTTCCCCACATACTTTTTGACTTCTGAATTATCTTTTAATTTCTACATATTAATTACAGAATTTTACATACTTAAGTTATACTTCTGTTAGTGCTGTGTCAAAATAAGCATTCCCCGTAGCTGATGTGCCTGGCGGAATATTAAATGTCAACCCTGATGTGTTATTAGCAGGCAATGAATTGAGGGAACCGCTTCAATTTCCATAATGCACCCAAGACATAGATTATTTCGATTCTTAGAAGCCGATTTTTTTTTTAAACTATCGTAACTACTACTGACCTCTTTTCAGTTTGGCGGTAATGTGTAAAACAGCATAAATAGTAGCTGTTGGAATTCACTCCCCTATTCGGGCAACCATTCAAGATATCAAACATAACTATATTATACAAACTTATTTTATCTTAATCATATAATACATAAAATATAAAAAAGAAATACCTGACTGACATTATGCAGAAGACGTCAGATTCAGAACCTAACAAAGCAGCCAATCGATTTAAATGCGTACTGTTAATTTGAACTGTACAACGTTTTAACGTGGAGTAATGACGTCAGTGTGATGACGTAAACGTTTTCATTCATAGTTTTGTCTCCCGGAATCAAAACATTGTATGACTGTTAATCCTGAATTTCTTGGCCTTTTTTAAGGAAAACAAGGTGAGGGTATTCTAAGGTTTACTTGACGCAATAAAAAATAATATTTAGGTTCTTAAAACAAATCTTTTTCATGCGACTGATATTTTTATATTGATATTATTTCCATTTCTATTTTTTATTTTTTGCGAGTAAATTAGAAAAGTCGGAAGGAGCTACTTCCATGTCCGAAACTCCGCCTACTTTTCCGAGTGCTTTAATCATATTAATGCACTCGAATTGACTATAGAAATATACCGTAGGCATATTAGAATGTATGTTTATACTTCTGTTATGCCTGCGTCATGTATTATTACAAATGAGTTTGAAAAGTTGTACTGTGCCGTTGTTTTTTTAAATGTCACCCTGATGAGTTGTTAACAATGAATTGATGGAACCTTCTGTCAAAAGACAGTGTTCTCATCATGTACACAGTTTTTGCTATATCCCACTCAAGTTAAAGTCATTGGGTTTAAAATATAAGTAGATTGTCACATAAAGTAGTTTAACCATCTATAGTATTAATATGAAAACAGCGTACACCGTCAGACTTCAATTCAGTATATTGTGTTACTGTTATAACTTATTTCATGTATAGGTGAAGACGATGGAGACGTCAATACCTTCGTCGGCCAGTATAGACCTGCCACCAATACATGTATATGCTGACTACAGACATTACAGTGCTAATGCACCAATCACAGAAGATCTTACAGAGGGTTTAATGTTAAAGGTAAGACTTGGTTGGTCATGCTTGTTTATTGGTGTCTCATCATGTCAGGTCTGAAGTTTAATATTGGACATTGTCTATGGAAAGCCTGTGTTGTGATTCAAAGGTAAATTCTATTTCTTGGATATACAAGCTCAGAAACAGGTCACACTCAGCAATGATGTAGAAATAAACCTGTAAATTATAGATATTCTGACTGGCAAAAGAACTGCAACTCTACCTTATGTGCTCAGTTAGACTGAGGTTGGTGCTAAGAGATAGACATATCAGCACAAATTGAAAACAGTTTTGAATGAATTAGTTCATCGTAACTTTATGCAGCGATAGTGAACTTTACCACCTGCAAGAATTCATGAAAAATTGTATGCTGTTCTTTTTCATTTTTCTTTTGCTTTGAGTATACAATGAATAATTTGTTATTTTTGTATGTGATGAGCAATGTAGATGCAAGTATAGATGAGGATCATTGTATCCACATTCTACAAAATTACTGTAGATTCCTTGTACTTGAGAAATCTGTATTGAAGATTACTGTGTCTAAATGATACACATCAGACATATTAAAAGTGTTCAAACATTTTTTTCTAAGCTATCGAGGATAATTCAATTGTATTGTAAAATTTAGACGACTTCAAGTGTCTGTATGCCCCCCCCGGCTTCTCTTCAGTGGGAAAAATTATCTGTGATGTAAATACTCCTGTCTGGTGTTATTTCTAAATCAGACAGCTTTCACTGCAGCCAGAGTACTGGTAATCTATCTGTGAGAACAGTGGAGACCTTAACACTTTTTTATTCCTTAGCACTCTGATAATGGTCTGCCTAGTGGAGATTTCAGTGTGTACACCTGGTTATATATGCTTCTTGATCTGTATGTCACACCAGCCAATAAGTTTAACAGGGTGAAATATGTACACAGCTTGGGATGTATTCATCATGTACTTTTTCTTACAGCCAGTATTACATGTATATTTATGTATACTTACAGGAAGGTAATTACCTGAATGCTGTAGCTGAGGTAGGAATGTTTGAACACAGTCTCACCACAGATCTGCTCAACCATCTTGTCTTCGTACAAAAAGTCTTCATGAAGGTAGAATGAGATGTTACTGTGTGTTATTTTATCCTTAATATACTTTATCACTGTGTATTTCAGTTTGATTTTGAGGAAAAGTGCAAGCATTTCTGTCCATTTTATGAAAAACTTTAGTTTGATTTTGATGAAAACTACATGCATTTTTGTTTACATTTTCTTTTCTTTTATAAGAACAAATACCCCTAAAGTAATTTAACATTATCAAATTCATTTAAAGTTGTGAGGCTTACAAAGGAGATAGTATATTTAGTTGTAGTGTAAAGTAATATATTATGGTAACCAACAAGGTGAGCCCTGGTTACAGAATGCTAGCAGAAGTAAAATACATTTGAAGTCTCTCTCTCCACAATCACAGAAACATTTGAAGTCATATGGTCCTTTATCAATCCTTTTGCCAATACTTTAAGGAGAAATGTTTTTGTGATGTATTACAGGAAGTGAATGAGTTACTACAGAAAGTCTCTGGTGGTGACAGACCTGTACCGATCTGGTCAGACACGGAGCAGGCTGTGAAACCGTCTCCTAAAGAACAAATACTCTACTCCTTCCATTTTAGATTGAAGGTTTGTAATCTGCTCAGAAATATCTTAAAAAAGATGTTTTATCACAATGGCATTTTATTGACATATATCTACATGTATTTATGAGTATTTAGTTCCCTTTTTACACATTTGTACATGCATATGATTGACTCATTGTAACATTGTAGTACCTTGAGAATAGATGGTCTCATTTCTGGAAGGCCATGTTTAAGTCTGATTTGTAGCCACTTGTTATGCTCAATGCAGGAATAAAACAAATTCTGTTGACCTTAAAAGGCAAGAAGCTAATTTTTCAGCAGGTTGTATTTTATGTTTTTATAGGGTATACAGATTACAGCGACGACACCTACAGCGAGTGCAGTAAGGTTAGAGACAGAGGCGATAGATCTAGAGGTCTCTAACAGGGTACAGATGGCTTCACAGGAGGCGAATCCTAACTATGGTACGCATGTCATTTAGTTATGGACATTTTACTGAGAATGTTAAGAGTTTATGTATACAGTAAAGCTTCCGTTTTTTTTATGCCCCCGAAGGGTGGCATATTAAAATCGCACCCGCTCGTCTGTCCGCCCTTGTCCGTCCGTCCGTCTGTGCCTCCCACTTACAATTCGTGTCCGGACTGTAACTCTGTCATGCATTGAAGGATTTTAAAATAACTTGGCACACATGTCTAGAACATCAAGACGACATGTCACGTGCAAGACCCACATCCCTACCTCAAAGGTCAAGGTCACACTTGGAGTATGAAGGTTATGGAATCCTCTATATATGCACACATTCGTGTCCGGACTGTAACTTTGTCATGCATTGAAGGATTTTAAAATAACTTGGCACAAATGTCTAGCACATCAAGACGACGTTGTCGCAAGACCCACGTCCCTAGCTCAAAGGTCAAGGTCATACTTAGAGTTTGAAGGTAATGGATTCCTCTATATATGCATATATGCACACATTCCCTACTGTAACTTTGTCATGCATTGAAGGATTTTAAAATAACTTGGCACAAATGTCTAGCACATCAAGACGACGTGTCGCGTACAAGACCCACGTCCCTAGCTCAAAGGTCAAGGTCAAACTTAGAGTTTGAAGGTAACTGATTCCTCTATATATGCATATATGCACACATTCATGTCCGGACTGTAACTTTGTCATGCAGTGAAGGATTTTAAAATAACTTGGCACAAATGTCTAGCACATCAAGACGACGTGTCGCGTGCAAGACCCACGTCCCTAGCTCAAAGGTCAAGGTCACACTTACAGTTTGAAGGTAATGGATTCCTCTATATATGCATTTATGCACACATTCGTGTCCGGACTGTAACTTTGTCATGCATTGAAGGATTTTAAAATAATTTGGCACAAATGTCTAGCACATCAAGATGACGTGTCGCGTGCAAGACCCACATCCCTACCACAAAGGTCAAGGTCACACTTAGAGTTTATAGGTAATGGAATCCTGTATATATGCATACATTTGTGTCCGGTCTATAACTTTATCATGCTTGGAAGGATTTTAAAATAACTTGGTACAAATGTCTAGCACATCAAGCGGATGTGTCGCGTGCAAGACCCAAGTCCCTACCTCAAATGTCAAGGTCACACTTAGTGTTTAAAGTAATGGAAAACTGTATGCATGGTTACTCTGTCATGCATGGAAGGATTTTAAAATTACATAGCACATTTATTGAGCACATGGAGAGGACACAGACTGTGAGGCACCTCTTTCGGGGGCATTCGTCACTTGTGAGGGACAGCTCTTGTTTTATCTTGATGCATTTCAAAAACTGAAGGGTGTACCAAGTTTTAACAAAAGTCAGATTTCTAATTGCAAGTTGAGATAGAAAATGTTAAAGCATTCTCATCCACTGGGTCACCTGGAATGTTTTATATTGATCTTAAAGTTGAATGTTAGTCTATGTGTACATTGAGCTTTGTTCAAGGACGGGATTGCTATACATTTATCAATGAAACTGAAAGGTCGTTGTTATTGTCTTGTTGTTTTGCAAGAGAGTTTTGTGAAAACAGTAAATGAAACGAGAACTCCCAGAATTAAAACATATTCAAATGATGGTCAGTATGTTATAGACTGCTCATTCTTCCAAGAACCTGTACTGTCAGAGAACATATAAGTTATTATTTCATATTACAGTGTATGAAGATAACCAGAAGGTGTTTATCAAGGCTCAGATAAACCTTAGTGTCTCCCTGGGACAACTGATCAAGGTAATTATGTTATCATACATATCTTTGAAGGAAACTTGCACAAGAAGTTAATGTCCTACTGTGATAGATTGACATGGCTAAATTAGTCTTGTCCGCTCTTCACCAAACTTGCTGAAAATATCTGTGGGCATAATGTCTAAGGCCAAGTTCGATAACCAGCCAAATCGCTCAAGGCACTTTTGGATTGTGGCTCTTGAATTATCTAAAAATTATGAAATAAGCCTTCTCAGCTCTATAGTGCGAACAGGTTTTAAAAACCTATTAATTGCCAGATACTGAGTTATGCCTTCCTGAGGGTGTATTTTGTGACAGTTTGGCACTCTTGTTGTATTTTATTGTAACGTGTTTGTTAGCGTTTGTTTAAATTTCTGAAATAAATTTCAGAATCCAATGTTTGAGGAAGCAGACCCTGAGTTCCAGACAATGGCTTTCTTTAAAACCAAGATCTCTGTCAGAAATGCCCTGCAGGTTTGTACAGCAAGAAACTTACATAGGAAATAGTGTACATGAAAACTTGTATGAAGTTGTACTCGTACGCAGTATGAAATGTTGATAAACAGTTCACTTTACTCATAAACAATGATATATTGTTACAAATTAGATTAAAGCAAATATTAACAAATTATTTACAAGTTTGTTTATTTTTAAAAGCACAATTCTTATAACTTCTATATAACTACAATAATCTTGGCTAGCTTGTTGCATCTTGACGTCATTTTGAATGTATGATTTCAGGATGAGATGATACCAGGTGTATCTACAGACCAGGAAGCTTTACTTATCAACATGTCTAGACCTATTGTATTGGCACAACCACTCGCTTTTGATAAAGGTGAAAACTCAAAATTTAACAAACTATTTCTGAACATACATGTTAGTGCAGACATGTTTAAATATTAATCTCCGAGGTAGAGTTTTTGTATTGCTTAACCAAGGTGATGGTTAAGTTTGCTATCAACTAATTTGGTATCTTTGGAATGGTGCTGAAAAAAAGACATTAAAAATGACAAAACAACAGGAAGAATAGTTGTACTTTGCATCTCTAAATATTTATACCCCCGAAACGAAGTTTGGGGGGGTATATAGTAGTCACCCGGTGGTTGGTCGGTCGGTCGGTTGGGCGGGCGGTCGGTCAGGCGGTCCGTTGCATTTTCCTTGTCCTGGCATAACTTGAAAACCACTGGTTGGAATTCAATACTACTTCATACAATGGTCAAGCACATTGAGAGGAAGTGCAGTGCACAAGAACCATAACTCCATCTTGACTAATTACAGAGTTATTGCCCTTTGTTACTTTTCCTTGTCCGGGCATAACTTGAAAGCTACTGGTTGGAATTCAAAACAACTTCATACAATGGTCAAGCACAATAAGAGGAAGTACAGTGCACAAGAACCATAACTCTATCTATAGTAATTACAGAGTTATTGCCCTTTGTTACATTTCCTTGTCCGGAGCATAACTTGAAAACTACTGGTTGGAATTCAATACAACTTCATACAATGGTCAAGCACAATAAGAGGAAGTGCAGTGCACAAGAACCATAACTCTATCTATAGTAATTACAGAGTTATTGCACTTTGTTACATTTCCTTGTCCAGAGCATAACTTGAAATCTACTGGTTGGAATTCAATACAACTTCATACAATGGTCAAGTACATTGAGAGGAAGTGCAGTGCACAGGAACCATAACTCTTTCTTGACTCATTTTAGACTCATTTTAGAGTTATTGTCCTTTGTTACTTTTCCTTGTCTGGAGCATAACTTGAAAACTACCGTTTGGAATTCAATACAACTTCATACAATGGTCTAGCACTATGAGAGGAAGTGCAGTGTACAAGCACCATAACTCTATCTTGAGTATTTACAGAGTTATTGCCCTTTGTTACTTTTCCTTGTCCGGAGCATAACTTGAAAACTACTGGTTGGAATTCAATACAACTTCATACAGTGGTCAAGTACGTTGAGAGGAAGTGCAGTGCACAGGAACCATAACTCTTTCTTGACTAATTACAGAGTTATTGCCCTTCGTTACTTTTCCTTGTTCCGGAGCATTACTTGAAAACTACTGGTTGGAATTCAATACAACTTCATAGAATGGTCTAGCACAATGAGAGGAAGTGCAGTGCACAGGAACCATAACTCTATCTTGAGTATTTACTGAGTTATTGCCCTTTTTTACTTTACCTTGTCGCAGAGCATAACTTGAAAACTACTGGTTTGAATGCATTACAACTTCATACAATGGTCCAGCACAATGAGAGGAAGTGCAGTGTACAAGAACCATAACTCTATCTTGACTTATTACAGAGTTATTATCAAGAACAATATCTCTATTTTAGTTTTTTTTTGCAAGGTATTCTGTTACTACGAACTTCCTCAGTTTATAAAGCAGTCTTTCAGGGGTATTAATCACATTTAGTGATAGCTCTAGTTTAAAGTACAGGTGTGATTTGTGAACGGCTATGCAGCTATTTTAGCATTTATGACTAATGTAGAACACGTTCAGGTAGCGCATGGATACAGTCCAGTCTAAGACTACTCACATGTTGTGCCTTTAGTAGACTAAGTAAATTGACATGGAGCTATCCTATTAAAAGGAAGCAATACTGATAAGGTAAATTGATGATTGGGTCTATTTTAGTGGAATAATGTAAAATTTATCTTATTTTGCTTTTAAATGACAGCTGTGTTGGTCTGGTTAAACTACAAGAATGCGTATGAATACTGGACAGAACAGAGGCTTGCGCTGAACAAGGAGATACAGAGCGCAACACGGCAGGTGTTTGACCGGCTACCTCAGATCACTCCGGCCACACAGCAGGCATTGAGTACTCTATTCCTGCAGCTGACAGTAGATGACATTGGTCTGTGCCTGCCAATTACACCATTCAATTCATTTGTAAGTACATGTATACAATATAAAACTGTATAAATTTCTTTATTATTGTAGTCAGTGGAGAGGTACACTTACGTATGTTAATCTGCCTCCCTGGTGGTAGTTCAGCTCTTCCCTTACCTGGAAAATTGTCTGAATAAAGAATTCATATTCTGATGTAATAATGTGTAGCATAGAGATATTACCTGTCAAAACTTCAGCTGTTGGCTTTTTATCATATTGTGCTTTTCGTGTGGGCATGTCCATTTATATAGCATATATAAATTTTGTTTGCATTTAGAACCACTGTAAGTAGACTTTGTGTTTGGATCATAAACTATACAAAGTCTGCATTTCAGTTAATAAATCTACATCTAAGGAAAAGTTCATTTGAAAAATCTAGCAGTGAATGTGTATATTTGATTGTGTTACAGGTACCCAGTAAGATCACTGACACGGAGCCGGGTGCAGCCGTTGTCCTGACAATACAGAGTACTCAGATCTGTGCTTGTTCATCTGGCTCACTCGTCAGTAAAGGAAAATTTACAGGTACTATACCTCACAATCATGTACTCATCTTAGAAATTTTTGTTTTAAAGTTGTCATGCAGATGACAGTCACTGTTCAGAAGTAAATTAAAGCTTGAAACTGTTTTAAGCCACAATCATTTGTAAATTAATATACAAGCAACTTGATATAGTAACAATTTTAGATGAATATTCAAAAGATAATAAGATGTACACAGATGATGATGAGTATTTGGACCTGACTAAAAACTGATAATCGCAAGCAAATATTTAATAATACTTGTGACAACATTAATGGTCATGATGCCAGAGACGTTATTACAGGGAAGCCAAACATGTATATTGTAGACATTTATACATGGAAGGTGATAATCACAGATTTCATAATGACCCGAGGACTATATATTATACAGTTATTCATATACTTTTCAGGATTCTGCCTTAGAATAGCAGAGGACTTTGAGACGAGTCTGGATGATTGGAAGCCGAGTCAGGATGATGCACAGGTGATGAATGCCTGTGTTGTACCAGAAGGGACGTATGAAGTTTGTTCACAAACCATAAACTCTCAGTCAGCAGGTAATAAGCTTGCGTCTATCATTATTTCACATTAGTTTCTATCTCTCGATTGGTTTCTATAACTTAAGCATAAAATCCTTTTTCATATCGTCCCAGGAATTAATCCATAACCAAAGGCTTACAGTAGGCTCCTTTAGGTATATCAACAACCTTTCACCAAATTGTACAGAAGTACTATGGAGTGGAAAGATTTTTAGTGGCAATGGTGACACTGCTAGATAAGAAAGTAAGTAACCTTGTCCTGGAGTTTAACTTGTCTGCTTTTGAAAGTGAATATGAAGTTTGTTAATAAAATGCCATAAAGATAGTAGTGAAAAACGCTAGTTATGTTTAACTTATTGATTTTATATTTTCAGATCCTAATAGCAATGCAAAATGGATTTTAAACATAAAATGGGAAATGCAAGGCATAGATGTCCATTTAGACACAAATCTTGGGAAGAGATTATCTGCCCTTGGAAGTACTCTCACATCACTGACAGGGGAGGAAGAGGATGAGTTTCTATTTGAACCAATGGATGAGAGACTGGAGGTGTCTCTGGAAGATCTGACGGAGTACCCGGTAACAGACCATAAAATTTTCAATCTGATCTCTGACATAATATTATTGAATGTTAAACTAAGTGGAACAGAATAAATTCTTGGGTTGCTTATCTTAAGCAAAGTTTCCTTATCTACTGCATCTACTGGTTGTTGTTGACATGAGATACCTGCACATTATTTTTTCCATAAGATTGTGTCATTGCATATCAGCCAGTACATAATATTATCTGTCTGTCTGTTCATATATGTAATTTTGTGTCTGCTGTGTAAGTTTAATGTTTGTTTAGAAATGGCTTAGTGTAACAAAAATATTCACCTCAAAAAGCCAAAAGTAACTTTCACCTTTGACTGTCAAGTTCAGCTTAAATCCCAAATGTTAGATATATTTTGTTTGTTCCACAAGTTGTCATGACTTGCTTCAATGTGTTTATAGCTCAACTGTTTTACAGTTAACATTTATTGATGACTTAACTGTGAAGTTCTTCAAGAGCTAACAGAAGTTCTTTGGAATAGGGACATCTCTTCTTACACTTTGTTTGTATTTCTTGGATGCAGCAAAAGCTTGAATTTGCTAGAAGAGCTAGTGTTGTTGCCGAGGCCCTCCCCAAGTTTGTGTTTGATACCAGCCTAGATGCAAAGAAAAGAGCCCGACTCCTTGAAAAAGAGATGAACGAACAGGCAAAAATAGTCCAAGATCTGAGGTAATACAAAGTTCAAACCTATTTAAAAAATATGTTATATGTCAGTTTTTGAAGAGTTCTGTGTAATATTATGAAACATGTGTGAGATGAATGACCATTCATTATAATTGAAGTGTGTTTGCTTTTCATTTTAGACATAATATAACTTGTGTATGCTAAACAAGAATTTCTTATCTTACACCAGGGACCTTGGAGCCAGCCAGACAACAATTGAGAGTGAAACCAGAAAACTAGAAGAACTAAAGGGCATCATATTTAATGATTTTAGACGTGAGGTACTCGGTAGGATAAAGAAACAAGGTGAAAAGGTGAGATTTATGGATCATTTAATTTTAAACCACAATATCATCTAATTATTTACCTGTGCAAGAAAGAAGTGATTCTGATTTGAATATTGGTGCATGGAGATTGCAGAAATAAATAGCATATCTTGACAAAAAATTTCAGTGCAAGGCACTAGTTATGTATTATAATATTCTCGTAGTCTTTTGTGTCACGTAATTGACAGGTAGTATATCTCATGCTTTACATGATTGTATTCTGGCCTCCACTTCCTGTTTATTTCTTCTTGTTTTAGAGAATTGGAATTAACATAAATTAATTTATATCTAGGCATCTGTGATCAAAGACAAGCTTGGTATTGGCTCTAATCCTGCACATATCAGATCAAGATCTTATGGTGGAAAGGCAGATGAAAAACACAGAGAAAGGTATTCCATTAATCGAATTTTGAATTTTCTCCTAAATTTATTTGTAACTGTGCTGAGTTTGAGAGTTTTATTACAAGCAGCTGAGAGAAAACTGCAGTTATTTACTAGTATTTTCAGTGGAGCCCCTTTGATGCATTGCTTATGCAATCGTCTCAGGATCAGAGGGTCCTGGGTTTGATCCGCACCAGTGTCCAAGTAGTGGTAGTGTCCTTAGGCAAGAAACAGATAATTCCACATTGCCTCTCTCTCTTCAAGGTTGATTCAATCTCATGGTTTTTAGCTCACCTGGCTATGCCAGGGTGAGCTTTTCTGATCGATAATTCTCCGTCGTCCATTGTCCGTCAACATTTTGATTCAAATGACATCTCCTCTGAAACCTCTAGGCCAATGTTGATAAAACTATGCAGGAATGTTCCTTGCATGAAGCTCTACCAAAATTGTTCAAAGAATTCCATTCCATGCAGAACTCTGGTTGCTATGGCAACAAATAGGAAAAACTTTAAAAATCTTCTTCTCTGAAACCACAAGGCCTAGAGCTTAGATATTTGGCTTGTAGCACTGTCTAGTGGACCTCTACCAAGATTGTTCAAGTTATGACCCCTGGGTCAAAATTGACCACGCGCGGGTGGGCACTTAGTTTTTGCATAGGCATATATAGGAAAAACTTTAAAAATCTTCTTCTCTGAAACAACAAGGCCTAGAGCTAAGATATTTGGCATGTAGCATTGTCTAGTGGACCTCTACCAAGATTGTTCAAATTATGACCCCCGGGTCAAAATTGACCCCGTGGGGGTGGTCACTTAGTTTTGCATAGGAATATATAGGAAAAACTTTAAAAATCTTCTTCTCTGAAACGACAAGGCCTAGAGCTTAGATATTTGGCATGTAGCATTGGCTAGTGGACCTCTACCAAGATTGTTCAAATTATGAGCCCCGGATCAAAATTGACCCCGCAGGTGGGTCATTTAGTTTTCCATAGGCTTATGTAGGAAAAACTTTAAAAATCTTCTTCTCTGAAACGACAAGGCCTAGAGCTTAGATATTTGGCATGTAGCATTGGCTAGTGGACCTCTACCAAGATTGTTCAAATTATGACCCTCGGATCAAAATTGACCCCGCATGGGGGGTCACTTAGTTTTACATAGGCTTATATAGGGAAAACTTTAAAAATCTTTTTCTCTGAAACCACAAGGCCTAGAGCATAGATAATTGGCATGTAGCATTGCCTAGTAGACCTCTTCAAAGTTTGTTCAAATTATGCCCCTGGGGTCAAAATTTACCTTGCCCGGGGGGGTGGGGATCATTTGTTTTACAAAGGCGTATATAGGAAAACTTATTTGGTATATAACATTATCTAGTGATCTTTCACCAGGCAAGTGGACTTGTATCAAGGTGAGTGATATAGGGCCATCTTGGCCCTCTTGTTAAATACTAGATTGGCCTTCAACACTAGTACTAGTCTAACTTAGCGTTGACTAGTGTAAGTTTATTAAGGAAGACTTTTGTAAACAAGGTTGTTGTTCTCATTTTGATAGTGGATATTTTAAAATTTTCTTTGCAGTGCTCCAGCAGAGATAATGAAGCTAGACTATTTGCCAGTGAGAGGGCAGTCAGACACCATAGTCAGTGAGCAGATGGCTGCTACTAAGGTTCAGTTTGGGGAGACTACTTCCTCAACATATACTCCGCCACAGTATGTATAAACATAAATTTTGTGCCTTAACCAAAAAAGTATATAAACTTAAGATAGAAAAACAAAAATTGAGACCATTTTAATTTTGCCTTGGGTTTCACTCTATCCTTCCATCCATCACTGTTTTGTTTCCATGATAACTTTGTACTTTTTCTGATGGTGGAGTTATTGGGCTTGGGATGCAGATGATTTTTTTAAAATTTTGGAGCCATTGTGTAAAAGTTAAGGAAAATGCTTAGGTCTATGATACAACTGCATTTTTAAGATGAACCTGTCCATATTTTAATTTGGACATATCAGTATTTGTTCAAAGGAATGATCATTTAAATTTTACTAACAGAATTTTGAACAGTGCAGATCATGATCAAACTGAACAATAGTGCAGGCTGGTCATTCTGCACTTGTTGAAAAGTAAGAATCACTTGCTGCCAGTACTGTAAGCGTTAATGTTTCTATAATACACCTTGCATAGAACAAGTGCAGGTGATTCAAATGAGCGCTAACACTTGCTTTCTGTATAAAGTGTACTTTTGTCGTATCAGAACTCCAGATGGAACGCCTCACCATAAACCAGACATATTGGTTCTACCAAGAAGAGCTAAGAGCTTAGCAGTTCCGACAATCAGACATGAATACTCATCATCATCATCATCAGCTGGCTCATCATTAACATCAACAGAAAGCTCGGCAAGTGATGAGGATGTCCGTGTGGAAGTATTTGACAGGTAAAATTGACAAGACGGCTAAATAGTTTGGGTTGTGTTCGATCAGCAGCATGTAGAACCACCATAATGGCCTTGATCTTTGAGTAATTGAACTTGGATTTTATTTGTGAAATCATTTGGTGTCGTCTTATGCTTTACTTATCTTTACATGTCATGGATGAAATACAAACTGAAACTTTGTTAAAAGAAATGTTTCAGACTTACAATATTGCCAGTTTAACATACACAGAAAGCTCTTCCACTGTAGTGAGTTTCTATTATGTAACAATAGTTCATTTGAGGTATGAGAATTATTTTTGAAATTTGTAGAATTTAAGTACAAAAATTTATTGATTTACAGTTGTGAGACAGCCACTGTGGTGGAGAGTGGACAGAGGAGTGCCTCAAACCCGAGCATTGGGAGTGGTGGATCCAAGTCTGTGATAGAACCTAATGTAGACTTTGAACTGGATGTTAAAGTATTTATTGACAGTGGAAAATGTGTGTTACATCCGAAGGACAAAGATGAAGAAAACAGAAGGTTTTTACATTGTACCCTTCTTGTCTAGAAACTATTTTATGTGTTATGAATTTGGTCCTTATAAGTCGGTAGGCTTAGATGGTTTTGAACATATCAATATAGCGTTTCTGCCAATTTTATGTGTTGAAAAGTTGTATGAAAATTTATTCATACATAAAGGTTATAGATTGTGTTTAGAGAAATTAGTCACTGGTCCTGTTTAATGAAGTCAGTTTGATATTTAATATAGGCTCTGTTCTTAAATAAATGAGCCTATCAATTTTACAAAAGTACATTGCCTTAACTTATGTAAGTATATGCAAAGTGCAACAAAACAAGTATTTTCAAGATGTTATGCTCAAATCATATAAAACACTGCTTGAAAATCTCAATGCCATTTGTATTAAAGAAATAGAAGGGAGAAAACTCCAGTGTCGGGGACAGACAAGATGAAGAAGCAGGAATCAACGTCATCCATACCTAGCAGTAAGAAACATCAGGCACCACAGCTTCCTACAATAGAGAAAACTGTCTTCTTCCTTCCAGGTGTGGATGTAAAGGTACGCTGTATTAACGTTTATTATCAGGTTTCCGTTGTTGGAGCTAGGACAGTAGCTTAATTAACATGACGCCAGGTGTCAATCATGTGATTTCAACACCAATCAAAATTGGACTTTACCTATGACAAATAAATTTACGTGGAAAAGGTTTGAATAGATTTTTTTGTTATAAATAATTCGACATCAACAAAGGGGCGAGGTTATTGGCGTCATGTTAATTGTTCATGTATTCCTTGGCCTAGTTGTTTAGGCATCTGTTTTATTTATATGAAAGTTGAAGGTTTGAATACTAACAATACTAACAATGGACTGTTTAGATACTCTGGTTGATGAACTGCAAGCTTGGTAAATTGTGATTACTTAGCCTCTCTGGTGCGCTGAATAAGTTGTGAGTTGGAAAGACCGAGTCTTTTATAAAAGTATGTGAACATATTCGGGTTTAAACTACTAGTTTCCATTGATCAGCTGGAGACTGAAGAGTTATACTGAATTATTTCAAGCTTATACTAAATTAATTCATAACTGAAAACTGAAACAAACATGTTATTGTTATATTCAAGAAAGTCAGTATAGCGTGCAATATTCAAGTTTTAACTAGGTGTATGATTATATATTGAAGGTTCACTACAACTCGAAGACAGACCACTGGAGTTCTCCGGCCAGCACCTTGTCTTCAGACTTGGGTACAGACAACCTCGATACAACCGTGAAGCTTGATGAGTCTGTAAGCAGCACGGCTAGGTTACGTCAGGGAGTGAAGAAAGCCAGTCTGTATGCCTGGTTCTCAATGCAGTCACTGCCCGAGGTAAACTGTATATAGTGTCATGTTTCTTGGTATATCATACATTGATTTGTTAACCTAGTGTGAAATAAATATATATCAGTAGATATTGGTTACAAATTTTAAGAATGTCTGTAATAACAGTTTTTTACGATATTATGGATTCTTAATATTTCATTTTGGATCTTCACTAGTCACTAGATCTATATAAAAGTGGACATACAAATGTTAGATTTTGTTGCTGAAACTTGTACTGTATGTTGGTATTACACTGTATATAAACTTGTACTGTATGTTGGTATTACACTGTATATAAACTTGTACTGTATGTTGGTATTACACTGTATATAAACTTGTACTGTATGTTGGTATTACACTGTATATAAACAGGAGATGATTATCAGCCCATGTTTACTGGACTATCTAGAGCAGGCACTGGAACCCATACCCATCTCTCTCACATCACAGATCAGTAAAAAAGGTACACTACTTTGTTGATCGAAGGAAATACTTAACAAGTGACTGTTTGTATGAATCTCTACACATCCATCTTAGAAGAAAGTCACCTGTCTTTTTTAAAATTCTAGCTTGCGTCTAATATTTATAAAGTAATATTTTTTCAGACATTGTCCATGATTGTCTAATATTGTGCTGTAGTTTGTAGGCAATTGCATATTGGAAGACAATGCATAAAAGGATCTCATACTAATAATTGTCATAGAAAAAAGAAAGAAAGAACAAAGAAAAAGAAATGCTGTGGATTATCTTCTAAGTGTGCATTAACAGTGCAGCATGCGGCACAATATTAGATCATTTTAGATGTCATAATGGTCTCTTACAGTTTCTAGCATTGCACCATATTTTTTTCAAGACACATCTGACAGAAAAAGTATAGATTGTCATGTTGATTTTTCCTATACTCGCAAACCAGTTTCAGTTTTCACAGAGGAATAGATGTTCTCATTGATTGCATGAAAATATATTCTTTATCTTGTTTACAGAGCAGCCCATAGCCCGAGACAGTGTTGCTGATGCTGACCTGAATGCCTCCTACTCCTCATTGGGTAGCCCAGCATTCCTAGGCTCATTTCCTGTAGACGTCATTGTATTTCTACGTGTTGAACCATCTATAATACGCTTTAACTGTCTGCCGGAATCCAGAGTGGAATGCCTTCTTCAGGTTTTATTTTAGTTCTTTCTTTGACTGTTTGATGAACAGGTTAGGCAAGTGTACTTTCCCTGTTAATGTTTTTGTGTCACATTCAGATTAAACACTTTCATTTAAATATGTACAGTATTGTCATAGAGGCTACTGTTTGGTTTGCCGTTTCTTAATAAATCTTTGTATTTTTGCCTGCAGTGAATGAAGTTTCAAACCTTGCTCACATTTTCAAACACTTATGTCCAGTCATACACTGTGGAACCTGTCTTAACCATTTTAAGATGGAAAAGTACATGTTAAAACAGTTAGCAGGGTAAAGGTTAAGCTACCAGGGTAAGGATGAATCCAAAATGGTCAATTAGAGCAGGTCGTAAATTCATTCAAAAATATCTTGGACATCACAGTACTGTCGGACGTGTCCGTTTCAGACAGTCAGTTACTTCAGGGTGTCCAGCCTCACAGATACAGCCTTACAAGTTTTATGTGAGTTTTGGACAAAACTTTGATCAGTTGCAATGTTATAATTACATTTATATGACTACATTAACAGCTTTGAGTTGTAGAGAGCACATCCTCACACAGCTGTTCACAGTTTACAGAATGAAATTTATGGATATAGTTATTTTCCAGGTGCCTTCTCTAGAGTTTGTTTTCTCCACAAAGAGGTCAGATGTGGAGGCAAACATGATGGGAAGTGATGGAACTCCTCCCCTTAAAGCAAAATGTAAGTTTGCTTAGGTAGAATTAAAATACTCATGGAAATGTTGAAGTCTTGATAGTGAGATTTGAATGCTGGCTATATGGCCTTTGAAAGTGATTTGCCATAAGACAACATTCTTTCCACTTAAACTGTGTATTTTTCGGTCTAGCTTGGCAGTGTTGGTAATTAATGCTTCTTTAATTTTTAGTTGGGAAGAAAATCCGAGAACGTAATCTTAGTGGTGGAAAGGATGGCAAAAACCGATCAGCAAGCACAGCCTCGGACCTTGGGACAATGACCTCCTCTGGTGGCCTTAGTGTGACAGGTTGCCTGACAGATTTCTCCCTGTATATATTTCATCCTTATGGTGGTGGGCAGAGGAAAGCCGGGACACAGACGTCGCCTAGATTCCTTGGTATGTACTTGTATTAACATAAAATCTGTCTTGATGGAAACAACTTTAGCAATTTGACGTATTTGTTATTTTGTTATTTTTAGGATTGTTTTGTTGCAGATTAGAAAAGCAAAGTTATTTTGAGATTAAGTTTTGCTACCATGAAATTTCGTCTGTGATCATATGACTGTGACAGTATATCACTCTGTGACTGACATTTTCCAGGAAGTTACATATCAACATGTAGCACATATTCTAATTATCTGTACATAGCGAAATGTCCTGATACCAATATTGATACTGGGGGTCCAAGGAATTGAACAAGAGACAGTTTTAACTCAGAAAACAATATTTTATCTCAAACTTTGAGCTAAGTAATAGTGCAAAATAAGTATGAAATATAAATTTTATGTGTTTAATTGTACATAGGGAGTATAGAAGAACAGACAATTCTTGGAGATATCCACAGGAAAGATTCTCTCAGTCTCAACTTGGAGTATGTGAACCTGAACATTGCTAGAACAAGAAAACTTGACATTAGGATGGACAAATCAACCTCAGAGAAGTTCAACATCGTCAGGTTCTCAAGTATGTATTCCAGTTTTATATATTTTGCAACCATCTATATTGTTTTTCTGCCTTGCGGTTGGCAGATATTTCTGCCTTTGCAGACATTGTTGAACATGATCAGCCTTGGCAAAGTACCTCTAGGAGCAAGTCTATTTAGACTGGTATATTGTGTCTATATGTAGACTCAATGAACACAAGTTATATAGTAAAATTCACGTATTGAATACACAAAACATGGTTTCTTTGTAATAAATAGAAAGATTACTTTACATGTACATCTATTTATGACTGGTTATGTTGCTTTTGTAAGACTGGTATCCTTTTTCAGATTTTTTTGCCATATTGCAGTATTTTGGTGAATTGCCTCACTCAAATTACAAGTCTGTCAGATTGGTCATATGCTGACATATTATTGAATGCCAGTCTGTTTGATTACTTACAGCTGTGTGTGACATTGGAACTGCAGCTTTCAAATACGACATGAGACGATTATCAGAGATTCTGTCCTTCCCTAAAGCTTGGTACAGGCGTAACCTCGCCCGCCGACTATTCCTCGGCGATGAAAGCTGGTTGATGGAAGATGAAGGTATTCCTAGTTGTCACGGTTACTGTGCTCTATTTTAAATCATTATTGTTATCAGATTATTTTACTGGGTTCTTTTACTATTTTATTGTTGTTCAGTGCTTACAAATAGACAATAAAGCCTTTCTATGGTTGAATATTGTACTTTAGGATGTGCAATAGTTTGTTGTAGTCTAAATATCTGTGTTCTCGTGTATTTCTTCCTTGGTATATGATCAACCTTTAGCACATTAAAGATAGTTCATACTTCTTTGATGTCATAATATTCTCTTACTGGTCAGTGTGTCAAAATGTTGTATATTGCAGAATTCACACTTCATTATCCTTCTTTATTTAACTGAAAGAAATATGAAGCCATTTTACATTTTAAATAGTATAAGATAGACAATCATACATGCTGTTGAGAAATCTGAGTTTGATTGAGAAATCAGTGAGATGCTACTTTTACTGAATGTTACCTTTTAGTTCAGTATATACCCCTTTTTAGTTTAGGGTTGATTGCAAAACATTTTCTCTGAAGTTAGACTCATTTCTCATAACCCGCGATCAAACCTGACACTTATCAGTCTATTTCTGGTACAAATGTTCTAATGTAACTTTTTAAATTAGTATCACGTATCCTATAGCAACAAAATCTAATGTTTGTGCTCATTCCTGATAATTCCGTTCAAACTATGCATTGAAACGGAAAGCGTATCTTTACATCTAAAGTGACATGTTCAATTTGTCAGGGAAGCGATTTTTCAGGAGAGGTAACTGCTAACAGAATGTAAATATACTCCAGAACAGACATGATCATATACTATCCCAGATATTTACTTGCACTTATTTCCAGTCTGTATAATTTTATCTAATGCTTGATTTACTTCCTTTCCCATAAATACTAGGTTTAGACGTTTTGTTTTTTGGAGTCAAATGTAAAGATTGTACTAGAGGAACAACAGAGATCAGAGAGCAAGCATCTGATTGGTCACATCTGAGACTTTTAGCCAATCAGGAAGAAGAGTGATTTGAAACAGGTCTTAAACAAAAGAAATGTTATAACATTGTATGTTTTGGTTCTGCAAAGGAATGAGGTTTTGATAGGGAAGGTCTATTCATCATTGGCAAAAAATGCAAATATTCTTTAGACTTATTTTTACCACAGAGATATTTGCTTGATTCATTTGGGATGTTCAGAATTTTTCATAAGTTGAATTTATAATGGATCTGCTATAAACTGTTCTCTGCTTCGCACATTCGGGTACTGATAAATTATCTATGGTCGGGAAAGGTGATTTCTTGGCTTTCACCGCTGGTCTCTATGCATCTTTAGTTTTAAAATGTACAAAATCCAAGAATGAAAATGAAAGAAGACGACTGCCTACCATTAGCTTATAATCATAGAATTGAATTTATAATACCTTATGTTGTTAAAACCCTTTTGCTGCATTTTAAATAATTCTAAACTTGCATATGAGTCTACGGTAAAGACCAAGTTTTCATGTTTTACCGAATGACAAAATGAATGTGAACTAATAATCCGATTGGTTAACTGGCCAGTATGACGTCACGGCAAAGCTGAGAATTCAAGCATCTGTTTGTTGATTTTATCTATTAATGTTAATGCAGATTTTTTAAACTTTCAAAAGTTGGTTAATATACCTAATGTGGAATATATTTTGTAGTTTATGTACTAAAATAAATCAACATTTTGTAACTTGTTTTGAAATGGGATATACATGTACATGCATTGTCCAATATTCCTTGAATCCGTAGCTCTGTATATTGTACTGCTGCATTCCGTTACCAAGGTGATTTTACTAAGTCAAGTAAAGGGTGTGCTGGGTTGTAAATCAAAGTATTATTCCTGTATATTCATTGGTAATTGTACCCAGGATTCTACAAAATTCAAAATTTTAAAGCATTTTCATTTAGATTTTTCTCATTTTGATGTGCAGTTTTAAATAACTATTTATGCCCAATTTTATTTAGATTCTCCGACAAGCCAATGTCAGTTAAGTAAGTGTATAGCATAGAATACTGTAATGGCACTAGAATTGTTTGGTGTTACATTATCTTTGTTACACAAATAGTTCCTTTAATCCATGTGATTGTGTTAAATAAAGCACTAGTTATGCATTGATTCATTGCTTGGTGTGTAATGCACTTAATTCAGTTGACAAAAAGGACTCTTCAGTGGTGTTAACTGCAAATTTGGAAAGATTGTTCACGACAACATGTTTATAATGGGTTAAAACCTTTTGTTACAAGGGTTAACTTTACATTTGTAACTTACCGGTAGAGGGTTGAGCAACTTTCTTGCGACAAAACTTGGATTTAGTTTTAAATTGAAAATTGAAAACAGACTTCAGAAAAATCAACTATGATAAAACCAGTCAGTCCTGCACCTAACAGCAACTGCTTGAGTTTATAAACTAACAATTGTACTGACTTAAATACTCTCTTTGGTCTGAATGTAGGTATGCTGCTACGTAATAAAACAAACGATTATGAACCTAACTCTGAGAAATGTTGTCTTAATTGCATATCCATTACAGTTCTGGTAAATGCTTGACTTGAACACGTTGAAAGTATTTTAGGTTGCAGACATTTTTTTTCAATCTTAACTTTTTCTTAACCCTGCTGATGCGGTGGTTTTGTCTTTGCTGCTTCATCTGTTAGCTCGTCTGTCAGGGACCTTTTAGTAAGAATGCCTATGAATAAGTTCTAAATTGAAAGCTGGACAAGTTTGTTTTAGAAGCCTAACGGGGGTAAGGGTGAAAGAACTAAGTGTCTGAATACACAATGCATATTGTTCACTTACAAGGTTGATGTCACAATATTGTCATGTACACATGATGATGTGCGTGTTTATTTGATAATCACAAGATGCGTGCTAGGTCTGGTAACACTGACAGTATAATTTGTTCAACCATTTACCTAACAGTACAGAAAACATAAAACAGCTAACTAGTATGGTACTACTTGAAATGTTTACCATACCTTATTAAGAAAAGAATCATTAAGACTTGTTTTGTCAGAGAATGTTTCATATATTTATGAGCTCACATAGCAGCAGCTTTTCTAATATAGAAGACTTCATATCCACTTAATGATCAGTTAACTGTTAATCATGCATTAAAATATGTACCCATTTTAGGATCACATATTTTGGACCTTGGTTCTTTGTTCTGCTTAACTATTTCACCGGAACTGTGTTGATGATCAATAAAGCATGTTCGGGGCTTCATGCTGGAAAATCAGGGATACTACATCTTGCTACTTTGGTTGCAGACATACATTTGGAAAACTGTTGATATTGTCCTGTAGCTTCATCTGTTACAACATTTATGTGTTCTATTTATATATTTAAATGTTGTTGCATGTTCAGAATGTTGTTGTTGCTGTTACTGTTTATTTCAGGTTTTGTTTGAATATTTTTCAGTTTTGTTGATGTTGCTTTCAGACAGTTCCAGCGTTTCATCCACTACCTCATCCCCAGGGCGCATGGACTCGCTTTTGAGCCCACCCTTTACAACCATACCTTGCACATCTTCCCCAACCCTGCATGCACATTCGTTCAATGACCTTGACTTTGTTCAAGGTCATCATCGCAGGGGGTCATCTGGAGATAAAAATAAGATTCAGATAAGTGCAGAGTTGAAAAGTGAACTAGCTCAACGGATGTCTCAGAGAAGAGGTGTGTTGAATATATTCTAAACCTACATTTGACATATTTTCGCAGATTGCATCAGGCCCTCAAATAGTCTTGTAATTCAAAATGTTTTTGTTTTGAGGTGAATGTAGGTACAGACAGAGTCAGTTGTAATTAATATTTAACTGTACATAATTGAAGTACATAGTAATAAACTACCTGTAAATTTGAAAGATGTCTCAACTGAAAAGTCGCCGTCGGTCTGAAAAATAAATATGAATAAACATGGACCCGGTTGTTCGAAACTTTAACCAGGTGTTAAGATAACCATCAATATTTTTTTGATTGAAAAAAATAATTCTTGGTCTACAGCTCTTGTGGTATACATGTATTTTGATTTTACTTCGAAGAGTTTTTAGTTCCCATTCTCTTAAATGAACAGATTTGGTTTAAAGGTCTTTCAAACTGTAGAAATATAACCCTTAAAGTTAACCGACTGTAATCTTAATTGTAGATTAAAGTTTTGAACAACTGGGTCAATATTCTCTTTTGTGCAAATTTCTACGTTATGTTATGAAAGATCAATTTACTTAATTTTAGGTCAGTATTTATCATCAGCATATACAGAAGTAATCAGCATTGTTGCTAACCATGCATTATGCCTCCAAGATTGTTACTCAGTGTATATACATTCAGATACTAATACAGAAATTTGATAATATTATTTTTCATCCATCTGGAATTTTTTTTGTCTTAGTAATGATAATTGTAACTTTTCCTTGAATATGCTGTGCTCGATGTTGTACCCATTGGGCCCCATGGTGTACCTGCATGTCAATCTAGATGTCTTATTTCCGTCCATAGCCAAGTCATTCTCTTCATGATATAGTAATCTTTCAGAATCCACTGATGTTTTATATGTAGGGTAAACCAGTCTGTCATTGTATTAATGTAGAATACACATGTATGAAATTGAGTGGAACACAGAATAATTCCTATATATATAAAACATATAGAATATGCCAGTATGTTATAAAGTTGATGAAGAATATGCCAGTACATGTATGTGATAAAATTGATGTAAAATATGCCAGTATGTAATAAAATTGATGTAGGATATGCCAGTATGTAATAAAGTTGATGTAGAATATGCCAGTATGTAATATAGTTGATGTAGAATATGCCAGTATGTAATTAAGTTGATGTAGAATATGGCTGTATGTAATAAAGTTGATGTAGAATATGGCAGTATGTAATATAGTTGATGTAGAATATGGCAGTATGTAATATAGTTGATGTAGAATATGCCAGTATGTAATAAAGTTGATGTAGTTTATGCCAGTATGTAATAAAGTTGATGTAGAATATGCCAGTATGTAATAAAGATAATAGTTCTATATGTAATTTAATAAAATGTAACTTTTATGGTGCTAAACTTTAACTTTTAAACTTATAATGACATAAGGGCCTCGAAAGCTCAGTGTAGGGCATTTACCTCCGGAACAGGAGGGTCAAGGTTCGAGGTCAAGGTTCGAGGTCAAGGTTCGAATCCAAGCCAGAGCACGAGGTGTGTCACTGATAAAGACACATGACAAAGACATAGTTGTTACATTTCGAAATTCATTGCAGCTTTAATGGAAAAGGAAAATGTATTTAAAAAATTATTATTATGAAATTTTTGGCACTGAAAGTAAGCTTCTTTACCTTTGTCTCAAAATGACCATCTTAGAATGATGAGATCTATTTAATTAGGGCACAAAATAACACAGTTGTCTTTTTTGATTATAACTTGAAGAACCAGTCATAAAAAGTGATGAAACTTACTATGTAAAACTTTGAAACATTTGGCAGGTGGTTCCGCTCCCCAGTCTCCTATAGATGCGTACCACAGTCCAGACTTTCATCATACCCCACCGTGTGCCACACCAAGCAGCTCTGGTACCAGGATGAAGACGCAGGTGTCAATGACACGGCGGAACAGTCAACTGCACTCGCCTTTAACAAGGATGAGTAGTGAGCGAAAGAGTACGGGATGGCAGACGCTCGTTCTGTATGCAGTCAACCTTAAACAGTTAGATCTCAATGTCAACATGAGCAATGTCATGGGAAATACTGTGTAAGTTACAAGAAACTAGTAATCTGTGTCAGTACAGTAAAACTTCGTTAACTCTAATATCAATAACTCGAGGACCTTGGATAACTCGAGGCCTTCAACTCGGGCTGTGGCACTTCGACTTATCAAATGTAGACATTATGTAGACATGATGTATGGAGTGTAGCAAAATCTGACGATGCACCCAATAAGCCTGACTGAACGGTCCCTTCATCACCCAACATGCCCAATAAGTAGAAAGTTGAAATTTACTTCCAAGATGAGTCTTAAAATATTTTAGTTAAGTTTTGAAAATACATGTTCAAGTGATAAAAATAACTTACTATTTCAGATGGAATACTCAAGACATACAGAGTCAAGGGAGGTTATCTATAGACAGTACAGGTCACAAAGATCTCAGCATATCAGTGGGTCTCGGAGGTTCACACCTAGACAGCAGAGGAGGTGTTATAGGAGGAAATGTTGATTTACAAGGCATCTCTACCTACTGTAAGTATACTTTGTTTGTAAAATAAGGTAAAATATACAGTGATATAGCATTCTGTCCTATGGGTTTTGTTAGCTCACCAAGCACAAAATGCAAGAGTGAATTATTGGGATTGCTCATTGTCTGGCATCTGTTGTATGTCCGTTTATCATTTTCCTTCAAACGACATCTCCTTTGAAAGTAGTAGGCCAATGTTGATGAAAGTTGACAGGTATGTTCCTTGCATGAAGCTCTATCAAAGTTGTTGAGATAATTTCATTCAATGTAGAACTCTGGTTGGACTTTAAAAAATCTTCTTCTCAAAATGTGTAAGGCCCAGAGCTTAGATATTTGGCATGTAGCATTGCCTAGGGGACCTCTACCAAGATTATTCAAATCATGACCCCTGGATCAAAATGGATCCTGCCTGGGGGTCACTTGATTTTACATATGACAAATTAAAAAACTTCTTTGCTGAAACCACAAAACTCAGAGCTTAGATTTTTAGCCTGTAGCATTGCCTAGTGGACCTCCACCAAGATTGTTGAAATCATGAACGTTGGGTCAAAATTTACCGAACCCTGAGGTCAATTGATTTTACATATGCTTAAAGGGAGAACATTAAAAATCTTTTTCTCTGAAATCACAAGGCCTAGAGCTTAGATATTTGGCTTGTAGCATTACCTTTGGCACCGCAACCAAGATTTTACAAATCATGACCCCCGGTCATAATTGACCTTGCCCCGAGGGACACTTGAATGTTCAAATCATGACCCCAGGTGAAATTGACACTGCCTGGGGGGCAGGGAAGGGTGTGATGGGGGGTCACTTGCTTTACAGAGGCTTATATTGGGAAAAAATAAAAAGTCTTTTAAGTCTGGAACCACAACGCACAGAGCATAGATATTTGGATTGTAGCAATATGTAGTGGACCTCTAGGAAAACCTGTTGAAATCAGGACTCACAGGTCAAAACTGACCCTTTCTGCGACACAATTGTTGAGCTTGAATTATAGCTAATGGTAGCCATGTGAGCGATATAGTGCCGTCTTGGCCATCTTGTTGAAAATGAAAATGTTAGAAACAGTTTAGAAATCTTTCTTATTACTCAGTTATTAGAAACTCTATCTGTACTGATGGCAACTTTACTTTATATTGTTTATCAGAAAAGGATTCTGTAATTTTCATGGGGTTCTGTAATCAAAGATAGTCTTTAAACTTTGCAATACTATTATTGAATATTTGCTGTTTAAAGCAATGTGATAACTAGAGTGTGTCATTGCGTTATGTTTAAAGCACAACTTTAAAAAGGTATTAATGTTCTTTCATTCCACATAGTTGAATGTAAAGAAGACCCAAAATTAGGCAAAGACCCGTTACATGAAGCCGGTGTGTCCATGTATGCCATTGAAGGTAGAGTAGACTACATGGGTTCAAGCGTTCTCATGACCCGGCTCAGTGACATGAGCCTGAGTGTCCGAGATGAATGGAAGATCGACAAAACACAGGCAAAAACAGACGCTCCACTGGCAACTACAAGGTACTTTGTTTTATTAAACAAAGTTTAATTAATTGAATATAAACCACATCATACAGAACTGTCTCCCTGGGAAACATGACTTGTGACCAATAATTATGTCTCCCCCACCTCGGGGGGAGACATATTGTTTTTGCCCTGTCCGTCAGTCCGTCCGTCCGTCAGTCCGTCAGTCCGTCCGTCCATTCTTCGCTTCCCGGACGATAACTAGAGTTCCTTTTGACCTACAGCTCTCAAACTTCATAGGATGAATGGTCTTATTGAGCAGATGATCCCTATTGTTTTTGGGGTCAGTAGTTCAAAGGTCAAGGTCACGTGACCGTTGGTCAATTTCTCGCTCCGGATGATAACTAGAGTTCCTTTTGACCTACAGCCCTCAAACTTCATAGGATGATTGGTCTTATAGAGCTGATGATCCCTATTGTTTTTGGGGTCAGTAGGTCAAAGGTCAAGGTCACACTGACCGTTGGTCAATTTCTCGTTTCCGGATGATAACTAGAGTTCCTTTAGACCTACAGACCTCAAACTTCATAGGATGATTGGTCTTATAGAGCAGATGATCCCTATTGTTTTTGGGGTCGTAGGTCAAAGGTCAAGGTCACAGTGACCGTTGGTCAATTTCTCATTTCCGGATGATAACTAGAGTTCCTTTTGACCTACAACCCTCAAACTGGGGGAGTCCGTCAGTCCGTCCGTCCATTCTTCGTTTCCGGACGATAACTAGAGTTCCTTTTGACCTACAGCTCTCAAACTTCATAGGATGAATGGTCTTATTGAGCAGATGATCCCTATTGTTTTTGGGGTCGTAGTTCAAAGGTCAAGGTCACAGTGACCGTTGGTCAATTTCTCGCTTCCGGATGATAACTAGAGTTCCTTTTGACCTACAGCCCTCAAACTTCATAGGATGATTGGTCTTATAGAGCTGATGATCCCTATTGTTTTTGGGGTCAGTAGGTCAAAGGTCAAGGTCATACTGACCGTTTGTCAATTTCTCAGTTTCCGGATGATAACTAGAGTTCCTTTAGACCTACAGACCTCAAACTTCATAGGATGATTGGTCTTATTGAGCAGATGATCCCTATTGTTTTTGGGGTCAGTAGTTCAAAGGTCAAGGTCACAGTGACCGTTGGTCAATTTCTCGTTATAATTTGGGGTCACTAACTCAAAGGTCAAGGTCATAAGGGGGGAGACAAGTTTTTTTGTGAAAAAACAATCTCTAGTTTTGACAGTGTTTACAATACTTGCAAGTTTCTATAATTATACTGGTGAGTCCTTTTCATATGAAATGAGGATGTCAGATGTACTGGCAACTATATTTAAATTAGGATGTAAAGTATTTTGTCTGTTTCAGGACGGCCTTGCTGTTTGCACATGGTGATCTAAGCTGGGATAAATTTCACATTCTGATCTCAAGATCCACAACACCAGATCTCATAAAAATGGTTTCAAAACTTGCTGAGTTCATAATGCAGCAGTTTACCAGCAGTAGAAGGGCTTTAGGGGCCATAGGGCCTATTCCAAGCGGTGTGAAATACAAGATCCAAGATAAACATAAATCAGGAGATGAAGACTCATGTATGTAAATTCAAAGATTTTCGTTCTCAAGATTATAATCCTTTCGAGAGTCGTAGCATACTAATGCATATATGATGGTTAAGACATGTTTGGCTTTCCATAGAATCAACAGTTATTGGACGAAACTTGTTTTGTCTATATGAATTTAAAGGCTATGCCAATTATGGATAGCTCCTGAATACTGAAAAATCGAACATCTGAGACAAATGCTGACACTTTTAGACAACATTGAAAACGACCTTGGACACGATTTTACCAGGTTTGAAAACTTCCAGTTTACCCTTGTTCACTTACAGGCTTCTGTGGGATTTGTGTTTTCACTGTGTGCAAATATTTTTTCATAGACAAAAATCAGCCATGTTGTGCTCAATCCCAGTTATAATGAAGTCCTAATAGAAGGCCTAAAATCCACCTCGTAAGCAAAAAAAATATATAAAAAAAGTCTATGCACATGTTTGCAACATGGTGACCCCTGCGCATGACCCCTGTAAGTGGACCAATGAAAATCCTACTTTCGTGTTAAAGCTCGGTCTTTTTGCTGACGTTTACAACACATCCAGTGAAACTGAAAGTAGCATGACGTCATGTGCAGTGTTTACAAAGACACGCACGTGTCTGACCAGTGTGTATCAAAGTATGCCGGCACTCCGTAGGATATGAGTTTGATAACTAGGTATTCTGGGAAGCTTCTCTAACAAGAGAAGACGAACATATTACCAGCAAGTTATGGTTCAATGATTTTTCATTGTATTACATACCTTCAATATAAATTTGCTGTCTTTGGCCACCTTTCATACAGAATCTTGCTTTGTCCAACATGGCTCTGGTTTGCACTTTCAGTCTCTACAATATTTGCTGTTCACTTGGTTAATGATTATAGTATCTCAAATATATATGCTTTATCAAGTATATATGCTTTGACTTGAATTGCTGATTGCCTAAAGGTATTTTTTCATTGAGCCACTTTTGAATCAAGCAGACCAACATCAGTACTTATAATCTGGTCATGAAATACAGAATTACAAATGTACTTGTATTAATAGACCAGCCTTTTGTAGTTTAAAATGTTATTTTGGATGAAACAATCTCTTAATACAACACATTTTTTTTGCCTTAAATTACAAAGTTTGGTTGCAGAAATACTGTCTCTTATACTCATTGATTCATGGTCTCTCAATACTTGTGGTGTCTCGAGCAAGTTTGTCTGTAGTTTAAACATTTAGTGACAACTGAAGATGGCTTGTTTGACTAGCTGAAGGCAAATGTATAAATGTTTATAATCTTATATCGTTTTATGTGTTATTTCAGTGTTGTCAGAATTACGTCACCACAGGCATTGGCAGAAAGCCCTCCATAACATCACAGGATATAAATTCTCAATGCTGCCTGCCATGCTGCCTAAAGAGGGTATGATTCTTGGAGGGACTTTGACCTTGAGAGGTAACAACTTGACCTTGGGATGTTTCCATGGGATCAACTTCCGTTCAAAGTCATGGGCCTTGTTCACAATGAATGAAGCATATATATGTTTTGCCACTGAAGCCCAGAAGACCAGTGATGAAGGTTTGTTAAGTATTTTATATTCCTTTGAATTTATTTTATATGTGAGTGTTGTCATGGTTATGAATGTTACACATGGTAAATCTATTTGATTGAAAATTAAATTTCAGAATTAAAAGATTTTGTTCTTCCAGTTTGGCTTAGTGGATACTTTTAGGAAACTTTAAAAGGTGTGAAGCAACCATGTGATTCAGGACTTCCAAATGTGCCAGTGTATTCTAGAAGCTGAAACTCTATAATGTGCATTATATTTTCAGTGCATGATTTCAAGAGCTGAAGACCTGTATTGGGCAATATTTTCAGGAAAGCACATTGTCATAGACCTTCTATTAGAATTATCTTACATTTGATATTATTTATAATTTCAGGTACACATGTTGTACAGGACCTGACATTTTATGTAGGACATGACCTGACCTCACACCAGGAGAAGAACATGGCCAATGTACTGAAGATCTCCCGTGGACACTCAATGCCTCCTACATTTACTAATGCACATGAATGGTTCCACTACGCCTTCTCAAACAGTGAAATAAAAGGTAAACTGTAACTGTGTTTTTCAAAAAATAGGTGTTTTATATCGAAACTTTTAGAAATTGAAAGCAGCTCAGTACAGGATGGTTTTTACATTGGTCCTATGAACAGTGCTCTGTCGGGAATTGGAAATCCACATTGTTCCCAAGTTTTAGCAAAAAATGCCCATTTTAGAAATATGAATATTACAGAGTTGTTAAAGATCACCCCAAACACAGTTTGTAGTAATGTAAATTTGTTTTATTCTTCAGATCTTGATGCATTTCCCAGAATGCAGCGGGCAGGAAGTGAAAGTCCGTCAGACTATCGTAAACGTAAATACATGGATTACAACCATGATTCAGAGATGATTTTTGCCCTACCATCTCTACAGTTACAACTGAAAACCAAACATCAACAAGCTGAGCAGGAACCAGTAGATGATGGTAAGTACCGTATTTATCCTATTTGATGAGCCTGCTATATTAGACTATCTTCCTTTTGATATACATTGAATATTTCTTATGCCCCTGGAAGGAACTTTGCTATGTTAATCAATGGCTTTGCTAATGAAGAAAGCAGAAGATTGCTGGGAGGCTGAGGAGGGTTCTCTGTAGGAGGTAGGGGGATTGTTAGTTTCTTGCAAAAACTAATGATAGGAGTATGGTTTAAGATGAAAAAGTCTAAACTAACCAAGTTAAACATGAAATCTTGTTGGCCATGACCTCATGTACTATTTGCTTCAGACTCTCACAGCTTAACAACCGTGATGAATAAATATTGTACCAACCTACTTACGCTGGAAAGACTTGAGACACATTTAAAGGGTCACAACAACTTAATCTAAAATTCTGTCCATAAACTGAGATACCCCCATCATTGTATCATTTGCCTTTTAAATGAGTATAACATGTACTTTGCAGATCCTAAGCCAGTGGTGGAGTGCAGTTTTGTGACAGAGTTTGAGGATCATATTTATGTTGCCATGGATGCAGAGATTTTCCTGTTTCTACATGACTTGGTTATGGCATATATCCAGGAGAAAGACAAAGGTCTGTAATATGTTGTTTAGTCTTTTTAAATCTGTGTATAGCACCAGACTTGAACCTTAATGGTTTGTCATGTAACATGGTGTTGTGAGATACTTTTGAAGTATGTTTGTAGGTTCATTTAATTGACAGCCTGCCCAAGTACCTTGTAGAAAGCTTTGTTGCGGTCGGGTTTGTGGAACTTCTATTCTTTAACTTTTGTATGCAAACAATTACGCCAAAAAGAGTCCCTAAATTTATTTTATGCTATGAGTGATATCATTTATTTTTTATTGAAGGAATGAGGACATCGATGGTGGGGTCAAGTGCTAAATCATCAAAGGCGTCAGCCGAGTCAGATAAAAAGAAAGTGATTGATCCAGTTACTGTGCTACAACAGGATTGGAGAGAGTATGAATGTGTAACATGGCACCTGGAACCTACAGTTAGGTAAGTTACTGTGCTGCAACAGGACTGGAGAGAGTAAGAATGAGTAAAATGGTACCTGGAACCTACAGTTAGGTAAGTTACTGTGCTACAACAGGATTGGAGAGAATATGAATGTGTAACATGGCACCTGGAACCTACAGTTAGGTGAGCTACTGTGCTACAACAGGACTGGAGAAAGTATGAATGTGTAAAATGGCACCTGGAACCTACAGTTAGGTGAGCTACTGTGCTGCAGCAGGACTGGAGAGAATATGAATGTGTAACATGGCACCTAGAACCTACAGTTAGGTAAGTTACTGTGCTGCAACAGGATTGGAGAGAATATGAAT
Source organism: Saxidomus purpurata (assembly GCA_022818135.1). Lineage (NCBI taxonomy): Eukaryota > Metazoa > Mollusca > Bivalvia > Venerida > Veneridae > Saxidomus > Saxidomus purpurata. The sequence continues at coordinate 956,024 of JAFMSR010000008.1, read as the reverse complement.
GTGTAACATGACACCTGGAATCTACAGTTAGGTGAGCTACCGTGCTGCAACAGGACTGGAGAGAATATGAATGTGTAACATGGCACCTAGAACCTACAGTTAGGTAAGTTACTGTGCTGCAACAGGACTGGAGAGAATACGAATGTGTAACATGGCACCTGGAACCTACAGTTAGGTAAGTTACTGTGCTGCAACAGGATCGGAGAGAGTATGAATGTGTAACATGACACCTAGAACCTACAGTTAGATAAGTGACTGTGCTGCAACAAGATGAGAGAGTATGAATGTGTTACATGGCACCTAGAACCTACAGTTTAGTTAGTTACTGTGCTGCAGCAGGATTGCAGAGAGTATGAATGTGTAACATGACACCTGGAACCTACAGTTATTAAGTAAGTTACTGTGCTGCAACAGGATTGGAGAGAGTATGAATGTGTAACATGGCATCTTGAACCTATAGTTAGGTAAGTTACTGTGCTGCAACAGGACTGGAGAGAGTATTAATGAGTAATATGACACCTGGAACCTACAGTTAGGTAAGTTACTGTGCTGCAACAGGACTGGAGAGAGTATGAATGTATAACATGGCACCTGGAACCTACAGTTAGGTGAGCTACTGTGCTACAACAGGATTGGAGAGAATATGAATGTGTAACATGGCACCTGGAACCTACAGTTAGGTGAGCTACTGTGCTACAACAGGACTTGAGAAAGTATGAATGTGTAAAATGGCACATGGAACCTACAGTTAGGTGAGTTACTGTGCTGCAGCAGGACTGGAGAGAGTATGAATGTATAAAATGGTACCTGGAACCTACAGTTAGGTGAGCTACTGTGCTACAACAGGATTGGAGAGAATATGAATGTGTAACATGGCACCTGGAACCTACAGTTAGGTGAGCTACTGTGCTACAGCAGGACTTGAGAAAGTATGAATGTGTAAAATGGCACATGGAACCTACAGTTAGGTGAGTTACTGTGCTGCAGCAGGACTGGAGAGAGTATGAATGTGTAACATGACACCTGGAACGTACAGTTAGGTAGGTTACTGTGCTACAACAGGATTGGAGAGAATATGAATGTGTAACATGACACCTGGAACCTAGAGTTAGGTAAGTTACTGTGCTACAACAGGACTGGAGACAGTATGAATATGTAACATGACACCTGGAACCTACAGTTAGGTAGGTTACTGTGCTACAACAGGATTGGAGAGAATATGAATGTGTAACATGACACCTGGAACCTAGAGTTAGGTAAGTTACTGTGCTACAACAGGATTGGAGAGAGTATGAATGTGTAACATGGTGTGTTGAAACTACAGTTAGGTAAGTTCTGGTAAAATAACATGATCCAGAAGAAATTAGAATGTATATCTCTGTATACTATGACACCTGACTTTAGTGATACCGCAGGACTAGAAACATAAACGTAACTTCAGACATCTAGAAACCTAGGTAAGGGGTCAGTATCCCTGCTGCAACAAATAACAGGAAATATGATTGTTAAAAGTGGCCGCTAGCACTTACAATCACATAAATTGTAGTAATGTTAGAAAACAAAGATATTAAACATTCCACATGAACCATTGAGGTATTGTACTCTATATTTTCACCACAGTCATGAAAAAAAAATGTATATGTAATTTGACAGATGTGTAGCTTTATTCAGATAGTATATGTAAAATTACCTTTGTATTTCCTGTTCTGCAGATTACTTCACTGGGCCAGCAAAGAGATAGACCCAGTAGGTGTTGACTTCATCCTTCAGAAACTTGGCTTCAGCCATGCTCGTGTTACAATACCAAAGTGGATGCAGAGAGGTTTCATGGACCCTTCAGATAAAATCCTATCTATGCTTGTAAATAAACTGATAGTCATTTTGCGGGAGAAAGTCGATACAGAATCTACACAGAAATCATGAATCAATTTGTGATTTTAACAGCACCTGAATTTACACTGTCTTGTGATGTAAGGAAAATCTATTTACACAGAAATTGAAAATTGTGCTTACCATTTCACATTAAATAGAAAGGCTTAAGAATGTGTGCATTTCAGTAACAATTTTAATATACATTGTATTCGTTTAGAGCTTTCATTTTAATTATAATGATAACGTAATTGTTCATACATGACATTTGCTGTTGTCAAACAAGTGTCTTTATACAGTTTTGCCAGCTCTGGTTGTTGTGTTCTACATGTCACTGGGGAATCACTTACTGCATTTTACTGTTAAAAGAGAAAAACTTGCAGTCTTATGTTGTTGTAGGCAGAAATGTGATTCCTGGTATTTTGAAATTTGTCTGTATAGAATGTTGTAAAATGAAAATTACATGTAACATTATTTAATAGTAATAAGTAATAATATCTTAAAGTAAATGTATTTGAATCGTGTCTGCTGTACAGTGTAGGAGACTGACAGTGTATGTCCACTTGTCTGTATTTATTAATCTGACACAGACACAGTACATAATTATGTACAGCCTGATATGTGTATTCTGTATATATGTTTTTGAAATTAAGTGCGAAGTTTACCATAACTATGTAATGAAAAAAAATCAGGTGCCAAAAATAATGAGTTATCTATCCATTGTTTACATGATGATACAGGGGCTTTAATCTACCAACCCTGTACTTATAAATGTAACTGATTTAAATGAAGGGTTAAGTGCTTATGACATAGGAAAAAAGTGCAGAGATTTGAATTTAGTGCTTACAAAGTACCTTTAGTTTGTTAATAAGAGTAAAAATGTACATACATGTATAAAATGAAAAAAAAACATCTTGTAGTTAGTGATAGAAAACATGTACTTGAGCTTATGGCATAGTCATTCAATTGCATTTGATTACTGAAATACCTCAGATGAAAGTAGAGACTGGAAAAGAGGGAAATTGAAAAATTGATACAATTAAATAGACAAAGTCGGTATTCTTTACTTTGTAAATTTATATTGATAATTAATGATTCTTACATTACATGGATGTATTGACATTATTTATATTTAAGTAAAAAGGAAATGAGGTTAAATTTTAGTTCAGTAGTGAAACTCAACTCTGCATTTATTTAGCAAGATCGCCTAGCAACCACATCAATATGGCAACACTGCATAGAAATAAGAAAATCGCTAGCAACTGCTGCATTGCCACAAGCCCACGAAAAATACTATTAGATTAGATGCTTTGTTAATTTCTTTTTGCAAATGTCTTCTGTTAAAATTTTGATTATAAGAAAAAGAAGAACACCTCCTGATAGCTGTTAATATCTTTAGTGTATGAATAGGTAAAAACACATAATTTAAGAAATACATTTTCATGTTACAGGTAATTAAGGTATTACCTTATTGTTTGAAGTAAATTCACAATTATTTTATAGTTCTACATACATGCTCAAATGATAGTTACCAAAAAACATGATATTTTATATGTCTTCCTACATCCTGGGTCAGATATATTGGTTGTTGCTGTTGTAGCCTGTCTGTTTGCTTGTCTGTTTGCCTGTCTGTTTGTTTGCCTGTCACAATCATGCCAGCTCTATATTTCAGGAACCACTCTATGAATTTGTAAATAACTCTGCATAAGGTTATGGTAATGTGTTTATTATTGTGTCACTCATACTTGTAGAACCAGCCTTTCTGACCTTCTTTCATAGCACATTTACCTCCCAAATTTTATCAGTTGATACCAGGCATCAGGCAGACGGTAACCATTGTTTAACTAGCTGGGAGCTCACCAACAAGCCATATCAGATGCCCTGATGGGATTCGAACCAAAAGTCATAATGAAGTGAAAAAACCGTGATGTGCTACTATTTTGATTCATTTTATCCATTTCTAGAATCAGTAATAACAAGAGAATTAGTTAATCTGAGGTCTTGGATGAGCGCAATGCAGTGGTATAAAGGTTTCTCCGCATGTCGTCTGCTAAAATGTCTGATAATCAAGCAGTCCAAATTCTAGCAAAGGTATTTTAGTACAAAGCGTTTTTAATGCAGGAATTTTTTATATGTTGTACATAGATAACATATCTGTATCAGTATTCTGAAGTTTGATCTAAGAAACCTACCAGTAGTACTGGAATATCAGTAGAAATCCAAGGGAATCTGGAATGTGTAACGAAAGAGTTCAAGTGTATTGTATGGGTAGCGCTTGTACTTGTGTTATTTTTATTTCCTGTTTGAGTTGAAAGCAAACTGGTGTATGATTATATTGATCTTTCTGAGGTCACCATCTAAGATCAGGTTTGACCTTTGACAGTTCAGTAAATTCAAACATATCAGTGTCTGTAGTCTGTTTACTATGTGAAGAAATGCATTTATTTTGTTATATTTTTACATTAATTTATAGTGCATTTGTGTAATGAAAAAAATATTGTCATACGATAGTGAGTAGATTCACATTTATGAGGATATTACCCAACTCCTGGCCCCCTTGTACATTGTAAAGTTAATATACTTATAACAAGTAAATCTGGCAACTGTGTAAGCAGGTTTTGCCATATTTAGACTTACAGCATTTACAGAGTGTGAGGTTATACTGTCTTGTATATTCTTGTTTGATCTCACAACACAGTATAAATTTTAATTTTGAATTTTTTTTACTGGGAACCTAGTAGAGGCCAGAAGAGCACCTTATTTCAACAGCTTCTGTAGGATGTAGTTATACTGGGTATAATAACAGAACTTTTGAAAAGAGGTCAAAATTTGTGTTTGTCTGGTGCTGTAGCTACATTTAAAATGAACCCCCTGTTGGTAAGGCTTGCTCTATAGTAAGATGCCTTATTTTGATATGTATAGTGGAAAAATAAACTTCAATGATAGGAAAATATCTTTATGTGTGTTTCAAAAGAATACAGGTTATGCAGGGAAAAGTTTTCTGACGTTGAAATATTCAGAAATCTAACAAACTTTACAGTCAGATGCATTTTAAGTATTTTAGAAAAATCAAACTCTGCAGGATTTCGAATTCTCTCCATAGTTTATTGCAGTCTTATTGCCAGGCTGAACAGATAGGTACCATAAAAAGATGGTTGCCCAACCTGAATCTTGTGTGATTAAACCATGCTAGGGTAGTAATCACTCCTCTTTATGGACCCTAGGGATCACAACCATCCTGGTAATTACACCTTATAGTTTGAATTATTCATGACAGGAATGAAAAATGGCCTTTATTACCATGGTTATACATTCTCTTTAAAACCTACCTCAGTATACAATATATACTTAAACTCCAAAATTGTGACCTGTCATTCAACCTGTTAATGTCACAAAACAAACATTTGAAGTGATGGTGTTTCAAAGTTTATAGCAAACAAGTACTTTTTTCCTTCAAATTTGATGTTTGTTCCTAAATTTGACTTCTTACAAAAATTAAGATCAGCGTGAAAGCAATGGATCAAGAGTTTGAATGCTGAATATTGTATTTGTGCAAGTTGAATTTTCAAATATCGTCTAAAAGTCAACGTTGTAAAATATTTAGACTATGACTAAAGGAATTGTTTCCACAAATTGGACATTTCAATCCTTGAGGAAATGAATACTGTAATACTCGCATTTCACTTTAGTTTTACATGGAAAAATTATTCACGATTGAAACACTGTGCTGACTTTTAGGGCTATAAAAGATTGCTTGTTGAAGTTAAATCCTGGCTTCATATTGGCTTTAAATTAGGGCAGTTCAAAAATCAACCAATTGGAATCTTATATAAGCTAGGACCATTTCATAACCAAGTGATCAAGGCTCCTGTGTAAGGTAGGACTTCAGCAAAATCTACCAATGAGAATGTGTATGTTTGGACTGTTTCAAAATCAACAAATCCATATTGTAGACTGGTTTTAACAGAAACATCATAAAAAGTCCTAACCTTGGTTTCAAAGTTAAATTCACTGACAGTTAACTTACCTCTCTTTCATTTAAACTGATGGTAAATTTGTAAGGAGTTGTAAAGGGAAATATCAAGTTAAAATATGTTTACCAGATCAAGTTTTGTGCTGTATATGTTAAAAATAAATACCCCTGGGGGACCGACCCCCCAAAAAAAACAACCCCCCCCCAACAAATTATATACTGTCGAAACATGTTAACTTAATTTGTTTATCCCAATATGATGTTTCCTAGCTAGTCCCTGTTAGAGAATAGATAGATAGATAGATAGATAGATTTAATAGCAAAACGTGTCTCATCACCATAAATTCACATACATGATACAAAATGGATGTATGAAAATGAAACCATTCAATAACATAATACCATTGTTTAACACAAAAAAAAAAAAAAAATTTTTTTTTCTCTTTTTGTTTTTTTTTTTTGGTTTTTTTTATATAAAAAAAAAAAAAAAACTATTAAGTCTTATCTAACACTTCAATAAATTGAATGACTTTATTAAAACAATTAATTACGTGTTAAGCATATGACTTTTAAAAAAAAATAAAAAAAAAAAAAAAATAAAAAAACCCTAAAAAAAAAGGGGATTAAAACCTTTGTTTATTAAAACAGTAATTTAATAGTATTAAATAGTAGAAGGTACATAGCATTATTTTATTTTTTTTGATAAAAATAAATGGGTATTTATTTTTTTATTTTCATGTTTTGTTAAGTGTTTTATTTTTTGTATTTCTTTCATTTTAAATAAAAGTAATTTCTTAATTTGGATTTTTAGTGTTGTGTTCTGTAACCAATTCGGTTTTATTTTGCTCAATATAGTTTGTTAATAAATCTTTTATAATTTAAACATTGTGATAATGCCTAGGCATTAAAATCTTTAAGTTATTATTTAACCATCATACGCAGTGTACGCATAGTTACAGATATCTAATGTATGTAAGTACCACATACATATTTATACAATAACCAAATTATGGGAAGAGCTTAATTATTAATTTACTGTTTGTGTATTCTGTTAATACTTGTGATATACTTGTGATGAAAGCAAAGTGAAACATCAGTTTATTGGTTTGCAAGACCTGTATGTCTGGCCATTTGCATGATTGTAATATTTATTATCTTTCTCATGAAACTGTGTTCGAGTGGTTAGAGTCGCTTACCTGAGATAACTGTAACCTCTAATAGATTAAGGGCCTTGAGTTGCCCTAGGAATGATTGTTAGGTAAACTGCCCACTAGTTATATGACCAAGGTTGGAACGGGCGTTAAACAACAACAACATATTTCTCATAAGATGAAATAAATGAAATCTCGTAATATGCTGAAGTGAAAGCCCTGGAATATTTTACTGGACCAAAGGCATTTAATATTGCAAAGATATGATACAACTAAATAGTGTGCATTAGGAAGGTATTAATATACATTGCAGTTTTAAACAGTTGACTTATAAGAATGAAACTTCAGTGAATCCTTTGCAGCTTTTCACTGGTTACACGTCGTATAAAATTGGCCAGTGTCATTAAAGATGTATTTGTGCATTGTGTTCAACAAAATACTAAATGTTCATTAAATGAATATGTTGGTCTTGCACGATGTTAAGTTGTACACGTTCGCTTTAATACCCCAAGAATCTGCTTTCATGTTAGTACGGTTCTTTTATGCGCACTTCGTGTCATTCGCACATCGCGTGACATGAAGTAACTGCTTGAACAAAGTTGTTTTAATGGTGTGTTTTGTGTAGAGTGTTTGTATGGGATGTGTTGTATATAGAATATTTAACTATAACAGTTTTGATGTGTCCATTTTATTTAAAGCGTCTCTGTGCAATATTATTCCTGATCTATGTATATATACTCCGTGCATCATGTTTTGGTCACTTTTTGTGTACTCCATTGGCATTGTTAGTTATAAACACATCTATAGTGTTAATGATTGAATGCATTTTGCATGTGTTGAACAATGTTATAAATAAATCATTCGTCAAACTACTCGAGAGTTGGTTTACTTTATTATCTCTGAAAGATCATTATTCCCCCAATAGATATTGATTTGTGAACATTTTGAGCTAGGACAATTCAAGGAATTAGTACGTAAAGACTGTAGAAAAGTAACAGAATCTCACCAGATGAGTCATAATCTACACATCGTATTAAAATCGAGTATGTCATTCAAACTATGATATCCCAGCAAGGTTGAAGATGTCAAGAAGTTGCAGTGTAACCCGGGCGAACAAATGTAGGATCATTATGATGTTCTTATAGTATATGACGTCCAACTACATTTTTCATTTATGTTCCACATTTCTTTATTCTATCTCGTATTATACTTTTTTGTATTTATATCTTGTGTTTCTGAAAACTGTATTCAATTTTATTTTTTTCTCAAGTAATATTTTTGTTTTGTTTTGCTGTTGATTTTATTGTTTTTACGTCAACAGTTGAATATTGTTACATATTTATTTTAGTAAAATTGCTTTCTGGGTGGGAAGAAATTGAAATTTCTACATTATGATTATGCCGGACCAAGGCTAGGATTTGAATTATAATTATCTCCCTTTACATATTTACAGAACTTACACGGCTCGATCCATTTGTGAGCTAGATAAAAGAAGGAAATCAAACCGTTATTTCTGCAACAGAATAATATTTGATGCCCGGACCTGCAAAAGGCCTATATCAAGTCAACATTTTGTGTCACAGGACGCTGCAGCAACTATCCATGTAAAAGGTTGAGTGGGCGGGTTTTCCCCCCCCCCCCCTTACACTTTCATCTTGTGGACTTTAAACCTTTACCCCGAACACTAAGCGTAATGGGCTATACGGTGATATTAGCTATGCCTATTGTCCATAGTCCGTCTAGGTCCGACCGCCTGGAGACGGAAATTTACGGTGTTGACATCCCAGGTAAGAATTTAATGATACTTTACAGAAGTGATAAGTACCACGCCTAGTTGTGCATGGTCCATATTTTGGGTAAGTAGGTCAAGGTCACATGGGCTCGACATAATAAAATTTTGTGCGCTCTTAATCTCCAAAATCCCTGGTCAGAATTATATGATACATAGAAGTGATAACTCCTATGCATAGTTGTGCATGGTCCAATAATTAAAGCATCAAATTTTACATACATCTTATGTACTGTGTCAGTGCTGTGTTAGGGGGGTATTCATCACCATGAGTGATAGTTATAGTTTATGTTTGATACTTGATCATGTTTGAATCGAAATAATATCCCTTTAAGCAATATTCATAAAGGCTGTCGCTTTGATGCTTACTAATAAACCACGAAACATCATACAGGTACGTCAAAAGCGTTGTTTATTTGATGATCAGCAATGCCTTAACTAAAATATGATTAAGAATATTCAAAACAATTTCAAAACAGAATGTATGTGTTCTTTCTTACGTCGCATTAAATTTTCTTTATATTTATACGTCTACGTGTTTAATGAATCTCACAAATAATGAAACAGTTGCAACATTCGTATATTAATTAAAATTCTGTCTTGCAGGTACAGTTAAAGCTCTTAAAATTGTACAACTTTGTCAAAAATTTAAAACCAGTCAAAAGTTTGTTATAATGGCTACACCTATAATTGATGAATTTAGCTGGAATTACATGTGCCAAGTCTTCAAAGTTTTATTGTTATATTATGGTTAAGACTACACTTTTAAGGCCTTTTGAATTTAAAAGAATGATGCTCATCACTACAAAAAAAAAATTTTTTTTGCCTAGTGCCTGACTTTAGCTGGAAACATGTCGCTTTTTTATATCCTGCCAAGGGTTGCTTTTATTTGATTTTTACCGTAACACTGGACTACAACCCTACATAATATGTTTGAGCCGTGAATGACCTTCAAAGTAGCTCCCTGGATGTGATGTATGACATACCCCTTGGGTATGCGAAACAAATGTATCAAGTTATTTCAAAATCAGTCTACGCATGTGGAAGTGATATGCAGGAAAAGAAGTACTGGTATATAACCATACATTACAGATTTTAGCCCTGAGATGACATTGGCCTCCGAAGTAGCTTTAATGAATGTGGTGCATTACAAACCTTGGTGTTACTGGCAACAACTATATGAAGTCAGTTGACAATCGGTGTGTGGATTTACAAGTTACAGCCCGGACACAAAGTGCGAACGGACGGACTGGTGGACGGAAGTGAGCTAACCTACAGTTCCAAATGGTCTTTAAAAAGTTTATACTAATTTATTTTAGGTCGCTTGTGAAACAAGTTATACAGCTTACATTATGTATATCCACTCTAAGGCGACATTTACATTCCTAATGGCTCGATCCATTCGAAACTGGAAAAGTATGAGTAAATAAACCCAGTTTTCTGCACTGTATAATGTTGATGCGCAAACCTGCAAGGAAGGTCAATTTACCATTTCAACATGGTCTTTGACCAGGTCGCTGGAACAACTAAGCATGTAAAAATATAAGACGCCTGAATGCAATGTCAAACAAAAATATTTTATTTACCACCACCAGTATAAAACCATGACAGCGAATATAATACTTTATTTTATATAAACATCCTTGTATATGCATTATTAGGCAAATATTTACATGTGAACTTACATGCCACTCGATCCGTTTGTGCAGCTGTAAAATGTAAGGATTTCAAAGCAGTGTTATTTCTGCAACAAATATAACATTTTATGCCCGGACCTGCAAAAGGCCAATATGACGTCAACAGTTTGTGTCACATGACGCTGCAGCAACTATTCATGTTACATGTTACCAACACTTTCCATTATCCTTTTTAATTTTGATAGTTGATCAAGTTTGAATCGAAATACAAACGTAATATCCTTTTTAGCAATTTTCATAAAATTGTCGCTTTGATGCTCGCTAAAAACCACGAAACATAATAACTTAAAAGCATTGTTTATTTGATGATCAACAATGCCTAAACGGATAGTATTTCTAATATGAAAAATCGTCTAAACTAATATTCAAAACAATTTCAAAACAGAATGTATGCATTCTGTTTTACGTCGCATTAAATTTTCTTTGAACATACACATGCAGATAGATCTAAATGTTAAATGAATCTTACAACTATGAAACAGTGTTACCATTTGTATTGCATCTACAGTTCTATCCCACAGGTACTGTTAAAGCTACTACATGTTTACTGCCTAAAAATAAACAACTTTGCACAAAATTTTGTTATAATGGCTACATTTTTAGTTGAAATTTAGGCAGCGCTTGACTTTAGCTGAAATGTCATTTGCCAAGATCTTCAAAGATTTGTATCTTTTTATTTATGTTTAAGCAGTTCTTAAAACTGTACATTTTTAGAAAGGCCTTTTCAGTGTCTTAGCAAACAAATGATGCTCATAACTACAAAAAAGTAAAATTTTATATGCTATATTTTACTTGAGGGAACCGTATCATAGATTTGTGAAAACATTATTTTGTTACATTCATTATCAGTATTGTATAGTTAAGGGAACCGTCTATCTCAGCTCATTTTGGAGCGTAAAATCAATGCGAAAAAGATCTAAACAATTTATCCCCCAAGGAAGAAATGATGTATAAAATGCTGTATTGGCGTACCCGTAGCTGTAAGTCTTGTTAAAAAATTAAGTAATGAATAAGATATTCTATTACATTTAGTCACCTATTTCTATTCATAATGATGAGCTACATGATTTGTTTTGTTTTACTGGTTTATACATATGCCTTTTGAAAACGAATGGATTGACAAAATAGAAAAGTTGAAAAATATTGAAAAAATTGGCAAATGAAGTTCTGGCTTTGGTCAAGCGATAATCGTAATATAATATCTTTGTGAAAAAAGGAATGCTTTTCAGGCCTTAACCCGTTTTGATATATATTATATTTAAAGTTGAATATAAAATTAAATTTTGGCTCCACCTCGTGGTAGCACAATCTAAGAAAACGTTCTTTCCTTCGTATTTTTCGTATCTTATTCTTTCCTTTATAGACAGCGTGAAGAGTATCCTAATTTTCATTATTAAAATTTTTAACTTCTTCACATCAAAAAGCAATTAAACTGAAATGAAGATAAAAAAGCAAAAAGATGTAACAATATTCAATAAAATATATCTTTCACATTAAAACGACAACAATAAAAAAGTTACGAAAATGCACAAAACATATTATTAAAGGAGATATAAATTGAATACAGGTTTTAGAATCACAAGATATAGATACGGTAAAAAAAGAATAATACATGATAGAAATATATAAATGTTGAAAAAAAGTAAAAAATGTAGTCTGTCTTCAAAAACAACAAGGACATATAACGGCACTATATTTGCTCACCTGAGTTACATTGTAACTTCTTGAACTGTTAAAAAAAAAAAAAAAAAAAAAAAAAAAAACCCCCCCACACAAAACCCCCCCCCCCAAAAACCCCCCCCCCCCCCCCACCAACACCCCCCCACCACACACACACACACACACACACACACACACACACACTGTTAAACCTTGCTTGGGTTTGAAAACAGATTGTATGATGCACTCCTTCTCTTACATCGCAATAAATTCATATAGGCACATATAAATTTTTTATATACATTGTATCTTAAAACTATTAAACAGTTATAAAATGTGTACAGTAACTACAGTTCTGTTCCACATGTTCTGTGAAAGCTACTACATGTATACTATCTTGAAATGGAACAACATTGTCTCAAGTTTAAAAGCATTTTAATGTTTGTTATTATGGTAATATTTTTAGCTGAAATTAAGGAAGCGTTTGACTTAAGCTGGACTTTTATTTGCCAAGATCTTCAAAAATTTGTATCTTTCTATATTTATGTTTAAGAAATACGTAAGCCTGTACACTTTTCGAAAGGCCTTTCCATTTTTTAGCAAGTAATTGATGCTCATAACTACACAACGTAAAATTGTATGCGCTATTTCTTGAATGAGGGAACCGTGATATATTTTTGAAAACATTGTTTTGGTACAGTTTCACTACAGTATTGTATTGTTAAGGGGATATAAGAGTGTAAAATCAATGCGAGAAAGATCTAAAACATCTGTGACTAGGTTCCCTCAAGCAGGAAATAATGTACAAACAGCGTATTCCTAGCTATAAGCCTTGTTCAAAACTTAGTTAAACAATACATCCAATGAAAAAGCGGAAACAAAACTGAAAGCAAAAATGATTAAATAAGAGTCTTCTCCATTGCATGCTCTATGTTGGTACTAATATGGATTTAACAATCAGTTGGGAATGTTAAGATAAGAAAAGGTAAGAGTAAAAAGGAAAGTTTTAGTGTTCACCTTCTATAAGTAGTAATTAACTGATTACGTTGACATTGCTGTGGTGTATATATCTATGCAATATAAAGGAAATATACGAAAGGGAGAACATGAAGAATTTCAATAAAACAGAAGAGGGAGGAGCTATGTTGACTAAGTTTCGAATAACCAATTACTTTTTTGTGTCAATTGGGGCATTACTTGATATCATTTATCGGACTATTTGAATCTGTTGCTGTCACGAATGTAATATTGAAAATGAGAATATGTGTTGAAATGTTGGTGCGCTTGGTTAGACGGCACTGCTACACTCTATATTTACTAGTTCATATTGGACTTTCAAAAGCGTTTGTAATTCAGTTGCGCATAATTTCAAAAAGCAGAAGTACTTTACTGTAATTAATACTGGAACCTTTTTGTTTTATGATTCATTTGTAAAATATGTTAATTTCAGACAGTTCGATGAACTTTGTTTTTTTTCCACCAAAATCTGAGAGCGAACAGTTTTAAACACTTGGTTCCATGCAGTCACATGACATTTGCATTGCCTTGTGATAACTTTTGTGAAAATGAAAGCGGAGCTCTCCTCATCAAATCAATGCGAAGAGTTAGTTCAGAATACTGATGGGAACCGAAACTTTATTTTAGTATATTTAATTCTTCGTTTTTTTTAAGCTGTCGGTTCCTTTTTCATTGCATTGTCAGTTTCCTTTTCATTTTCAACGACATAGTTTTCAAAATCACTGATCTCCCATGAAAGATACATATTTAATTTTATTTTATACAAGCCAACTGATATTAATTTCCATGTATGCTCTACCGGATACTATCTTTGTTTCTTATGGATCGTTGTTCGTTTTCATTCATGATCGCTTGTTTCAAGAAGCATCATGTTTTTCCTTCAACGCGCACACTGATTGTTACATTTTGCTGAATTGTCTGCATAATTATATTAATTGAAGTTTGTTGTCGTTTCTTTATTATGAGCTATTTCCTTCATTTCTGCGTCCATATACTCTAGAAAAGAGTCTATGTCTTCGCCAGCCATGTCTTTACTTAACTCGTCATTTTCCTTTACATTTATTTCTTTTTTGAGTGAAAATGTAGTTTCTGTTGACGTTTCATTGTTCTTGTGGCTGATCACTGTTTCCTTCGTTTTATTGTCCGACGTCTTAAATGCGCCACATTCAGTGTCATCCAACACAAAGTGCGACTTAACAGTTCCACCAGGATTTTTAAGGTTTTCGCTACTGTTTGCATTGGAAGACTCTTTTATGTCGGGTGTAGGCTCTTTGATATGCGACAGCTTCAGTGTATTGAACGATTGTCTCACGATTTCTTTAGGCATATTATTTGTCTCACATTCAGGATTCAGAGGTGTTATATTTGTGTATAAGTGTGGTGTTGCAGACTTGACTACGTGCAATTCCGATTGTTTTACGTCTTCGCCTGTTTGCATGCCCTCCATTATTCTTGGTTCTGTGACTTTCTCGCCTTCGTTCGCTGTCGTTGAAACATCTGCATTTTTCTGAAAAAGAGGTCAAAGGTTAACTTTTCACTCAATATGGTTTATAAACTTAATAGTTAAATCAGTAACGGGGTACCATTGAGCTGTGTAGGAAGTGAATCGAGGCCTTTCTCCCTTATTGTAGAGGTCAATCAAATTTTGACCTTTGACCTACTGGAATTTTAAGAAAAAGGTTACCCAATTGTAATTAAATAATTGTGTGTACCAAATTTCTATACTTTTATTTCCTGTCTATTCTTGTATTGTGAATAGGTTTTTTAATATTACACAGACAACCGTAGATATGGATAAATATTGTTACAATTCATCGTTTTATTTGACTCAACGGTATTGTTTTAAAATCAATG
Organism: Saxidomus purpurata; assembly: GCA_022818135.1. NCBI lineage: Eukaryota > Metazoa > Mollusca > Bivalvia > Venerida > Veneridae > Saxidomus > Saxidomus purpurata. Next base: position 941,015 of record JAFMSR010000008.1, on the reverse strand, counting down.
TATTTAGTTTTGAACTGGTTTTTTATTATAAAAGTACAAAAAAACTTTCTTGACGAATATCAAAAATATAACATCTACTGTAATCACAGGTCTTCCTACTGCCTGACAATTGGCAAGAAATCTAGCTGCGTATTAATATAGCGTTGACACTGTGTAGCTCCCAACGCTTTGTTTTGAATTGATTTCTCTTAATGACTGATGTAAGATCGTCCATATTTTATGACAGTTATACATCTTGCACATGCTTTTACAGATTCAGATTGATTTCCTATGATTTGAACAAGTAAAATTGTTTGTGAACTCAGATGATTTAAAAGAAATTATATCGATCAGATGATGCAGAAAGATTTTGTTAGTTATTAACAATCCCAAATTTCAAGTGTCCAACAAAAAAACAACAACAAATTTCGACCAAGTTTGGTTCCAAACCTGTACATATAATAGCTGCAATAGAAACCGAATACATACATTTTTTTATTTACTGCTGAATTAAAAAGATGCAAGTATGAATAAAAGTAATTTTAAAATTGACTTTTGAACATTCATTACTACTTTATGCAGCCATTGGAATTGTTATTTCCCAGTTACATTTATCGGAACTATTAAATGAAACAAGAGGGCCAAGATTTTAGAAATCACTGAAAATAAAAAACATTCTGACCAATTTTCATGATGATTGAGTTGTAAATGTAACCTTTATGGCATACACAAGGTTTTTCTATGATTGACAGGATGTCCCATATTCAAACTCGATCTAGATTACATCAAGGTAATAATACTTACGGAATTTTATGAAGTGATAATGTCACCTAGCTTTTGACCTCAGATAACCCATGTTCAAACCTGATGTAGATTTCATCAAGACAAACATACTGACATGAAGATCTAATGCAACATGCAAGCTATATTACATACACAATATGCCTGGTGCCTGGCATTAAAAAGGATAGGATTCGGGAGGTGCATGTGCTCAAAAAGAAGGTGTCTCATAAGTCAGAAATGGCTGGCCCTTTAAATAGGGGTGACACTACAATAAACAAACACTTTACCATTACCTTTTACACAAGGTTTTTCTATGATTTAACCGAGTGGCCTAGTTTTTTACCTCAGATAACCCATATTCAAACCCAACCTTGATTTTAGCAAGACAATCATACTGACCAAGTTTCATGAAGATCCAATGCAAAATGCAAGCTTTATTACATACTCAAGGCTTTACTACGATTTGACCGGGTGACCTTAGATAACCTTTATTCAAACCCGACCTAGATTTAAACAAGATACTCATATTATAAAGATTCATGAAGATCAAATGCAAAATGCAAGCTTTATTGCATACAAAACGTTTTTTGCATACAAAAGGTTTTTCTATCATTTGACCGGCTGACCGAAGTTTTTTGACCAGATGATCTTTATTTAAACTCAATCTTTTGCGTACTCAAGGTTTTCTATGACTTTGCGCCCATGACATATTTTTTACCCCAGATGACCGATATTTAAAATCGACATAGATTTCATCAAGGTAGTCATTTTGTCCAAGTTTCATATAGATCCAGTGTAAAATGCAGCCTCTGTTGCATACAAAAGGTTATGTATGAACAGCCGACAGACAAAGTTTGTGCTCAGGTGAGCTAATAAAAAGAAAGTTATAAGTTTGTTGTACCTGTTTAGCAAACACGTCTTCTTTTGACATGCTATTTGTCCCAACAACAGGATTCAGAGGTGTTACATGTGTGCATAAGTTTGGTGTTGCAGACTTGTCAACGTGTGAATCCGATTCCTTTTCGTCTTCTTCGCCTGTTTGCACGCCTTCCATTATTTCCGGTTCTGTGATTTTCTCGCCTACCTTCGTTGTCGTTGAAATATCTAAATTTTCCTGAAAAAGTGCTCAAATGTGATCTGTCGGCTCTATATGGGTTTTAATAAATTTTAATCATAGCCAAGTAGTTCAGTTTGAACTTCGTAACGTAACTCATTCTATTCGTTAAATCACTAATGAGGTATAACTAATAACCTACATGTGTTGCAAGTAAATCGAAACATTTTCCCCTTATTGTAGAGGTCAATCCATTTTTGACGTTTGACCTACTGTAATTTTAAGGAGCAAGGGTTATCTAATGGTCATACAATAATTATGTGTATCAATTTTTTATAATTTTATTAAATGTCTTTTCTTTTTATATGAACAGTTTTTCAAACTTATAAAGACAACCGTAGATATGGATGCAACATTTTTACAATTTATTGCCTGGTTCGACTATCGATATTGTTTTCAAACAATGTATGTAGTTCTGCTCTCTTTTTTATTATGAAAGTATAAAATTTGATATACTTCTGTGACGATTGTCTAAAATCTAACACCTTCAGTTATCACAAGTTTTCTGCTTCCTGACCATTTGGAAGAAATCTAGCTTTGAGGCCAAGTGGTAAAATAGCTTCTTGGTTTTTTGAGACATACATGTATATTAAGACAAAGTTTGTTGAAGAAGTGGTTAAAGCATTGCCTCTATTGGGTTCCCAACGCTTTGTTTTGAATGACCAACTTTGATGTAAGATTGTCCATATTTCATGAAATGTCTACATCTTGCACATGCCTCTACTGATTCATCTTGATTTTCTATGATATGAACAAGTAAATTGTTTGTAAACTCAGGCGACTCAAAAGAAATTATATCGATCAATCTTAAATCAAATAATGCAGAAAGATTTCCTGCCAATAATTTACTAACAATCCCAATTTTCAAGTGTCCAACAAACAAACAAACAAACAAACAAACAAACAAACAAACAAACAAACAAACAATATATTTCTACCCAGTATAAGTTACGTTTATAGGAAGGATTAAAAAGAAAAACAAGAAAGGCTTAAGTTTGTTGTACCTGTTTAGCAAGCACGTCTTCTTTTAACATGTTACTTGTCCAAATTGCAGGATTCAGAGGTGATATATTTTTGAATAGGTGTGGTGTTGCAGACTTGTCAACTTGCGATTCCGTTTTTTTAACGTCTTCTTCGCATGTTTGCACGCCTCCCATTATTTCCGGTTCTGCGAATATCCCGCCTTCCTTTCTTATCGTTGATACATCTTCATTTTCCTGAAAAGAGGTTAAAGGTGATCTTTTGTTTTTAATAAATTTTAATCAAAGCTAAGTAGTTCAGTTTGAACTTCTTAAACATTCTTTTCACTTAATCAGTAATTGGATATCATGAATAACCTACATGTGTTGTAAGTAAACTGAAGCAGGTCAATCCATATTTTGCCATTGACCTACTGTAATTTTACTTATCTACATTTTCCTGAAAAAGAGGTCAAAGCTTAATCTTTCCCTCTATATGGTTTTTAAGAAATTTTCATCAAAGACAAGCATTATATTTTTAACTTCTTAACACATTCTATTCGTTAAATCAGTAATGGGGTACCATTTACGTGTGTAGGAGGTAAATTGAGGCATTTCTCCCTTAATGTAAAGGTCAATTAATGTTTGACATTGACCTACTGGAACTTTAAGAAAAAGATTATCCAATTGTAATAAAATAGTTAGGTGTATCAAATTTCTATAACTTTATTTCGTGTCATTCTTGTAACGTGAACAAGTTTTCAATTTTACATAGACAACCGTAGATATGGATGCAACATATTTACAATTCAATCGATCATTTGAATTGACTAAACGATATTGTTTAAAATCAATGTATGAAGGTTTGATATTCGCTATTATTCGCGAATCTATTAGGACGCGTATTTAAATCCACGCGAAATATTTACCTATAGCTCGTCCGAATTCCGATCAAATTATTTTGCTGCTATTTCTCGAAAATAAAGTTTTCAATATTTGAGAAATTTATAATATAAAAATATGTGTTTTTATAATTAATTTATTAAAATATCTTAAGAGAAGATAAAGGTGTATTATTAATTTAATGTAGGAGATAATAACCCTCGCGAGAAACTTAGGCGAGAAAAACAAACACTGTTTGTAACAATAGACTGCCATAATAGATATAATAACAGATAATCAATATTAGTTACAGCTTTAGATTACCAATTTAATTATTCTTTGTGCACCTTCTTCATTTTGGATATAAATTAAAAGTTTGCAAGTCAATTGAAATTATTTTACTTTTACATTGTTTGATCCTTGAGTATCGGGGGCAAAATAAGAGAACGACGTTTTAGCAACAAAATATGATAAAAGCGTTGTAAAATCGGCGGCATCGAGCATAACAAGACAAAAACTTCCAGTGTTTTACAATTTAACATTTATTTTACAGGCATGCTACCGCGAATCTAAAACCTAACGAATACTTGAAAAACGGGAGAAATCACGAAAAAGAACTTGCAATTTACAGTATCTAGTTTTGCACTGGTTTTTTAATTATGAAAGTAAGATACTTTCTTATAAAACATCTACAGTAATCACAACTTAAAATAGCGCTTTGGTTTATATCAGACATTCATGTATATTAAGATTTGGTAAAAGTGTTGCCTCAATGGGGTTCCCAACGCTTTGTTTTGAATTGATCATTTGTTATGCCCAAATTTGATGTACGATTGTCCATATTTTATGTAATTCATACATCTTGCACATGCCCTTACATATTCAGTTTGATTTTTTAAGATGTGAACAAGTTAATTTGTTTGTAAACTCAGTTGACTCAAAAAGAAATTATATGGATCAATCTTAAATCAAAGGATGCAGAAAGATTTCCTGCCAGAAATTTATTAACAATCCTAATTTTCAAGTGTCCAACATATGATTAAATACGTAAATGAATGAATGAATAAATAAATAAATAAATAAATAAATAAATAAATAAATAAATAAATAAATAAATAAAGATCAATAAAAAAAATAAATACATAAATAAATACATAAATAAATTTCTATGATCTATCAATGATAATAATAAAAAAGTAAAATATGTTGTAACCTGTTTAGAAAGCACGTCTTCATTTGACATATTACTTGTCCCAACTACAGGATTTAGAGGTGTTATATTTGTGCATAAGGGTGGTGCTCCAGACCTGTCAACGTGCGATTTCGATTCTTTTACGTCTTTTTCTCCTCTTTGAACGCCTTCGATTAATTTCGGTTGTGCGAATTTCTCACCTTCCTTCGTTGTCGTTGAACCATCTTCATTTTCCTGAAAAAGAGGACAAATGTGATCTATTGACTATTTGTGTTTTTTTTAATTAATTTTAATCAAACAAAATAGTTCCAGTTTGAACAATTTAACACGTTCTGTTCGTCAAAATAGTATTTGGATATCATTGATAACTTACTTGAGTTGGAAGTAAATGGAAGCATTTCCCCTTATTGAAGATGTCAATCCCCATTTGACCTTTGGCCTACTGTAATTTTACTTAACAAGATTTATCAAATGGTCATAAAATTATTAATAGAGATTCACCTAGCAGGGATTACTTTTATTTACACTGTCCTGTGACTTTGGAACATGGTGGGGGTAAGAGTGAGGTTGGGTGCGCACCATAAACCGGTTTAAGCTCCCCAGTGGTGTTTTTGCCACTGACCGTTCCAAGGCGGTGCCCCACTGTGTTCCTTTAATTGTTCGTTTTGTCCTCGTGTGTTTGCTTTGTATGCTAGTGTGTGTTGGTAGTGTATATGTGTGTGTGTACATGATTGTGTGTGTGTGCCGTGTGTGTGTGCGTGTGTGTGTGTGTGTGTGTGTGTGTTGGTGGTGTGCGCTTCTGGGTGCTGTGGGGCTCGTTTTGGGGAGGCTGCGTTTTTGGTACGTGGCGTTCCCTGTTTGATATTATTTTTTGTTTTAATTGTTTCAAATACCTATAACTTTATTTAATGTATTTTCTTGTGTTCAACATTACATAGGTAACCGTAGATGTGAAGGCAACAATGTTACAATTTATCATTAAGTTTGACTAGATAATATTGTTTTAAAATCTATCTAGTTTTTCACTGGTTTTGTTTAATATGAAAGTACACAGATACTTTCTAAACGATTATCTTAAATATAACAACTTCAGAAATCACAGGTTTTTCTACTACCTGACCATTCGCAAGAAATCTAGCTTTCGGTCAAAGACAAGATATCGCCTTAGAGACATACATGTTAATTAAGACAAAATTTGTTGAATATGTGGTAAAGCGTTGCCCCTATGGAATTCCTAACGCTTTGTTTTGAATAGATTCCTTCTTATTGCCAGATTTGATGCTCGATTGTCCATATCTTATGAAATGTCTACATCATGCACATGCATCTACAGATTAGCATGTTTTTCTATGATGTGAACATGTAAATTATTTGTAAACCTATATGACTCAAAAATAAATTATATCATTCAATCTTTAAAAAAAGGATGAAGAAAGATTTGCTGCCAATAATTTATTAACAATCCCAATTTTCAAGTCTCCAACATACATATTAAAAAAAAAAAGAAAAAAAAAGATTTCGCCCAAGCATGGTTCCAGACCTGTAAATAGCAATAGAAAACATACATAAGTATAGTTTACTGCTGTTTTTACAAGAACATAGTTAGAACAAAAGTATTTCAAAAATTGAGAATAAGAATACGTATTAATAATTTCTGCAGCAAATGGAATAGTTTTGCCCCAGTTACATTTATTGGAACGATTAAAGAGAATAATATGAAAGGTATAAGTTTGTTGTACCTGTTTAGAAAGCACATCTTCTTTTAACATGTTACTAGTTTCTATTGCAGGATTCAAAGGTGTTTTATTTGTACACAATTGTGGTGCTTCAGATTTTTCAACGTGTGCTTCTGTTTCTTTTATGTCTTCTACGCCTGTTTGCACGCCTTCTATTATTTTCTGTTCTGAGAATTTCTCGCCTTTCTTCACTGTCATTGAAACATGTACACTTTCCTGAAAAAGAGTTCAAAGCTGATCTTTTCACTCTAGATGTGTTGTTTTCTAATTCCTTCAAATGCCCAAATTTGATGTACGATTGTCCATATTTTATGCAATTTATACATCTTGCACATGCCCTTACAGTTTCAGCTTGATTTTTAAGATGTGAACATGTTAATTTCTTTGTAAACTCAGTTGAATCAAAAAAACATTATTTGGATCAATCTTAAATCAAATTTTCAAGTGTCCAACATATAATTAAATACGTTAATAAATAGATAAATTAATAAATTGATAAAAATTTGTATTGTTAAATGTTATATTTACAAGATGATTTTGAGAACAAAATTATTTGAAAATTGACTTTTAGAACATTCAGTACTTTTTAATGCAACTTACCCAAGTTTCATTTCTAGGAATGTTTAAAGATAATAATAAGAAAGGTAAAACTTTTTTGTACCTGTCTAGAAAGCACGTCTTCTTTTGACATGTTACTTGTCCCAACTACAGGATTCAGAGGTGTTATACTCGTGTGTGATGCTGCAGACTTGAAACCGTGTGATTCCGATTCTTTTACGTCCTCTTCTCCTGTTTGAACGCCTCCCATTATTTTCGGTTCTGTGACTTTTTCGCCTCCCTTCGTTGTTGAAATATCTACATTTTCCTGAAAAGAAAAGATCAATTGTTAATGAACAAGGGTTATATTATGGTCATAAAATGATCATATGTTTCAAATTTATTTAATGTTTTGTTATGTGAATAGGTTTTACAAACTTACATAGACGACTGTAGATATGGATTGAACATTTTTACAATTTATCGTTTGAATATTTATAAACTCAATGTTTCTATTTTTGAACTGTTTTTTCTGGTGCCCGACCAATGTATCTAGCTTTTGGCCAAGTGGTAAAATAGCTTCTTGGTTTAATACAAATAAAGAATAGTATAAAATTCAGTTTTATTTTTTAAGATAACACAATACTAGAAAAAGTTACACAAGGTTTAAATAGTATCACATATTCTCGTTCATCCTGAAACGTTTACATTTTCCTAAAAAAAAGAGGACAAAGGTGATCTTTTCACTCTATATAAATGGGTTTTAATCAAGCAAAGTAGCTCAATTTGAACTTTTTACCACATTCTTTTCGTTAAATCAGCAATGTGGTATCAATAATAACCTATATGTGTTGGAAGTAAATCGAAGCATTATTGAAGAGGTCAATCCATATCTTACGTTTTACCTTCTATAAATATACTGAACAAGGGTTATCTAATGGTCATAAAATTCTTACGTGTATCCAATTTCTGTAACTTCATTTCATATCATTTCTTGTAATATGAACAAGATTTCAATTTTACATAGACAACCGTAGATATGGATGCAACATATTTACAATTTAATATTTGATTTGACTTAACGGCATTGAGTACATACGTTTTTTGGTTCTCAAGGTTTGCTTTTTATATATTCATACACGAGCATTTTTGTGTTTTACATACCATGCCTTTTGTTTCCATTGCGTGTGTTAGAGATTCACCTAGCAGGGATTACTTTTATTTACACTGTCCTGTGACTTTGGAACATGGTGGGGGTAAGAGTGAGGTTGGGTGCGCACCATAAACCGGTTTAAGCTCCCCAGTGGTGTTTTTGCCACTGACCGTTCCAAGGCGGTGCCCCACTGTGTTCCTTTAATTGTTCGTTTTGTCCTCGTGTGTTTGCTTTGTATGCTAGTGTGTGTTGGTAGTGTATGTGTGTGTGTGTGTGTGTACATGATTGTGTGTTGTGTGTGTGTGTGTGTGTGTGTGTGTGTGTGTGTTGGTGGTGTGCACTTCTGGGTGCTATGGGGCTCGTTTTGGGGAGGCTGCGTTTTTGGTATGTGGCATTCCCTGTTTGATATTATTTTTGTTTTTAACGATATTGTTTTCAAGTCAATGTATTTAGTTTTGCACTGGTTTCTTTTTATTATGAAAGTACAAAGATACTTTCTTGACGATTGTCTAAAATATAACATCTACAGTAGTCACAAGTTTTTCTGCTGCCTGCACATTGGGAAGAATTCTAGATTTTGGCCTACTGGTAAAATAGCTTCTTGGTTACTTACAAACATGAATGTATAAAGTATAAAGTTTGTTGAAGATTTGGTAAAAGCGTTGCCACTAAAAGGTTTCCAGCGCTTTGTTTTGAAGTTGGTGTTTCTAATGACCAAATTTTATTTTATGAATTTATATGTCTTGGATATGCCTCTACAGATTCAGCGTGATTTTCCATGATTGAACAAATAAATTATTTGTAAACTCAGATGACTAAAACATGGATTTTAATCTATCAATCTTAAACCAAAAAATGCAGAAAGATTCCCTGCCAATAATTTATTAACAATCCCAAGTTTCAAGTGTCAAGTAATTTGAAAATTGACTATAAGAACATTTATTTAAGAAATAATCAATGGATTTGAGTGCTTTATCGAAATTGAAGCATTCCCCGGAGGTGATGTGCCTGGCGGAATAATATACGAGGGCAAAGAACATTTATTACTCCTTTATGCAGCCATTGGAACTGTTTTGCTAAAGTTATGTTAATAGGAACGATTTAAAAGAATAAAAAGAAAGGTATTCGTTTGTTGGACCTGTTTAAAAAACGCGTCTTCTCTTGACATGTTACTTGTCCTAAATGCAGGACTCAGTTCCGATTCTTTTACGTCTTCTTCGCCTGTTACAACACCTTCCATTATTTTCGGTTCTGTGACTTTCTCGTCTTCATTTGTTGTCGTTGAAACATCTACATTTTCCTGAAAAGCGCCAAAGGTGATCTTTTGGCTATTTATGGTTTTTAATAAATTTTAACAAAAACGAAGTATACTCAGCAAAAATAGAAACGTCCCTCCATATTTCAGGAAAGATTTATCGAAAACCAAAAGGGTTACTTTTATGAATCAAAATAGAAAAACAAGTTCATTCATTTCTGTATCAAAACCAATTAATTGCATCTGGCTATCTTGTTAACTTTTCGAGAGATAACCGGTCAAGAGAGGTAGGGGTCAAAATCAAAAATCACAAAAACTCAGAAAGGTGTTATTGAATGTTTAGAGATGGAATTTCAATAAGAAACGTGCACATCCAGTAAATCTCGTTAGTACCGAGTGTGGCCACCATTTGCATGAATGCATGCAATGATCCTACGCCGCATCGACGTAACGTAACACAATACCAGTGCGTTGGGCAAATTCCTCCATTCCTGTTGTAACGCCCGTGTAAGATCGCGAACATTGTCAATCTGATGGTTAGCTCGTGCTTTGCGGCCCAGCTGATCCCATATGTGCTCAATGGGGTTGAGATCCGGGGAAACCGCGGGCCATGGCATGACGTTGACATTGTTTTGCTGCAAGAATTGAGTGGTGACCCTGGCTACATGAGGGCGGGCATTGTCCTGCATCAATGTTACACCAGGACCATAAATAAATGGTAAGGTATATGCATTTAGCACGTCTGCAAGATAACGCTGTGCATTAATGTTGCCCTGTACAACAACCAAATCTGTCTTCCGGTTTCCCATGATCCCACCCCAGACCATTACGCTCCCTCCCCCAAACCTGTTCTTCTCAACAATGCAACAATCGGCGAATCTTTCATTTTTACGCCTGTATACCCGTTGCCCCTATCGCATGAATGGTACGACATGAACTGAATCAACATATGGATGACATGTATAGCGTGCACGTGCAAAACGTGCAAATGACCGTTCCGGTTACTGGCCGATATGTAAACCGTGCGTATCGGGTAAACTGTACACGATCGTATTCTGAACATCGCCAGGGTTTAAAATACATGTACATTGAACATGTAGCAACTACACAGACAAAGCTTCACCGGCTATAAAACAGGGACGTTTCTAGTTTTTCTGAGTATAGTTTCGTTTGAATTTCTTAACACATTCTGTTCGTTAAATCTGTAATGGGATATCAATTATAACCTGCATGTGTAGGAAGTAAATCGAAACATTTCTCCCTTATTGAAAAGGTCAATTCATATTTTACTTTTAACCTACTGAAATTTGACTGAACAAGGGTTATCAAATGGTCAAAAATTAATTATGTGTATAGAATTTCTATTATCTTATTTTGTGTGTTTTCATGAAATGTTAATAATTTTAGATCTTTCATAGATGGATGCACCATTTTTTTACAACTTGTATATATTTTTGATCAATATTTCTAGTTTTCCGCTTGTTTCTTTTTATTATGAAAGTACAAACTTTTAAGATACTTTCTTTGCGACTGTCTGAGATATAACATCTACAGTTATCACAAGTTTTTCTGCTGCCTGACCATTGGGAAGAAATCTAGCTTGTGGCCAAGTGCTAAAATATCTTCTTTGGTTTATTACAGACATACATATATATTGAGACAAAGTTTGTTGAAGATTTGCTAAAAGCTTTGTTTTGAATTGAGTCCTTCCAACGACCAAATTTCATGTACGAATGTCCCAAATTTAATGAAATTGTACATCTTGCATGTGCCTCTACAGATTCAATCTCAATCAAATGATGCAGAAAGATTTACTGCCAATAATTTATTAACAAACCCAACTTATATGTGTCTAACATAATAAATAAATAAGTAAACAAAAATCGACCAAGTATGGTTCGAGACCTGTACATAGCAATAAAAAACATATATTTGTAGTGTTTACTACTTTCTTGCATATCGGATCGGCATTTTCGGTGATTTTGTCCATGCCGGAAAACTCGGTCTGGCACCTCTCCCATGCCAGAAGACTCTCGTGAATAACTTATGACGTAACGTTATAAACATTGTGACGTCACTTTCCTAAACACAACGTCGGAATATCGTTTGTTTTTACATGAAAACTTATCATTTTGGCAAGTTTTCATTTAGAAATCTACTTTAAAGTGCAAGATGGTATGCAATAAAACGTTTCTATCATGAGGCATTTGGTTCAGATGGAAATCGTTCCCGCTAAAACAGTTATCCTCGGTGACGGATATTTCGATCTGAACCTCGTGCTCATGACAGAAACTATTAATATATTACAAGATGCTAGTAAGAATAAAAGTAATTCGAAAAATGACTTTAAAAACGTTATGCAGCCATTGAAATTATTTATGTCCCAGTTACATCTATAGGAACAATTTAAAAATTAAAGAGAATAAGAAAGAAGGTAGAAGTTTGTTGTACCTGTTTAGCAAGCACTTGACCATCATAATCGATAAACAAGTATTTACTTGAAACGAATTCAACGTTATTTTTCAGCTGTCGTTCAATGATTCTTGTCCGAGCCTTTTCAGCATACAGCTTCAAGCAGTCCCACTCTTTTTCCCCAAGGGTTATTATTCCATCAGAAGTATCAATCAAGAAAGCTGCATATCCTCTCTTTGTTTTATAGTGTAAAGTGTTCTCGTAATCTTCAACTAATACAGACAAAATAGTTTCTTCTGGATAACCAGTTTTTTTAATTAAGAGTGCAACATTATGATGAAGAAACAAGTTATACTCATTCGCTTCAAGCACTATACTCTCGGATTGTATTTGCTTTATAATAATATTCATGAAGAAGTCTAAATCGACATTTTCCCATGGTACAAGTTTATGACATTTATACGCTGGAATATTATCATATTTTCTATTTTTGGATGATATAACTTCCTCATTATCAGACGAGGAAGTATCATTGTATGATCTTGGCCGTTTCCTTCTTAGGCTCACATAACTATCATTAGATTCTCTAGATAACACTCTTCTGTTGTGCGCTGACCCTGATGTTCGTGAATAAACTGTATCGTTCAGGTTGGTACCACACTGTGAGCAAATAGCATCATAAAGCGCCATTGTTTGTGCTTGTGGTTGCTGCTCGGGAATTTTGAATGTGTGCATAAAGTCGCTAGAAGTTTCGCGGTGCTTTAATACATCTAAAAAGAAAATACTTCAATGACAAAATAGAAGCAACTAAGACAAGTGTGATTGATATAATACTATATAAGATCTTTTTACCAACTATTCACCTATCAAAGCTGCTCATTCACAGTTGAGGTGAACACACATATCAAAGCCATGTATTATTCTGCTCGATTTATTATGTTAAATCAATGCGTTATTCTGTTATATAAAGGGGCTATCTTGATCTTGATACAAATTAACGTTAACATGTCAAACCGGAATGCTGCTCTTTTGAAATTCTTTTGTTGTATTCTTACCATAATATATATTATTCTTGAATCTGCATGCCTTTATGCCAACTTCATATATTTATGTAAATTGTTTACCAACATGTAAGACTAAGACGTGTCCTTCTATTTTATCTGTATACTTCAAAAAGTTCTTAAGGAAACGTTATGTATGTTAAAGGGTTTTACAACGCGGGAGCAATAAATCCATGCCGAATCACGCGGCATATGATTGTAGATGCGGCATCTATATTCCGCGTGTCATTTGCGAGATGCGACAAATACCATGCCGCGTGACGCGGCGTAAAGGATTAATTTTTCCTTTAAAAATGAATGTCTTTTGTACAATGTACAAAATGTACATGTTATTTTATAAAAGGTTTAAAAGATATAATTTTATAGGATTTTTGCATGAGTTAATGCAGTTTACTATTCTCCGAGTATGTTTAATAATTTATTTATTGTATAAAATTAAATGTTGTAACATTTTCATGACTTTGTTCTTTAATTATATACTTCTTATTACAGATATCGTTGTTTGTTCCTAAGAATTGTAATATTATTGCTTGTCAATGATTTGTCCTCGTTTTGATGTATTTATTCAAACAAAATTGATTCCGACGCTTGTCTTGAAGTCACATCTTAATTGAGAGAGGTTGGACAGTAGAGGATATCTATATGTATATTTTGTGAAGCAGTGATGATTATTTTCATGTAAATTAAAAGCAGCCAGCACATCACATAAATTTCGAAAAATGACTGTAAAACTCTATTTAAAAAAGATAAACATAGGGTTGTGGGTATTCATTTTCTTAGTAAGATCATTTTCTATCCATTTATAGCAGTAAAATTCGAGAAAAAGTTGATTTCAATTTTTTATCCGCATCCTGTATTTACACTTATTTCTTATTACAAGCGTGAAAATGCGATTAAAACAGCCAGAAAATAAATCTACAACATTTCTAAAACACGTTTCTACATACATGTTTTTTTTTACTAAAACTTACTGGTATAATTACTAAATACATTTAAGACTGAAATTTATTGGTAACAATATGGAATACATTGTACATGTACATCATTATTGCAAAACACAGTTTTATACATGCGTACAATACAATGTAGTACATTTTTTATTTCATCGCTCTTACCTGTATAGAAAATTACATGCCGCAAAACGCCGCGACACGCGGCATCACGCGGCGGAACTCGTTGTCGCGCTTGATTGAGCTTGATTTCTATTTTGTCTTTCAGATGCGGCAATTGCATGCCGCATACAATTTGCGATGCCGCGTCACTCGTTTGATTTCCCGCCGCATCTCCATGCTTTCAGACTCTTATTTACATGCCGCATGGACGCATATGCGCGGGGTTTCGCCTGTGCTGTACTGTATTTGCTTCACAACAGCATATTGATTCAGCAAAACAGTGAACTGTTTTAACATAATAACATACAATGTACAAAACGAGTAGAACATTACATCTCTCTAACAAAATGGCATTACAGTTCATTAAGAACTATTACTGATATAACATAATAATATATGAATTAAAACAAGAAGACGCGGCAATGCCGCCAAAGCAGGTTTAAACGGCGCCTGCAGAAATTGTAGAATTAAAAAAAAGCAGTCACCTTGACTCCCCCCTATTCTAGTAACAGTGACCTCGACCTTAATCCTAGTGACCTTGACCCCAAATTTGTTTTTGCTACAATTTAAAAACTAAAAAAAATATATATTTAGTAACAGTGACCTTGACCTTGACCCCCCAAAATTTTTTTTTTCCTTAAAACAATCTAAAAACTAAAAATAAATAAAAATCTATTTTTAGTAACACTGACCTTGACCCTAGTGACCTTGACCCAAACAATTGTTTGTGCTTAAAACAATCTAAAAACTAAAAATAAATAAAAATCTATTTTAAGTAACACTGACCTTGACCTTGACCCTAGTGACCTTGACCCCAAAAATTTTTGTTTGCTTAAAGCAATCTAAAAACTAAAATTAAATAAAAATTTATTTATAGTAACAGTGACCTTGACCATAGTGACCTTGACCCAAGAAATTTTTTTTTTGCTTAAAACAATCTAAAAACTAAAAATAAATAAAATCTATTTTAGTAACAGTGACCTTGACCTTGACCCTAGTGACCTTGACCCTAGTGACCCAAAGCTTCCTCTCCACGCAAGCTACCTACACACCAAGTTTCATTACAATTGGTCACTCCTAACTCAAGTTATTGAGCGGAAATCATTTTTCTATTTTTAGTAACAGTGCCCTTGACCTTGACCCTAGTGACCCTAAATGCAATCCCAAGCTTCCTCTCTACACAAGCTACCTACACACCGAGTTTGATTGCAATTAGTCACTTCTAACTTGAGTTATTGAGCGGAAACCATTTTTCTATTTTTAGTAACAGTGACCTTGACCTTGATCCTAGTGACCCCAAATGCAATCCCAAGCTTTTTCTCTACACAAGCTACCTACAAACCAAGTTTCATTGTAATTGGTCACTCCTAACTTGAGTTATTGAGCGGAAACCATTTTTCTATTTTTAGTAACAGTGACCGTGACCTTGACTCTAGTGACCCCAAATGCAATCCCATGCGATGTCTCCACGCAAGCTACCTACACACCAAGTTTCATTGCAATTGGTAACTCCTAACTAAAGTTATCGAACGGAAACCAATGTTTGACGCCCGCCCGCCCGCCTGCCCGACATACGACATCGCCATTCTAATAAGTAGGTTTTTTTCAAAAAACCTGCTTAAAAACTAGCACATTTGTTTATACATATTAAGACTTAGTGCTGCAACTTCTTTGCAGTATTGAGAGTGGGACCAGGGCACAAAGTATCACTTTTTGTTTTATATCTCAAAATGACCGCTAGGGACTGTAGTTTCTGAAACTGCTTGCTGCAGTTGCCAAATCCGTGCCGAAACATGGATATTTGGGTGTAATTTACATTACCCCTTTAAATCTTAAAACAAAAGAAAAGAAGTTCATACTTTATTATTACTCTTGTAACACATGATATATTATACAATTATAGACTAATTTTGAGGTCAATACATAGTTTTGCGGACCTGTTAAAAGTGATATTGACCGAGGACGAAGTTCTATATTTTATCTTTTTGAGTCTGTGTGGTTGGAGCATGTGTTCCGCTAATTGTCTTGATTACTGGCTATGAACATTTCCCCCAAACATGAAACCCTTTGAAGAAGAAAAACCAGACCGAATTACTCTTACATTAACCCCTCCAAACACACACATTCGTTTATAGGGATATCATTAAAGTTCATTATGAAAATATTTCATTAACATTTAATTACCAAGGGTGCTTATTAATTTTAACGGGTGTATCGCTTACACAGGACTAAGCACTAATGGATATTCCACTGGCACCCATGAACAAAAATAGTTTCGTCAAAATGAACTTTGTATATGCATTACAAAAATTAACCCATATACTACATTATAGTACACAATGCATTTCTATCAGAAAATCTAACCATACATCTGTCGACAGAAGCAAATAGTAAATAGCAAAGGCACTTGGAGCATGGAAAGTGACCTCCTGCTGCCAGGTGCCCTTCCTTGTTGCGATTTTTCCGACTTTCCGAGTTTCCGATGAAATCCTATCGTAGACAGAGAAAATCTGGTACTTTCATGCACATCATCTTGACGATATACATATACCTTTTGCGTCGTTAGAAATCGGTAAAAGGTGTATTTGATGCAACACGGGTAAAAACGAACTGATAACCTAGGCATGTACGTGATTCCCACATGGTAAACATTTATATCTTGTTTATCATAAGTTTGATAAGCGAAATATTTTGTCTTAGAACGCGTGCTCCGATAACAACCAAACATGTTTGTACGATTGCTGTTTGGCCCTTGATGTACTCTGCTGACAAAATATGCCTCCCAACGGATAGGGCAGTAGGTGGTCACTTTCCATGCACCAGGTGTCTGTGGTAAATAATACTGATTACTAGGAGCATTTTGTAAGTAGTGGCGCGTTATCTAAATACTTTAGTAAGTCTTTCCTTGTAAAGAGAAATCTAGGCTGTAGGATGGATGTAGTAAAATTTGAATATGCTGTTCTACGAAATAAATCTGCACAACGGATTTACGGTGCGCAGGTGCGTTATCATGGAGCAATTTAATCCCCGCTCAGGGGTCGGCAGGCGAAGGTCCAAACGTGCACAAACCTAGCGTAGCTTAACTTTTCTACTAAAATTAAAAAGACGGCTGATGAATGTAAGCCTGATATATCACTTATTTCTTTCACATACCATCGTGCATCTATTTGCACAATCCATCTGACATTGGTACTGTTGCTGATATGGGTAGACCTGGACGATGCTAATCTTTAACCATTTTTCGGAGATACCCAT
Source organism: Saxidomus purpurata (assembly GCA_022818135.1). Taxonomy (NCBI): domain Eukaryota; kingdom Metazoa; phylum Mollusca; class Bivalvia; order Venerida; family Veneridae; genus Saxidomus; species Saxidomus purpurata. The sequence goes on along the minus strand of JAFMSR010000008.1, from coordinate 923,585 downwards.
CTGGCAACTGTGTGTTTTCAAAGCGGATTCTCCCGATAAACAGTGTCTAAATCAGATTGAATTTCTGACGCGTTTTACTCAGTAAACTGCAAATTTACAATACGCTCTATGCTCCTCCCATATAATTATCATCATTTAAATCTGCCATTTTGTGAACTCTATGAAATACCTAAATACTTTAGTAGTTTCAACCACATTGTAAATAATTCTGGCACATGGAAATAATACAAAAATTAGTCTGTTGTGTAGTAAAATTAGCAACAGCTGTTTGCAAAACAAAACACTTGATGAAAAAGTCGAACTATGCAAGGAACAGTTTTTACAGTAAAAGTCACTGTGAAATTCGTGAAAACGGTGCCTGTAGAAAATGTAGAATAAAAAAAAACAATCAAAAAAGAAAAAAAAAACAGTGATCTTGACCCCCCTCCATAGAACAATTTTAGAATTTAATTGTGACTTTGAGCCTAGTGAAAAAAAACAACAAAGAACAGTCACCTTGACTGTTTCAGATGTGTCCTAAGGCAAAGGCACTTGCTTAAAAAGATCTATCTTTAGTATCAGTAACCTTGACCTTAAATATTTTTTGCTTAAATCAATTTCAAAATAAAAAAAGAATTCGAAAAAATATATATTTTTTTGGTAACAGTGACCTTGACCTTGTCCCCCCATTTCATTGCTAAAACAATTTGAAAATTAAAAAATCTATTTTAAGAAACAGTGACCTTGACCCCCAATTTTTATTTGCTTAAACAAAAAAAAATTGCTTAAAACTATACTATATATTTATATATAAATCTATTTTTAGTAACAGTCACCTAGACCCCTCCAATCTAAAAAAAATAAATATAGTTTTTATTGCTTAAAGCTTTATAAGAATTAAGTTGCATTGATTTATAGTCACATTGGTTTATAGTTGAGACTGATGCTCAAAACACAGTGGATGCTTTAAAAACATATAAGAAATAAGTTTTACCAAGTTATTTCTGTTATTGACAAATACAAATTAAGATATACATAACCGAAAGGGTATATTTTTTATTTTTGACTAGGATAGTCAAAAAAGATTTTTACAGATTTCCTCTATATTCAATGTGAATGAAACTGTTATACAGATCGTTATTTTTGGGTTATAACTATGGCAGTGACCTTGACCTTCATCCAAGTGACCTGCAATGCAATCCCAAGCTTCCTCTCGACACAAGCATTTCATTGCAAAATTGGTCACTCCTAGCTCAACATATTGAGCATAAACCATTTATCTATTTTTAGTAACAGTGACATTGACCTTAGCGACCCTAAATGTATTTACAAGCTTCCTATCCATACAGCTACCTAACCATCAAGTTTCATTGCAATTGGTCACTCCTAACTAAAGTTATTGAGCGGAAACCATTCTATAATTCCGGTCCACCGTGACCTTGACCTTTGACCTCTATTGACCGCAAAATTGAAAGGGGTCATCTGCTTGTCATGACCAGTCTCCACATAAAGTTTCAAGATCCAAGGTTCAAGTGTTCTCGAGTTATTGTCCGGAAACTGTTTTACTATTCCAGGTCACTGTGACCTTGACATTTGAATTACTAACCTCAAATCGATGAGTGTCCTCTACCAGTTATGACCAACCTCCACATGAAGTTTCAAGATGTTAACCCCAACGTTCCCGAGTTATCGTCCCTAAGCATTCTTTAGTTATTATCCGGAAACCAGTTGGTAGACGGACGGACCGACCTGACCGACCTGACCGACCTACAGACAGACCGACCGACCGACCGACCGACCAACCGACCGACCGACATCTGCAAACCAATATACCCCTCATCTTCGGAGGGCGCATATTAAGTGTTGCAGCGAAATGCTATACAAAATGTATTTCTACGTGGAAATCAAGATGCAATTGAACTGTTGCCACAACTAAAATGCTCCTCGTATGTAAATAAGATTCATTTCGAATGTCTCAATTTAGTAAAAATAGACATGAGATAAATGAAATGTATCTGAATGGCTTGGTGGTGTGCACTTCTGGGTGCTGTGGGGTTCGTTTTGGGGAGGCTGCGTTTTTGGTACGTGACATTCCCTGTTTGATATTATTTTTGTTTTTTTGTTTGGATGTTCGCTTTTTGGTACGGTAAGTACCTGTTTCAAATTTCAGCCGGTACACGAGGTATGTTCTTCAGCAAATAAATCATACAACAAATACATAGCAGTGATGTTTATAATACATATTACACAGATGCTTTTATTGAAAGTATTTGTTCACGACGCAAATAATTTATTGTTTAAAGATACACAGACGTGATGAACATCTTACCTGGTTCTAAAACACAAACGGTCTGACTTGGCTTTGTATGCTTTCCTGTGCTTTCGTTTAATACAGAAAACTCTGGTGTGCCTTGACTTGTTGAAGTTTGATTGGATGGGTCTTGTTTTGTTATGTCTGTTTGGTCAAGTCCACCTAAAGGCATCATTGTCTGTACTTTTGAGTCACGATTGACATCACTTACTTCGGTATATTCAGGTGTCATTCTACGTTCCATTGTATGTATATCCTTTTCAACAGAAGCTTTGGTCTGAACCGTTATATCAATTATACTTTGTTCGTGTGATAATAAAGGGTCTTGCAGATGAGTCTCCTCTTCCTCTTCGTCTCTGTATTCTCTTAAAAAAAATAAACGAATGCTGCGTGAAAAAAAGATTGACAGGTTGATCGCCCAGGAAACTGCATAAAAGAGTGCAAATGTTTTTCTACACATTCATTTAGTCCTTACACACTTACAAGAAGCTCATGATAGCTGTATATCGCAGACCTAAGTACCATTGCTTGAAATGACATGGTCACTTCTGATTAAGTTACATGAAATTTTAATTGCTGCTGGTTCGTGTAGAATGTTAACAAGCGTTTGCTACAATTAGATGAAGCGTGGAAGTTTTACTAGCGACATAGTGCAATTTCAGAACTGACGATGTATGTATTGTTTTGTTAATATTTGTACCTGTGTTAATATTCTTTCTGTGTGTTAACTTGAAATACAGAATTTTTATACTCTATAACTATATGTTCCACTTATACAATTTAAAGGAGTATACAACTTATTCAGACATCAAAATCTGCAGTAAAAAGGTATCAGTCTCTCGTGTAAAGATAATTTCTGATGACTGTTCGATAGGCACATTTTCTACATAAGAAGTAACTCATGTTTACCACTGTACTCGTCTATGTCACGTAGGAACACATAAACTTACTCATATAAAATTCGCAGACAGCACAGCTATGTAACAACTTGTTTATTTCTGAACTTATAGTATGAGCCCTCAATCTTTTAGTTAGAAAATTTTATATCCGATGATCATAGTTTCGTTTCAAAATTCGATAAAATGAGGGTCATGACGGCACTATAATAGTAATAATAATAATAATAATAATAATAATAATAATAATAAATTCTTTATTTCATGAAGGTAAGCACATTAAGTGAAAGTACATACATTACATTACACTTATTTACAATGTGGCCTTCAAACAGCAAATGAAACAATAAAACAAGAAAGAAAAATAATAGAAGAAAAAAGGCACATTATCAATCATTCTAAAACATACACGAAATAACACATACCTGACAAACACTCTAAGATTAATAACATAGTATTTATGGTAACAATACAATTAAAAGTAAAAATCTAAAACATTAACATACATAGTATTCATGTCATACAGACATGATATTAACAGATAGATATTAACACATTAATATATTTATGAAAATTGCAAATGTAATAAAAATTTCTTTAAGTTATATTTAAATGAGTTCAATGAATTTACTTATATACAAGGGTAAAGCGTTCCAAATATGACTACTATGATAGGTAAACGTATCCTTCATGTAATTAGTTTTGTGCTTTGGTAAAACAAGATCGCGTCGTTTTGTAGATCTTAAAACATATTTTTCATTGTATGCAAATGCTAATAGATCTGACATATAGTCAGGAAATAATTTATTCTTGCATTATTGCTGAATGGTAAATAAACCTATCGTTAAAAGTCAACCAGCTAACTTTTGAAAGAAATCTATGGAATGTGTATTAAATGGACTTTGTAAAATGATACGAGCAGTACGTTTTTGTTGTTTAATAATCTTATTTATATCGCATTTAGAATGAACGCCTTTACCCCATACAGAACAGCAATAATCAAAACATGGAACAATGTATCCGTTATAAAACATGTTCATCATATCATCATTTAAATATAATTTAATTTGTTTTAAGAGTGCTATTTTCGCATTTACTTTCTTGCATACTGATGTGATTTGAATATCCAAAGAAAGAGTATTATCAATATAAATGCCTAAAACGTTTTGAGACGTTTCGTTTTCAATATGTATACCGTTAATGGAAAGCTTTAATTTTTGGATATATTCTGTTTTTTGATGAAACTAACATACATTTTGATTTATCTGGATGCAATGGCATGTTATTCCGAGAACACCAACTTGACACAGCATTTATACTTTCTTGGAGGTTTAATTCAATGACATTTATATCTTTGTGAGAATCATGGATTGTTGAGTCATCAGCAAACAAATCATGTTATTTTCATGTTATTAGAAATAATACTAATATCGTTTATGTATATTAAAAATAACAATGGACCTAGGATTAACCCTTGTGGAACTCCAGACTTTATACACATCGGTTCAGATAGTTTTAAATTTATTTTTACCCGTTGCATTCGGTTACTTAAGTACGACTTGAAAAGAATTATAGAGCGATGTGAAAAGTGATGCTTTTTCAGTTTATGTAACAAAATATCATGGTCAACCATATCGAAAGCTTTTTGCCTTAAGCCTTAAGCCATGCGTCAATTAAACGCGTTTAAGCTGTATTACAAGAATGTTTTGGTCTAAACCCGGATTGTGTTATATGTATAATGTCCGTAGATTGAAAAAATAAATTAAGCTGGTTTGCAATGTGCCGTTCAAAGATTTTAGAAAGTGTTGGCAAGATTGATATAGGATAATTTGAAGGGTCAGTTTTCAAACCTTTTTTAAATATCGGAATTACAAATGCTTCTTTCAACGAATCTGGAAATATTATGTTTTTGATACTAGTGTAATTATGTGAGCTATAGCGGTTGTTATAAAATCCCCACAGTGTTTCAGAATTTTTGGACCTATACCGTAATGACCTGTAGCTTTCTTTGCGTTAAGTGTATTTATCGAACTGGTTATGTTTCAATTTCTCGTGAAGATATTTCTCTACTTTTGTGAAGTTATTTGTAAAAAAATCTGTTTTCTGGATGATGTTTGCAATATTAACAAAATGATAATGAAGTGCATTCAACATATTACTTTCACCTTAAATAATTTTATCATTTACTCTTAGTGTCTTAGGTATAGATATATCATTTGAAACATCGTCATTATTACAAAATGTCCTGATAGATTTCCATAAGTCAGATGCACGTGTATTATTCATAATGGCGTCGGTATAAAACATTTTCTTACTTTTCCTTATAAGGTATGCAACTTTGTTTCGCATTTCTTTGTAATTGTCAAATTGTCTATTTTTATGTAACTTATTTCTTTGTAAAATTGCCTTTTTGATTTCATCATTTATCCATCCAGGCTGAGTAAATTGTTTTACTCGCTTGACTTAAATAGGCGCGTGTTTCAACAAAATATCGTTAATTAATTGATAGAAGTAGGTCAGGGCCTCGTTCGGATCACTAAAAAGTTCAATAAAATCTATGGATGACATAGCCAGACTATTTTGAAATTCTTTCTCATTTAACTTTTTAAAACAGCGATATTGAATAGCCTTATGCTCTGTTTGTTTCACGAGCTCAGGTTTAGTAACTCGAGTACAGCAAACAGGAAAATGAACTATATTGTTCACCTGGGTACCATTGGCCGTTATACAAGATCAGCATAGGGTCGCAGAAAACAAAGTAAACGGTAAACAGCGATTGTTAAGTTTTCAAGTCGATGTAAAAGTTTCGTGTTGTTTGAACACCGATAAAACAAAATAAAGTCAAGGTCATCAATGAAAAAGGTGTGAAAAAAACATGGTAACTTGTTTACAAAACTACATAAAAAGTCTACATTTTAAGTTTGAAGCTATAGACAAGAAAGTATTCTAACCGGTCATAGTCAATGTCATCAAAGTTAAAGGGGCATTCCATACGACGGGCCGAGTACTTTCTCAAAATGAATGTATGTAAAATAATGAATAAACAATATTGTTTTTCAAGAAGAACATTTATCGAGAAATTTCTCGTTTACGTACGGTGTGAAAATATACCGACGTTTTATAATAAATCGCTGTCCACTCAAATATTATCAAAAAGTGCTTATGGAGGTTTTACGGAACAACAACACGTATGATTAATGCTTATTTCACCGATGTTTGCTGATATATTTAACTGAAACTTTCAGATTTGGTGGCAATCCTTTCTATTGTTTGAAAAAAATGAGCTGTCACTCATGAGTGACAAATGCTTCCGAAGTGGCGATGCTGGAATATGGCTCTTGTGTATTGCACTAGTATTCATTGCCAAACTTCCCCATATTCAAACTTTAGTACAAAATCATTGCATATTAAAGCAAGGTGATCTGGCAGAAAAATTTACAGAAAGGCAGATAATTAAAAAATAAGGCAATATACTTTCTGAGAGTTATAGTTCTTGGGCACTGCACTTACCCACAATGTCCTCTTTCACTGTATCCAATTTAAACGGATTTCCTTCAGCACCTAAAGAGTTATGCTCTGGATAAGAAAATGTAAGAAATGGGGATGATAAAAAAGGCAAGGTAAACACTTCCTCCCATTGGGCTCTATCACTGTATGTAGTTCCTAGTGATTCCCTTGAATACTTTTGGAGTTATGATCCGGACAAGAAATTTCACTAAATGGAGATAATTTAAAAATAAGGCTAACTAAGGTTATTGTTCTTGGGTACTGCACTTCCCCATAATGTCTTCTATCATTGTATTCAATTTGAAATATCCTTTAGTACTTTTAGAGTTCAGTTATGGAAAAGAAAATGTTTCGAAGGGGATAACTAAAATATAAGGCAAAGCAGAGTTAGCGTTCTATTCTGCAATTTCTCTCATCGTGCTCTATCACTGTACGAAGTTTCAAGTAATTCCCTTTAATAATTTTGGAGTTATGCTCCGGGAAAGAAAATTCAATAAAGGGAGACAATTAAAAATGGGCTAAATAGGGTAATGGTTCTTGGGTACTGCACTTCCCATTAATGTCCTTTTACATTGTATTCAATTTGAGCACATTTTCTTCAGTACTTAGAATTAAGCTCCGAACAAGAAAATGTATCAAATGGGATAAATAAAAAAATAGGAAAAATTGTGTTAAAGTTCTTGCACATAGCCTTTTCTGTCATCGTGCTCTATCACTGCATGGAGTTTCAAGAAATTCCCTTTGATAATTTTGGAGTTATGCTCCGGGGCAGAAAATTCAATAAAGGGAAATAATTACAAAATGAGGCTAAATATGGTTTTGGTTCTTTGGCTCTGCACTTCACCTTAATGTCCTGTCTCATTGTTTGTAATTTGAACAAATTTCCTTCTGCACTTTTAGAGCTAAGTTCAGGACAAGAAAATGTTACAAAGGGGGGTAATTAAAAAAAGGCAAAGAAGAGTTATGGTTCTTGCATACTGCACTTTCTCTCATGTGCTCTATCACTGTATGAAGTTTCAAGTAATTCCATTTCATACTTTTGGAGTTATACTCCGGACAAGGACTGACAGACGGACGGACAAGTCTATTTTTATATGCCACCCGAAGTTTCTCCGGGGGCAAAAACAGCGTTATTTAAATTTGTCCCAAGTTTAGGTTATGCCCCTTTAAATATTGAAATTCTTTGCAAAACTAAACACACGGTCCTTATTTCGTTGCTGTACTTCCAAAACAAGAACGTAGGTCAACAGTCAAGGTCATCCAAGGTAAACGGTGAAATCTGTTTGCAAAACTTAACGCATCAAATGTCTACGCTTAACGGTTTTTGGACTCCGTGTCTCATGGTTTTGGACAGGAAGTATTTTTAAATTAGTCTATATAATACGTATGAGTGGGACAGGGCCAGGTTTGTCCCAAGGGGTATAAGTTAAATACTCTTGGTAGAGGACCACTAGATGATGCTACATGCTAGATCTGCTTATAATTGCTTAAAATTTAGCCTCTTGTATTCGAAGAAGGTCAAATATAGCAAATTTTAGTACAGCAGGTCAATAACTCTGTAAGTAAATGTTCTATCTGACCCATAATCAAACTTGATAGAGACCGTGTGGTCATACACATTCTATACACATTAGGTACTAGTGCTCTAATGATGTAGCTTCAAGTGTGTAAACAATGTGAAATATAGCAGATTTTGCTCTATCAGAGGCAATAATTCTAGAAATACTTGTCAGATCTATATTATAAATTATTGTGGCCATTCAATTTTTACTTACTTTAATTGAATAGGATTGATTTAGAAATGTGGATGCTAAAGAGTGTCAACAAACTGGGTGTACGATGGACGACGGACATTCATTGATCCTGAAAGCTTACCTTGATCCATTGGCTCATGTGAGCTTAAAAGCATCATACTTTTGTCGCAACCTTTTCATATCTCTGCTAATTACACAAAACATTTAACTGGAAAGTTTAAACAGAACTGGAAATTAAAGAAAAATTGTTTGAGAAACACAACCTATTTTCAGAAGTTTAGAATGGATCATAATGATCATTACCCTTATAAAGGCTGTCAATATTTCAAAATGCTAGATGATCCAGCCAATTTAAAAGAAAAGGGCTAAAAGTATTATCTAGCCGGTTGGCGAGGCTTTTGGAAATTAGCTCTGTTTGCAACAAAAGTGCTAGTTATAGAGCTAACATGTAAACGTTAAGTACATGCAAACTTCTCAAAAAAGATCAATGTTTACATTTTCACGACACAAAGTACAGAGACATATCACAGTACATTAATAAGAAGTATTGTTAAGTTGTCATAAACCTAGTTAATACAAACAAACAACATGTATGTGAGCATTTGAATATTCTAGGTTTTAATGTACCGGTACTGGTTAGTTTTATCAGAACGCATCTAACTGGATGGAAAGAGATTTCAATTTAATTACGATGTTGATTTATGTTGCTACACTGTGTATACCCTTTGCTGTTTGTTAAATGTTATAACTATGTGGAGAGGATTGTGCTAATCGGGTTATCCTGAATCTGATTCAGGATAATAAATGTACGTTTACTTTTCCTTTCAGATTTTTAAGATACCCAGTATTAGTACATCTTTATGCATTGGTCAGGATAAACACCATTCACTCAGTTTTAACCTTGTATGCATCTTACTTCTAACATAAAATGTGCTACGTTAATAATTAAAATAGTGTGTGCATTTTTATTTTAACAGGTTCTCATACATATGCTGTAGTCACTGTCTCTACGTATTGTGTACATTGTTATATGTGTTATGCTTGTTGTTACATAGTCGGTCAATAGCTAATCATAACTAATGTTAATTGTATTACCCCATACTGACAACAAATAAAATTTGTATGTATGAACGAGACGAGAAGGTAATTGATATCATGAACACATTTTCCTCTTTTCATGGCGATTTTAGAGCAAGACAGATAATCTGTCCGTTCTGGTCGCATTTGTCAAGCCGTTAGAGTCAAATGAATGATATGTTGTAAAGACCTAGAAAATGTTAGTAGTTGTTTCAAAAGACCCCAACGACTGATGCCAGAAGAAATCTGCTGAATTATGCAATAATCTAGCAAAACGTTTCAATTTACTCTGCATCATAGTTTTTATCTTTGAACCATTTTCATGTACAAGTTTCTTTTAACATGAAAAAATCCGATTATGCATTCAAATTCCAATAAATTTATTTAATTGCGACTATGCTCTTAAACTTTAAATCAACCAAGCTTCTGGCACACTTGTAAGATTTAGAAAATGTTAAGTAATGTAGTTGAAGCAAAAATGCACAGTTTGTGTCCTGTACTGTAGTAAGTTTAATTAATTTTAAAATCAAAGCAATGCAAGTACTGGTAGGACGGTTGTGTTGGAATGTGTAAATTAAGTTTAGGCAAGCAATACTGAAATGCTAAACTCCAAGAGATATACTGAAAAATACACTCCAAGACGTGAAAATGTCCACAATAAGACGTGAAAATGTTAACTAATTTATTTTGTGAAATGCTGTTCAACTATTAAGTAAAATTTGAAATGTTCAACCACAAAATACTGAAATACTCAGACCGAGACGTTGAAATGTGAACACTGGCAAGATGATGACCAATGTCTAGGAAATGAAAACTATTTTTGAAGTTCTCTCAAACTTGGGTTTGAGGTTGCAGATTTATAAATGAAGTTGAATTTAGTTTCAATTTATATGTTGTGACTGCAATGAAACAGCCCTGAAAATATAGTACTGAACAGTTTGAGTTTAGTTTGGAGAAACTATTGTCAGTCAGAATTTGATAACTTCAGTTTAATCAGCCGTGCTACCCACGAGCACAGATAGTAAACAAACACTGTTATGCAAACAAACACTGTATACTGAAAGTGATCTCAGTACGGATAATGAAACTGTTCTGACAGGAACGTGTCCAATGTTACATTTATGGGCTCAGTTTTTCTCTTACTAACCAGCAACCAATGATTATTATAGCTTTGGTTGATGTATGCATAAATGGTTGTTAAAGGTCTTTAGAACAAGAACTTTTTATTTTTTACGACTTAGCCGAAAATCGTATCCTGTGTCCAGCGCATTAGCATATATCCCTAGAAGTGTACTTACTCTTATATTAGGGAAACAGGTTGTCAGCATATTTCCAAAAATATTCAGTTTTTAAAAGCAAAATTAAAATCTGCTACAGTAGTACTTGTTTCATACAACTCTGAAATCAAAGGTATTCAAGTCAAGTCAAAATATTTTTAGTACACTTAATTCAGTTTTTTACTTGACTTGTATACTAGTAGTCACTAAAATGTGACAGTAATTATTTAAAATAGTGTCATCCTTTATGACTGGCCATATTTTTTCACAGTTGCGAGTGACAATGCCAAGTCGAGAATAAACATTGACCAAATACGGCAACTTTAGATCTAAGTAAACAGAGACACATATTTTAAATTCAGATTACTTTTGAAAACATTTTTTACTCGAGAATCCGCTATCGAAGATACGCAACGATAGTTTTTGTGGTTCATATAATGTCAAGACACAAGTAAGTTTTGTCGGAAAAAAGCACGAACAAAACCAACAACAACAAAAACACCTAAAAGCAATTTAAGCGCAGAACACGGTTTAAACAATGCCCCAGTGTGCACTTTTTCAAAGATGGTGGACGAATTCTCATCATCGCACATCCGGGTACTGACACATTACTTACAGTCGGGAATGGTGATTCCTCGGCTTTCATCGGTCTCTATGCATATTTAATTTTAAAATGTACAGTAACAAAGAACAAAAATGAAAGAAGACGACAGTCTACGATTAGCTTGTAACTACATGTATCAAACTGTTTTATAATAATTCTATGTTGTTAAAAGCGTTTTGTTTCATTTGAAATGAATTTGAACTTGCATATGAGTCTACGGTAAAAACTGAGGTTTCACCTTTTACCGAATGTAGAAATAAACGCGACCTAATATTCCGATTAGTTTACTGGTCAGTATGATGTCACGGCGAAGCCGGAAATAGGACAGCGAGATTATATAACTGTCGGTATGCTACTTTATGTATAAATAAGCAGTCTGGAGAAGAAAATAAATCGTTTTGCATTTATACGAATGTGCGATTTCGTTTGGGCAAACTGTACCATTGATTCTGGGATGAAAGCATTGATACACTACTTTTGCAACTAATATACAGTCGACTCTCGAAAGTTCGAACCCGGATAATTGGAACACCCCCGATTATTCGAACACATTTTCGGGTCCCGAATTTTTTCCTTCTAAATTCAATATGTTCTACTACGGTTAATCGGAACCCGGATAATCGGAACTTTCGAACTGATATTATTGTCCGCTCATTAATAAAATAGTGTGAATAACTCCGGAAAGTTCGAACAGTGTCGTTCGGAAAATTAATTTCATTTGAAAAGGTTAAGTCCAGCAGGTAACCTCCACATCGTCAACGAGTAGAAACCGGCATCAAAGATTTACATAAAAGAACTTCCATTAAAAACTCTGTAATCGATTACGTTCCTACACAGGTTTTAGTACACTTCACTCTAGACAGAACGGCGTTCTTACAGAACGGTCTTTAGTACCATCTCCAATATGGCCGACATGCTCACTCCGGAAAATTCGAACTACCGAAAATTCGAACAAATTTTGCTTCGCCGAGGGTGTTCGAGTTTTCGAGAGTCGACTGTACTGTAGATATTTCTCCGCTTCGAACTATTTCTTTCGGCGGATTTGCCTTTGTCTTTAGGAACGTAGTAACTCCAAAATCGGTTTAGGCAATTCTGTTGGCGCTGGCAATTCTGTTGGCTATCTTTCGACATCCGTCCGCAAAACGCTCTTATTCATTACGAAAGGGGGATAATTCAAAATCAAGAGATTTAAACATCCGCCCTATCAACAAGTATTATACTCAGATTCAATTTTACCTGTTTTCTATAATGAGGTGGTTTTTTCAGTCAAAGACCTATAAACTTATTATATATCTTTGTTTCAGTTATATTCTTTAGAACATTTATGGTAATTTTCCTGACACTTATATTACAACACCGAGTTACGCGCATTGAGCTTTGTCAAAAAAACATCAAATATTCTTTATCGAAGTACGCATAATCTAAAATAGATAGTGTCCTAAGCTTTTTCTCTCTTACTTCCCGCGGCACAATAAAACTGTTTTTTTCGACGTAGTCGTATACTTTTGATTTGAACTTCCGTTGGTATGGACGCGTTGCTAACCAACTTCGTTATAATGTGACCAATCAGAATCTGCAAATTATTGGCTAGCGTTTCGGTACCGGAATAAGCAGTGTACTGCCCGGGAGCCTTCTGAAACACAAAATGTGTATATGTTTTTATATTATAGTTATTTATAATAAATCATGTTGCAAAAAAAGAAAAAAACAGACACGTTATGTCAAGGTTTCTGGACAGTACGAAGATCAACTTTTGTATTCAACGAGGTGTTGTCCGGGGCCGGACATCTAGCGTCATTGATTATTGGCTAGCGTTTCGGTACCGGAATAAGCAGTGTACTGCCCGGGAGCCTTCTGAAACACAAAATGTGTTTATTACGTCGACCATCTTTTTTTTTTAAAGATATTACTTGTTTTAATTGTATATAGACTGGAATAGTTTAGTGATTTATTCCAATGATTTTAACAAATTGTTTCCTTTGTCGCTTAATTTCGCTTAATTATGTGTATTTTATATACCTTTTGTAGTATTTTTGTTAAGTTTTTCCCCTTTTTGCACTCAAATATAAGCCACAATCTCAGGCAGTGATCTTATGTATAATAAATCCTGTATCCGGAGACAATAGAATCAATCTGTTTTTTTTTCTCCATTGATAAGACCTTTTTGACGTAAGCTGAAACGTAAATGTTAACAGCAACGTACTTTGAAACGAGGACTTTCTCACATGTAATAAAACAATTAAAGTACTCAAGTACTAAAAGGCGGTCGTGTGTGCAAATTGGCTTTAAAAAGAAAGATTTTAATCCGGTCATTTTAGCAAATATTTACAAATTCAATTGTTTACATGATGGTCTGACTTTTTTTACCAATTTAATTCATATTTTAACCAAAAAATATTATTTTCATATATGAAATACTATGTTTGCATATGAAATTCTATTTTCGCGAATACTGCTATTCGAGCTTCTCCGGTTAAACAATGCCGTTTCTCTCCGCTAAGTTTAATGATGTGGCTATATCAAAACCTTTTTTTTCTGTCAGGAAACGACAAACTGCACTATCGTGCTTTAATCATTTAGACAGGATTGTGTTTATCATCACGAAAGCAAATAGACAATCCGGCACTACTTTGTGTTAAGTGTTCGCGCTTAAAATCTGCCTCTAGGTTTCTCTGGTGATCGGATTCGCGCCAATTTTTTTTTCGTTTTTATCAAGGCGTTCGCCTTAACTATGAATAACAACATTAAAAAAGAGTACAGTTGTTTGCGACTTAAATACAATAGCTGTAAGTATTTTTTGATATTTTATCAAATAAACACATGTCTAGATTACGTGAAATGACCTTATTCTAGGTATTTTCTTCCGCAGGTATTCTTAACATGTGTTTGTTTCACAAAGCATCAAAATTACTTACAGCCCATGTATTTACCATAACGTCTATTTCAACAAAGTGAAAAACAAGTCTATACTGCAATTGCAGTGGTGCAAACTATATATAAAAATGCAGAAATCTAAAACAGCGTGTTCAAATAATAAATATAAGGTACGTTCAAGGCCACTACTTTCAAATTTGACTGTGCTGTCAAAGTTTTTATGACAATTTGACTGTAATACATTTCGTGCACCTGTGGTTTTGTGCAAATCATACTTGTAAAAATTAAATTGTGATTTCCGTACAGATCTAGAATAACATATCACATATTGTTATTGTACTGAACTAAGTAAACCACATTTACATTGTATGATTGAAAAGAAACTATAGGTACATTTTTGTTCATGTTTAATGTACAGTCTGTATAAGACGGGTGCGATTTGGTACTTTTGAATTTGGAAAGGATTAATAGAAGCACGTCTGATGCGTTCGATTAAGCTTTTTTAATTCTCAGAATTAATTCCATCAATGCCGGAAGACTGGTGCGATTAAGTAGTCCTCAATTAGGAATTGATTCCTAGAAGCACTTCTGAAGCGCTACCAGCACCATTATCCCCGCATGTGGAAACGAAATTTGGTGTATATGTTCTATATTATTCTATTGGTACATAATCACTAGTGTTGTAATCTTTAAAAACAGTTTTGGCCTATCTCCTTAGTGAAGGGCTTTGCTTATTCCTAAAAAAGAATCGTTCGATTCAGAATCAGTTCTGTTACATGACTTTATGATTCTAGAACCACCAAATCGCACCCATCAATACTCAAGAGCGTTTCCGATTTAGCTAATCGGGTTACCCTAGAAAACAGAGTTAAAACATTTCGAGTAAGACCAGTGTGCAAACGCATAATCTCTAACCTATACGACTCTTGTAACCACATGTTTCTCACTGGTTAGCCAGGACTGGCGAAAAAGATTAAAGACTATGTGCTGACTTTATTGAGTTGGGTTCCTACATAAGTTTTATCAATTTGTTAGGAGAGATCGTGCCGTAAGTCACACTAAACATGAATCAAACTAAAGCATATATGTTCAAAGTTGATAAAAAACAATGTATACAATGTACCTCCTCGAACGTTTAAGCTGTATTAATAGAGACAAATTATGCCACTGCACATGCACGTACATAGCTAAAATCAGAAACGCTCTTCGTGTCAGTATACGTTATAAGATAACTAAAATGATTTTTAAATACTGTAAAACGTTTTAAATCTGCGGTACAAAATAGTTTCACATGTTTTGAAATTGCCGAATCGCACCAACTGTCAAAGTAATATGTACAGCATATCGCGGACATACATTTCTAGGATAATAAGAGAAAAATAGCATTAAGGTTGCATTTGATCCAGATATTTGCTGTCACTTTTTTAACACTGAACACTTTTTAGAATACTCCTTAAAGTACAACATCCATGATGTTATAAAGAATGAAGTATCCGCTGGTGTCAAAATATCAAATGTTTTAACCGAAACCGCTCTTCTGAAGTGAAGCCATCAGAGTATAAGATAAATAATGCCTAGTTGAACATGGTTCATAATACGGGTCACTAGGTCAAATGTCAAGGTCACATGGGCTCCAGATAGTAAATTATTGCGGACGCTAAATCTCCAAAACCCATTGTCAGTTGAATGATACTTCACAAAAGTGATATGTACCATGCCTAGTTGTGCATGGTAATGTTTCGGGGCACTAGGTTAAAGTTCAAGGTCACAATTGCTCGAGAAAGTATAATCTTGTGGACGCTAAATCTCCCAAACCCTAGGTCAGAATTTAATGATACTTCACAGAAGTGATACGTTCTATGTCCAGTTTTGCATAGTGCACGTTTTGGGTCACTTTGGGTCAAAGGTCAATGTCACAGATGCTAGAGGTAGATAAAAACTTGTACGCTTTAAATTTCCAAAACCTCTGGTCACAATGTAATGATATTTACGGAAGTGATTAATACTATGCCTTGTTGTGCATGGTCTATGTTTTGGGTCACTAGGTTAAAGGTCAAGGTCACAGTGGCACGATATAGTAAATTCGTGTGCGCTCTAAACTCTTAAACCCCTGGTGACAGGGGTTCGACAAAATAAAATATTGTGCGCTCTTAATCTCCAAAACCCCTGGTCATAATTTAATTGTACTTCACTGAAGTGGTACGTACAACACCTTAAGTTGTGCAGGTCCAATAATGAAAGCATCAAATGTAACATAAATTTTATATACTGTGTCAGTTGGGTGTTTGGGAATATTCATCACCTTCAGTGATAATTTCTTCTTATGACTCAGTTTGATTTCAGTAATACATGTAAATGAAATTAAAAAATGATATGTGAATCAAATTGCTCGTTTTACCTTCCAAAAATCCAGCAACCATAATAACGTGCATAATAATAACGTAATAATGCAGCCATTGTCTCCCTTTGAAATTAATACCGGTGGCTTTTTTAGGGTAGCATACGTTGGTGTCATGTATTTTGATGATTTATATTTGCGATGATTTCATTTGGCATAATTAATGGCGACCGTCAATATAGCTAAAATTAACGCCCACTGAAACAGAACTGAGTTAGAAATACATGTACACTTAATCAGTGATGTTGTACTTTAAAGATTGGTACTTGTGTTGTTTGAGAAATCCCCAATTTATTTCCGAAGTACATATTTCATTAACGAGAATAACGTTTGAGTTAGAAAAGTCTATTTAGAGACTCCAGAATTACGTATTAAGGTCTATTTAGAGACAAACTAGAGACGTAAAACTAACACAAAGACAACATAATAAAGATAAAGATTAGCCCGAGAACTTCTGCGTAATCCGGTTTAAAATGATTGACAGTAGAGATTTAGCCGCGTCTTATGAAAGGCAGATATAAATATTGCTGCATTTAAAATTCTCGAGGCCAGAACTAAACTAAACAATGGCAAATATTAAAATTTATTTTATTGTTACAATATCGGAAAATGTAACACATTTTCACTGAATATGGTTGGCATGTCATGCGCCATTTATAACACTTTTAACGTTCCGTTTGAAGTTGCAAGCACTTTCACTAGATGTCACGGCAATTTTATATAATAACCCATCGTGTTATTCTCTATGAAATTTTACATCCATAACTGGTCAGAATAAATGGAAAAGAGTTATTGAAATATAGAATGAGACAAAAACTGAAAAGACGATATTTTCTATAATATTAGTTAAGCTGATTTGGTGCAGGCCGGTACCATGAACCAGACTGCCCAGATCATTTTACGCTACCGCATCAACGATTGTGTAATTATACATGTAGTACGGAACAATATTGTGAGAGAAAAGCAAAAATATCTGATTTTCACGAGCAACAATTCTAACCCGTAAGTAATGTTAAGTATTTCCTAGCAATCTGGAAAATAAATCCTTTTAATGAATCGGTAAGTACTGCTTTTTCCAATATTGCAGATATATGTTCCAATATTAAGATCGTTCAAGTTCGAAGCGATACATTTGACCAAGACATTTGTCAATATATATATATATATATGTATATATATGTATATGATAAGGTTGTTAGCGATTGCCTATAAGTTACCTTGCGACATCATTTTGTGCTTTTTCTCTTCTATATCTTCTACATCTGAAATGCAATGTACAAATATTAAAAACAGCAAATGACTGAAGGCACTAGAGTGGTTTGGTCTGAATGAATCTGTCATTCATTTGCAGCAGAAATTTTAACTAGTATTGAATGCTGTATACTAGAAAACTTGCAAAAAATATATGCTGTCAATGTCTTCATTGAAAAAGGAGCGAAAATACTGTACAATGTATTTTGAAACAAATTTACAAAACTGCACATATAGTTCAAACTTCATGACTGTAGCTTCACAAAATATAATTGTCAATGCCATCAAGGGTAAATATTATTATTTGTTCATAGTATCCTAATTTCGTTGCCGTACTGTACAAGCAAGAAATAGGGTCAACAGGTTGAGGCTATCCCAGGTAAACGTTTAAATCTATTTGCAAAACTTAACACACGGTTGAAATTACATCACTTTTACTTAAACAACAAGAACGTAGCTCGAAAGGACTTCGCCAATTTGACCACATGGGCATTATATTTGTGGGATAAGACCACTAGACAACGCTCCCATATATCAAGACCTTACAAATATCGACATAAAAATTCATTTCTATACAAGACTATGAAAGATTATCATTCCCGGGATGAGGCCAATTATGACCGCAGGGGTATAATACGAACACTCTTGTTAGAGGCTCACTAGGCAATGCTACTTATTAAATATCTAAGGTCTATACTCAACAGTTTTTGGACAGGAGCACATAGTATTTCCTTATTTTATTCAATATATTAGTGATCTCTGAAGCAGAACCAGTTTTGACCAAAGCCTTATTTGAACAATCTTGCTCGAGGACCACTAGGCAATGCTACACACTAACTATCTAAGATCTGGACTCATGTTTTTTCAGACGTTTATATAATACATGTGAGTTAATCCGGGGACAAGAACAAGGCTAATTTTGTCCCAAGGGGTATTCCTAGGTTGAATACTATTGGTAGAGGACCTCTAGATTATCTGCTTATAATTGCTTAATAACTATGTAAGTATATGTTCTCTATAAGTATATATTATCTATCGAACTTGATAGAGATCGTGTGGTCATACACATTCCGTCTGCATTTAGTTATAACTGCTCAAAACATGTAGCATCACGAGTGCGAACAAGGTCAAACAGTTTGCTCTATTAGGGGCATTAATGCTAGAACTATTAGTCAGAACTATACCAAAATGTGACCGAGATTTTGTGGCCATTTCAGTTATACATTATAGAACTGAATAAGATTGATTCGGAAATATGGATTCTTGAGTGCCAACAAGCTAATTTTGAATGTACGATGGACGAAGAACATCCATCGATAGTAAAAGCTTATCTGGTCCTTTGGCTCAATTGAACTTAAATAGCATCATACTTTTGTTGCTATCTTTTAATATCTATGCTTATTACAAACATAAACAACATTTGACTGGAAATTTATAACAGAAGAGGAAATTAATGAAAAAATATTTGCAAAACACAACACATTTTCAGAAGCTTTGAATAGTTTTTAATACTTCTTTGACTTGAAAAGTCTTTTTCAATTTCAAAATGTTAGATAAATCACCTCAGTTGTTAGATGAAAAGGGCTTAAAGTATTCTCTTTAGAGTTGCTTTACATTATTATCATCTAGCATTGTGGCTACTTTAAATTTAGGTCTGTTTACAAAAGTGCACATGTTAACTTAAAGTGTAAGCAAAATCTAAGAGAAAGATCACTGTTTCAATTTTCGCGACAAAATGTACAGGAACATATCATGATAATCATTTATAAATTTTTTTTTTAAGTTATCATAAAAAGTTAATACATTGTGCAACACTGTGCGAGCCTTTGAATATTCTAGGATTAAATGTACTGGACGGCTTTATTTAAAGGTATCTAACTGGATGGAAGCTGTTAAGGAGATATCAGTGTAATTTCGAGACGAGAAAGTACCTGACTTTGTACACATGTACACATGATAAAGGGCTACAGAAGTCAGTATATGGTCATATTATATCATGAATACATCTCCAACGATTCCCCATTCCATGACGATTTTAGTGTCAGTCCGGTTCGGTTCGCATTTGCCTAGTCGTTAGAATCATAGTAATGAAATATCATAAGAAGACCTAGAAAATGTTAGTAGTTGATTGAAAAGACTGCAACAAAAAACATACAGCACAAACCGCGTATAAAAGCTATTCTGAAAGCTATTTTTATGAATCGACTTTTCACAGTGGAACACAGTAAAACTAAGTTAGACATATAAGATATTCTTTTGAAAAGGAAGGGCTATAATGAGATAACCGCTGAGCTGTTGTTGTATGAGTTTAACGCCTGTTCCAACCGTATTGTCGTCAATTTAACAGGCATTTTAACTATCATTACTGGGAGGACCAGTTTTAGACTCTCATCCTCCGTAAGATAAAAGCCAGCTTTCTCACATAAAGAGATACGGTCGCTAGCAAGTCTCGGTTTCATGACACACAGTCTATGAAAGGTTAAGGTGTGTCTAAGTCAGCGACCCTAACCACTCGACTACGGAGGCGGACCGAAAAACTGAACTGTTGTCACCATGAAGATTTACATCCACAGATCTTTAGAGTTCTTCGCAAATTTGATAGTCTTAAACTTGTATTATCTTTTTCAGATAAATATAAAACTCCTCTAAATCAATGAAACACTGGTCATCTTTTTCAATAATGTGAAATGTTTAGTTAAGTTTCATAATCCATTAGTACCTAAAAAGAATATTAATGTAAAATTGGCTGAAAATACTACGGAAACGTATATTGACCCCCTTTATATATATATGAATTAAGTTCCTAAAATGTCATCTTATTTAACGGTTTATCTAAGAAGGGAGTTACAAAGTAGTTTTTTGTGTTTAAATTAAGAAATAGGTTTTGATCAGCAATTCATACCCTTTTTACCAAATTCATTGTAGTAGATCTACATAGTGAAAGTTTTGATTAATTTGTGCTGAAATGTATATAAACTTAAATGGTAGATAAAGTTAAAAGTGATGAAGAAATATGTCTTTGTTTTTTTGTCACTGTTATTTTGGCAGGATGTATGTAACTCATTAGTTTAGTAAAACATGTCAAAACAAATTTCTTATGTTTATTTCCATTTTATATAATAGCTTATTTTCGTAAAATTATATTTCTGCCGAAAACTATCAAAAACTGCAGTACATGACTTTTACAACCTACATCTACAAAGACTAACCAGCACAAATATCTCCTAGATTCCCTTATGTTATATTTAAACAAATGATTAAGTCACAAGTATTTGATGACTTATATATAATACACGCATATCTTGAAGGTCTATTACTAATCGTAACAGGCGTCTCCTCGGAAGGAAAAATATGACATACTGCATCGAATGTGACCATATTGTGTTGACAATTTGAGTTAAAAAAAAAGAATTTATAAATTATCTTTTGCCTTTTCAAAGACGAAAGTAGGTTTTCCAGTTTTCAAACATCTTTGTAATGTTCCAGAAATCTCACAGAGAGAGGCTGTAAATAGGTTGTACATAAATAAGCATGCCTATTTTGAATTATAATTGAAGAACTTTACTTCAAATGATGTGCAAAGTATATCTTTGACTGTTTATAACATTCAATAAAGCGGAAGTAGGACAAAAAGACCACCCATGTCAATTTAAGGAAATAAACAAACATTCAATCGTTTTTCTGCAGCAGTACATTGAATTTCAATCAGGGAAGTTCTCCAAGGCTATTGTACAGTTTTAGAAGCATTTTCAAACTGTATTTCCCTGTTACAATTCCTGATTTAAAAGAAAATTCGATTTGGTGTTAGTAATGGACCTTTAAGAAAATGTAGAAAATATATAAAGGAGGTCAATAAACGTTTCCGTAAAATACATTCAAGCGTTTCAAATAATCATCATAATGTAATGAACATTACAACTAAGATATATGTATGAATGTATAACCATCCTACTTTATGAGTATTAAAAATGATATAAATGAATCAGTGTAGCCGTCATAAGTTTGCGAAAGTTTTCTCATTACGATTATACAAAACTACGGAAACGTATATTGACCCCCTTTATATATGTTTACATTTTCTTAACTTACCAAGATGTGCGTGTATTATATACAAGTCATCAAATATTTGAGACTAAATAATTTGTTAAAAATATAACATAAAGGAATATTGGATATATTTGGGCTGGTTGTTATTTTTTGTAGATCTATGTGTTGTTTTTATTTGTTTGGGTCACAAACCACAATAAACCACAACAAAGTTTATACTAGGCACATGATTATTATATATGTTTTGATTTAAAAATAATGCTCTTCATTTATAGTAAATACAGATATGCTTAAATTTCAGACAGCTTTGCATTTCAATGTTTTTAAAATTGCAATTGTTATCTGGAATTCTCCTCTAGATATTGTTCAAACCTAAAACCTGTTAAGTAATGTAGTTGAAGCAAAAATGCACAGTTTGTGTCCTGTACTGTAGTAAGTTTAATTAATTTTAAAATCAAAGCAATGCAAGTACTGGTAGGACGGTTGTGTTGGAATGTGTAAATTAAGTTTAGGCAAGCAATACTGAAATGCTAAACTCCAAGAGATATACTGAAAAATACACTCCAAGACGTGAAAATGTCCACAATAAGACGTGAAAATGTTAACTAATTTATTTTGTGAAATGCTGTTCAACTATTAAGTAAAATTTGAAATGTTCAACCACAAGATACTGAAATACTCAGACCGAGACGTTGAAATGTGAACACTGGCAAGATGATGACCAATGTCTAGGAAATGAAAACTATTTTTGAAGTTCTCTCAAACTTGGGTTTGAGGTTGCAGCTTTATAAATGAAGTTGAATTTAGTTTCAATTTATATGTTGTGACTGCAATGAAACAGCCCTGAAAATATAGTACTGAACAGTTTGAGTTTAGTTTGGAGAAACTATTGTCAGTCAGAATTTGATAACTTCAGTTTAATCAGCCGTGCTACCCACGAGCACAGATAGTAAACAAACACTGTTATGCAAACAAACACTGTATACTGAAAGTGATCTCAGTACGGATAATGAAACTGTTCTGACAGGAACGTGTCCAATGTTACATTTATGGGCTCAGTTTTTCTCTTACTAACCAGCAACCAATGATTATTATAGCTTTGGTTGATGTATGCATAAATGGTTGTTAAAGGTCTTTAGAATAAGAACTTTTTATTTTTTACGACTTAGCCGAAAATCATATCCTGTGCCCAGCGCATTAGCATATATCCCTAGTAGTGTACTTACTCTTATATTAGGGAAACAGGTTGTCAGCATATTTCCAAAAATATTCAGCTTTTAAAAGCAAAATTAAAATCTGCTACAGTAGTACTTGTTTCATACAACTCTGAAAATAAATGTATTCAAGTCAAGTCAAAATATGTTTAGTACACTTAATTCAGTTTTATACTTGACTTGTATACTAGTAGTCACTAAAATGTGACAGTAATTATTTAAAATAGTGTCATCCTTTATGACTGGCCATATTTTTTCACAGCTGCGAGTGACAATGCCAAGTCGAGAATAAACATTGACCAAATACGGCAACTTTAGATCTAAGTAAACAGAGACACATATTTTAAATTCAGATTATTTTTGGAAACATTTTTTACTCGAGAATCCGCTATCGAAGATACGCAACGATAGTTTTTGTGGTTCATATAATGTCAAGACACAAGTAAGTTTTGTCGGAAAAAAGCACGAACAAAACCAACAACAACAAAAACACCTAAAAGCAATTTAAGCGCAGAACACGGTTTAAACAATGCCCCAGTGTGCACTTTTTCAAAGATGGTGGACGAATTCTCATCATCGCACATCCGGGTACTGACACATTACTTACAGTCGGGAATGGTGATTCCTCGGCTTTCATCGGTCTCTATGCATATTTAATTTTAAAATGTACAGTAACAAAGAACAAAAATGAAAGAAGACGACAGTCTACGATTAGCTTGTAACTACATGTATCAAACTGTTTTATAATAATTCTATGTTGTTAAAAGCGTTTTGTTTCATTTGAAATGAATTTGAACTTGCATATGAGTCTACGGTAAAAACTGAGGTTTCACCTTTTACCGAATGTAGAAATGAACGCGACCTAATATTCCGATTAGTTTACTGGTCAGTATGATGTCACGGCGAAGCCGGAAATAGGACAGCGAGATTATATAACTGTCGGTATGCTACTTTATGTATAAATAAGCAGTCTGGAGAAGAAAATAAATCGTTTTGCATTTATACGAATGTGCGATTTCGTTTGGGCAAACTGTACCATTGATTCTGGGATGAAAGCATTGATACACTACTTTTGCAACTAATATACTGTAGATATTTCTCCGCTTCGAACTATTTCTTTCGGCGGATTTGCCTTTGTTTTTAGGAACGTAGTAACTCCAAAATCGGTTTAGGCAATTCTGTTGGCGCTGGCAATTCTGTTGGTTATCTTTCGACATCCGTCCGCAAAACGCTCTTATTCATTATGAAAGGGGGATAATTCAAAATCAAGAGATTTAAACATCCGCCCTATCAACAAGTATTATACTCAGATTCAATTTTACCTGTTTTCTATAATGAGGTGGTTTTTTCAGTCAAAGACCTATAAACTTATTATATATCTTTGTTTCAGTTATATTCTTTAGAACATTTATGGTAATTTTCCTGACACTTATATTACAACACCGAGTTACGCGCATTGAGCTTTGTCAAAAAAACATCAAATATTCTTTATCGAAGTACGCATAATCTAAAATAGATAGTGTCCTAAGCTTTTTCTCTCTTACTTCCCGCGGCACAATAAAACTGTTTTTTTCGACGTAGTCGTATACTTTTGATTTGAACTTCCGTTGGTATGGACGCGTTGCTAACCAACTTCGTTATAATGTGACCAATCAGAATCTGCAAATTATTGGCTAGCGTTTCGGTACCGGAATAAGCAGTGTACTGCCCGGGAGCCATCTGAAACACAAAATGTGTATATTTTTTTATATTATAGTTATTTATAATAAATCATGTTGCAAAAAAAGAAAAAAACAGACAAGTAATGTCAAGGTTTCTGGACAGTACGAAGATCAACTTTTGTATTCAACGAGGTGTTGTCCGG
The DNA here is from genome assembly GCA_022818135.1 of Saxidomus purpurata. Taxonomy (NCBI): domain Eukaryota; kingdom Metazoa; phylum Mollusca; class Bivalvia; order Venerida; family Veneridae; genus Saxidomus; species Saxidomus purpurata. Next base: position 898,532 of record JAFMSR010000008.1, on the reverse strand, counting down.
GGCCGGACATCTAGCGTCATTGATTATTGGCTAGCGTTTCGGTACCGGAATAAGCAGTGTACTGCCCGGGAGCCTTCTGAAACACAAAATGTGTTTATTACGTCGACCATCTTTTTTTTTTAAAGATATTACTTGTTTTAATTGTATATAGACTGGAATAGTTTAGTGATTTATTCCAATGATTTCAACAAATTGTTTCCTTTGTCGCTTAATTTCGCTTAATTATGTGTATTTTATATACCTTTTGTAGTATTTTTGTTATTTTTTTTTCCTTTTTGCACTCAAATATAAGCCACAATCTCAGGCAGAGATCTTATGTATGATAAATCCTGTATCCGGAGACAATAGAATCAATCTTTTTTTTCTCTCCATTGATAAGACCTTTTTGACGTAAGCTGAAACGTAAATGTTAACAGCAACGTACTTTGTAACGAGGACTTTCTCACATGTAATAAAACAATTAAAGTACTCAAGTACTAAAAGGCGGTCGTGTGTGCAAATTGGCTTTAAAAAGAAAGATTTTAATCCGGTCATTTTAGCAAATATTCATAAATTCAATTGTTTACATGATGGTCTGACTTTTTTTACCAATTTGATTCATATTTTAACCAAAAAATATTATTTTCATATATGAAATACTATGTTCGCATATGAAATTCTATTTTCGCGAATATTGCTATTCGAGCTTCTCCGGTTAAACAATGCCGTTTCTCTCCGCTAAGTTTAATGATGTGGCTATATCAAAACCTTTATTTTTCTGTCAGGAAACGACAAACTGCACTATCGTGCTTTAATCATTTAGACAGGATTGTGTTTATCATCACGAAAGCAAATAGACAATCCGGCACTACTTTGTGTAAAGTGTTCGCGCTTAAAATCTGCCTCTAGGTTTCTCTGGTGATCGGATTCGCGCCAATTTTTTTTTCGTTTTTATCAAGGCGTTCGCCTTAACTATGAATAACAACATTAAAAAAGAGTACAGTTGTTTGCGACTTAAATACAATAGCTGTAAGTATTTTTTGATATTTTATCAAATAAACACATGTCTAGATTACGTGAAAAGGCCTTATTCTAGGTATTTTCTTCCGCAGGTATTCTTAACATGTGTTTGTTTCACAAAGCATCAAAATTACTTACAGCCCATGTATTTACCATAACGTCTATTTCAACAAAGTGAAAAACAAGTCTATACTGCAATTGCAGTGGTGCAAACTATATATAAAAATGCAGAAATCTAAAACAGCGTGTTCAAATAATAAATATAAGGTACGTTCAAGGCCACTACTTTCAAATTTGACTGTGCTGTCAAAGTTTTTATGACAATTTGACTGTAATACATTTCGTGCACCTGTGGTTTTGTGCAAATCATACTTGTAAAAATTAAATTGTGATTTCCGTACAGATCTAGAATAACATATCACATATTGTTATTGTACTGAACTAAGTAAACCACATTTACATTGTATGATTGAAAAGAAACTATAGGTACATTTTTGTTCATGTTTAATGTACAGTCTGTATAAGACGGGTGCGATTTGGTACTTTTGAATTTGGAAAGGATTAATAGAAGCACGTCTGAGGCGTTCGATTAAGCTTTTTTAATTCTCAGAATTAATTCCATCAATGCCGGAAGACTGGTGCGATTAAGTAGTCCTCAATTAGGAATTGATTCCTAGAAGCACTTCTGAAGCGCTACCAGCACCATTATCCCCGCATGTGGAAACGAAATTTGGTGTATATGTTCTATATTATTCTTTTGGTGCATAATCACTAGTGTTGTAATCTTTAAAAACAGTTTTGGCCTATCTCCTTACTGAAGGGCTTTGCTTATTCCTAAAAAAGAATCGTTCGATTCAGAATCAGTTCTGTCACATGACTTTATGATTCTAGAACCTCCAAATCGCACCCATCAATACTCAAGAGCGTTTCCGATTTAGCTAATCGGGTTACCCTAGAAAACAGAGTTAAAACATTTCGAGTAAGACCAGTGTGCAAACGCATAATCTCTAACCTAAGCGACTCTTGTAACCACATGTTTCTCACTGGTTAGCCAGGATTGGCGAAAAAGATTAAAGACTATGTGCTGACTTTATTGAGTTGGGTTCCTACATAAGTTTTATCAATTTGTTAGGAGAGATCGTGCCGTAAGTCACACTAAACATGAATCAAACTAAAGCATATATGTTCAAAGTTGATAAAAAACAATGTATACAATGTACCTCCTCGAACGTTTAAGCTGTATTAGTAGAGACAAATTATGCCACTGCACATGCACGTACATAGCTAAAATCAGAAACGCTCTTCGTGTCAGTATACGTTATAAGATAACTAAAATGATTTTTAAATACTGTAAAACGTTTTAAATCTGCGGTACAAAATAGTTTCACATGTTTTGAAATTGCCGAATCGCACCAACTGTCAAAGTAATATGTACAGCATATCGCGGACATAAATTTCTAGGATAATAAGAGAAAATTAGCATTAAGGTTGCATTTGATCCAGATATTTGCTGTCACTTTTTTAACACTGAACACTTTTTAGAATACTCCTTAAAGTACAACATCCATGATGTTATAAAGAATGAAGTATCCGCTGGTGTCAAAATATCAAATGTTTTAACCGAAACCGCTCTTCTGAAGTGAAGCCATCAGAGTATAAGATAAATAATGCCTAGTTGAACATGGTTCATAATACGGGTCACTAGGTCAAATGTCAAGGTCACATGGGCTCCAGATAGTAAATTATTGCGGACGCTAAATCTCCAAAACCCATTGTCAGTTGAATGATACTTCACAGAAGTGATATGTACCATGCCTAGTTGTGCATGGTAATGTTTCGGGGCACTAGGTTAAAGTTCAAGGTCACAATTGCTCGAGAAAGTATAATCTTGTGGACGCTAAATCTCCCAAACCCTAGGTCAGAATTTAATGATACTTCACAGAAGTGATACGTTCTATGTCCAGTTTTGCATAGTGCACGTTTTGGGTCACTTTGGGTCAAAGGTCAATGTCACAGATGCTAGAGGTAGATAAAAACTTGTACGCTTTAAATTTCCAAAACCTCTGGTCACAATGTAATGATATTTACGGAAGTGATTAATACTATGCCTTGTTGTGCATGGTCTATGTTTTGGGTCACTAGGTTAAAGGTCAAGGTCACAGTGGCACGATATAGTAAATTCGTGTGCGCTCTAAACTCTTAAACCCCTGGTGACAGGGGTTCGACAAAATAAAATATTGTGCGCTCTTAATCTCCAAAACCCCTGGTCATAATTTAATTGTACTTCACTGAAGTGGTACGTACAATACCTTAAGTTGTGCAGGTCCAATAATGAAAGCATCAAATGTAACATAAATTTTATATACTGTGTCAGTTGGGTGTTTGGGAATATTCATCACCTTCAGTGATAATTTCATCTTATGACTCAGTTTGATTTCAGTAATACATGTAAATGAAATTAAAAAATGATATGTGAATCAAATTGCTCGTTTTACCTTCCAAAAATCCAGCAACCATAATAACGTGCATAATAATAACGTAATAATGCAGCCATTGTCTCCCTTTGAAATTAATACCGGTGGCTTTTTTAGGGTAGCATACGTTGGTGTCATGTATTTTGATGATTTATATTTGCGATGATTTCATTTGGCATAATTAATGGCGACCGTCAATATAGCTAAAATTAACGCCCACTGAAACAGAACTGAGTTAGAAATACATGTACACTTAATTAGTGATGTTGTACTTTAAAGATTGGTACTTGTGTTGTTTGAGAAATCCCCAATTTATTTCCGAAGTACATATTTCATTAACGAGAATTACGTTTGAGTTAGAAAAGTCTATTTAGAGACTCCAGAATTACGTATTAAGGTCTTTTTAGAGACAAACTAGAGACGTAAAACTAACACAAAGACAACATAATAAAGATAAAGATTAGCCCGAGAACTTCTGCGTAATCCGGTTTAAAATGATTGACAGTAGAGATTTAGCCGCGTCTTATGAAAGGCAGATATAAATATTGCTGCATTTAAAATTCTCGAGGCCAGAACTAAACTAAACAATGGCAAATATTAAAATTTATTTTATTGTTACAATATCGGAAAATGTAACACATTTTCACTGAATATGGTTGGCATGTCATGCGCCATTTATAACACTTTTAACGTTCCGTTTGAAGTTGCAAGCACTTTCGCTAGATGTCACGGCAATTTTATATAATAACCCATCGTGTTATTCTCTATGAAATTTTACATCCATAACTGGTCAGAATTAATGGAAAAGAGTTATTGAAATATAGAATGAGACAAAAACTGAAAAGACGATATTTTCTATAATATTAGTTAAGCTGATTTGGTGCAGGCCGGTACCATGAACCAGACTGCCCAGATCATTTTACGCTACCGCATCAACGATTGTGTAATTATACATGTAGTACGGAACAATATTGTGAGAGAAAAGCAAAAATATCTGATTTTCACGAGCAACAATTCTAACCCGTAAGTAATGTTAAGTATTTCCTAGCAATCTGGAAAATAAATCCTTTTAATGAATCGGTAAGTACTGCTTTTTCCAATATTGCAGATATATGTTCCAATATTAAGATCGTTCAAGTTCGAAGCGATACATTTGACCAAGACATTTGTCAATATATATATATGTATATATATGTATATGATAAGGTTGTTAGCGATTGCCTATAAGTTACCTTGCGACATCATTTTGTGCTTTTTCTCTTCCATATCCTCTACATCTGAAATGCAATGTACAAATATTAAAAACAGCAAATGACTGAAGGCACTAGAGTGGTTTGGTCTGAATGAATCTGTCATTCATTTGCAGCAGAAATTTTAACTAGTATTGAATGCTGTATACTAGAAAACTTGCAAAAAATATATGCTGTCAATGTCTTCATTGAAAAAGGAGCGAAAATACTGTACAATGTATTTTGAAACAAATTTAAAAACTGCACATATAGTTCAAACTTCATGACTGTAGCTTCACAAAATATAATTGTCAATGCCATCAAGGGTAAATATTATTATTTGTTCATAGTATCCTAATTTCGTTGCCGTACTGTACAAGCAAGAAATAGGGTCAACAGAATGAGGCTATCCCAGGTAAACGTTTAAATCTATTTGCAAAACTTAACACACGGTTGAAATTACATCACTTTTACTTAAACAACAAGAACGTAGCTCGAAAGGACTTCGCCAATTTGACCACATGGGCATTATATTTGTGGGATAAGACCACTAGACAACGCTCCCATATATCAAGACCTTGCAAATATCGACATAAAAATTCATTTCTATACAAGACTATGAAAGATTATCATCCCCGGGATGAGGCCAATTATGACCGCAGGGGTATAATACGAACAATCTTGTTAGAGGCTCACTAGGCAATGCTACTTATTAAATATCTAAGGTCTATACTCAACAGTTTTTGGACAGGATCACATAGTATTTCCTTATTTTATTCAATATATTAGTGATCTCTGAAGCAGAACCAGTTTTGACCAAAGCCTTATTTGAACAATCTTGCTCGAGGACCACTAGGCAATGCTACACACTAACTATCTAAGATCTGGACTCATGTTTTTTCAGACGTTTATATAATACATGTGAGTTAATCCGGGGACAAGAACAAGGCTAATTTTGTCCCAAGGGGTATTCCTAGGTTGAATACTATTGGTAGAGGACCTCTAGATTATCTGCTTATAATTGCTTAAAAACTATGTAAGTATATGTTCTCTATAAGTATATATTATCTATCGAACTTGATAGAGATCGTGTGGTCATACACATTCCGTCTGCATTTAGTTATAACTGCTCAAAACATGTAGCATCACGAGTGCGAACAAGGTCAAACAGTTTGCTCTATTAGGGGCATTAATGCTAGAACTATTAGTCAGAACTATACCAAACTCGAATGTGACCGAGATTTTGTGGCCATTTCAGTTATACATTATAGAACTGAATAAGATTGATTCGGAAATATGGATTCTTGAGTGCCAACAAGCTAATTTTGAATGTACGATGGACGAAGAACATCCATCGATAGTAAAAGCTTATCTGGTCCTTTGGCTCAATTGAACTTAAATAGCATCATACTTTTGTTGCTATATTTTAATATCTATGCTTATTACAAACATAAACAACATTTGACTGGAAATTTATAACAGAAGAGGAAATTAATGAAAAAATATTTGCAAAACACAACACATTTTCAGAAGCTTTGAATAGTTTTTAATACTTCTTTGACTTGAAAAGTCTTTTTCAATTTCAAAATGTTAGATAAATCACCTCAGTTGTTAGATGAAAAGGGCTTAAAGTATTCTCTTTAGAGTTGCTTTACATTATTATCATCTAGCATTGTGGCTACTTTAAATTTAGGTCTGTTTACAAAAGTGCACATGTTAACTTAAAGTGTAAGCAAAATCTAAGAGAAAGATCACTGTTTCAATTTTCGCGACAAAATGTACAGGAACATATCATGATAATCATTTATAAAATTTTTTTTTTAAGTTATCATAAAAAGTTAATACAACAAAACTGTGCGAGCCTTTGAATATTCTAGGATTAAATGTACTGGACGGCTTTATTTGAAAGTATCTATTAGTAACTGGATGGAAGCTGTTAAGGAAATTTCAGTTTAATTTCGAGACGAGAAGGTACCTGACTTTGTACACATGTACACATGATAAAGGGCTACAGAAGTCAGTATAGGGTCATAATTATTATATCATGAACACATCTCCAACGATTCCCCATTCCATGACGATTGTAGTGTCAGTCCGGTTCGGTTCGCATTTGTCAAGTCGTTAGAATCATAGTAATGAAATATCATAAGAAGACCTAGAAAATGTTAGTAGTTGATTGAAAAGACTGCAACAACAGATGCTAGATAACTGTTGCATTCTGCAATAATCTAGTAAATCTGCATCGTATTTGTTATCTTTGCACAATTGTCTTTTAAACTAAACAAAAAACATACAGCACAAACCGCGTATAAAAGCTATTTTGAAAGCTATTTTTATGAATCGACTTTTCACAGTGGAACACAGCAAAACTAAGTTAGACATATAAGATATTCTTTTGAAAAGGAAGGGCTATAATGAGATAACCACTGAGCTGTTGTTGTATGAGTTTAACGCCTGTTCCAACCGTATTGTCGTCAATTTAACAGGCATTTTAATAACTATCATTACTGGGAGGACCAGTTTTAGACTCTCATCCTCCGTAAGATAAAAGCCAGCTTTCTCAAATAAAGAGATACGGTCGGTAGCAAGTCTCGGGTTCATGACAGTCTATGAAAGGTTAAGGTGTGTCTAAGTCAGCGACCAAAACCACTCGACTACGGAGGCGGACCGAAAAACTGAACTGTTGTCACCATGAAGATTTACATTCCACAGATTCCTTTCAATTTGAAGTTTAGTTCTTCGCAAATTTGATAGTCTTAAACTTGTATTATCTTTTTCAGATAAATATAAAACTCCTCTAAATCAATGAAACACTGGTCATCTTTTTCAATAATGTGAAATGTTTAGTTAAGTTTCATAATCCATTAGTACCTAAAAAGAATATTAATGTAAAATTGGCTGAAAATACTACGGAAACGTATATTGACCCCATTTATATATATAATTATTATGAATTAAGTTCCTAAAATGTCATCTTATTTAACGGTTTATCTAAGAAGGGAGATACAAAGTTCTGATTTACAGTAGTTTTTTGTGTTTAAATTAAGAAATAAGTTTTGATCAGCAATTCATACCCTTTTTACCAAATTCATTGTAGTAGATCTACATAGTGAAAGTTATGACGCATTTGTGCTGAAAATGTATATAAACTTAAATGGTAGATAAAGTTAAAAGTGATGAAGAAATATATCTTTGTTTTTTTGTCACTTTTATTTTGGCAGGATGTATGTAACTCATTAGTTTAGTTAAACATGTCAAAACAAATTTCTTATGTTTATTTCCATTTAATTTAATGGCTAATTTTAAAAAAATTAAATTTCCCCCAAAAAAAACAAAAAAAAATAAAGAAGACTTTTTTCCCCCCCCACGTATATTGACCCCTTTATATATATTAATGAAGTTATAAAAACTTATTTTTCTATTTTGTGCCATATAAACTTACATTATTTACCAATCTATCTAAGAAAAGATACAAAGTTCTGACTAACAGTAACTAATTTGTGTTTAAATTAATAAAGAATTTTTAATCATTATACCCATTTTACCAATTTTATTGTAGTAGTTCTACCCCCCCCCCCCCCCCCCCCCCCCCCCCTATAGTAAAAGTTATGTTTATTTGACCTGAAATGTATGTAAAATAAAAAGTGAGAAAGTTAAAAGTGACGAAGATATATAACTTTGTTTTTCTGTCACTTTTATTTTGGCAAAAAAAAAAAACCCCAATTTTTTAAATCCCCCTTTCCCCAAAAAAAACCCCCCCCCCAAAAAAACAAGTGTCAATATTTTTCATATGCTTATTCCCAAAATTTATATTTGCTGACGAAAAATTACCAATACTGATCTTTTTAACTTTCATCTAAAAATACACCGGACTTCTCGTAGTTCCCTTATGCTATACTTCAACAAATTTTTAGTCAGTATTTGATGACTTATATATTATAATATTGAACTTCAGCAAATGTAGGACATAAAGGGATGACTTTTAACAACCTACATCTACAAAAACTTACCAGCACAAATATCTCCTAGATTCCCTTATGTTATATTGTAACAAATGATTTAGTCACGAGTATTTGATGACTTATATATAATACACGCATATCTTGAAAACTTAAAGGTCTATTACTAATCGAATTTTCTTTTAAATCTGGAATCGTAACAGGCGTCTCTTAGAAAGAAAAATATGACATACTGCATCGAATGTGACCATATTGTGTTGAAAATTTGAGTTAAACAAAATAATTTATAAATTATATTTTGCCTTTTCAAAGACGAAAGTAGGTTTTCCAGTTTTCAAATATCTTTGTAATGTTCCAGAAATCTCACAGAGAGAGGCTGTAAATAGGTTGTACATAAATACTGTAAGCATGCCTATTTTGAATTATAATTGAAGAACTTTACTTCAAATGATGTGCAAAGTATATCTTTGACTGTTTATAACATTCAATAAAGCGGAAGTAGGACAAAAAGACCATCCATGTCAATTTAAGGAAATAAACATTCAATCGTTTTTCTGCAGCAGTACATTGTATTTCAAACAGGGAAGTTCTCCAAGGCTATTGTAAAGTTTTAGAAGCCAGTTTCAAACTGTATTTTCCTGTTACAATTCCTGATTTAAAAGAAAATTTGATTTGGTGTTAGTAATGGACCTTTAAGAAAATGTAGAACATATATAAAGGAGGTCGATATACGTTTCCGTAAAATACATTCAAGCGTTTCAAATAATCATCATAATGTAATGAACATTACAACTAAGATATATGTATGAATGTATAACCATCATACTTTATGAGTGTTAAAAAGGATATAAATGAATCAGTGTAGCCGTCATAACTTTGCAATTTGCGAAAGTTTTCTCATCGATTATACAAAACTACGGAAACGTATATTGACCCCCTTTATATATGTTTTACATTTTCTTAACTTACCAAGATGTGCGTGTATTATATACTAGTCATCAAATATTTGAGACTAAATAATTTGTTAAAAATATAACATAAAGGAATATTGGATATATTTGGGCTGGTTGTTATTTTTTGTAGATCTATGTGTTTTTTTTATTTGTTTGGGTCACAAACCACAATAAACCACAACAAAGTTTATACTAGGCACATGATTATTATATGTTTTGATTTAAAAATAATGCTCTTCATTTATAGTAAATACAGATAGGCTTAAATTTCAGACAGTTTTGCATTTAAATGTTTTTAAAATTGCAATTGATATCTGGAATTCTCCTCTATATATTGTTCAAACCTAAAACAAAAATAAAATATGTCTGATCTATGTGCTGCCACATTTACCACTGAAACTTTTGTCACTGAATTCTATAGAAAAGTCCTGACAACATATATGCTGACACCTAAGATATTTACAATTAGCCAGTTAACATAAAATGTATAAGTATTTGTCTTTTGTTCTATAATCAATTTTCATTGAAGAAAAACTTACATGTAAATATGTATGTCTCGTACACCATGAGATTTTTGCCAATACAGTCTATATATGCAAAACAGATGGAAATAATAATTTTCAGCTTACACTTTTGAAATGTTAAATTGACATTGTAAATAAACTAGATTCAAAACAGACTGATCGACTAAATTGAATCTATTTTTCACACACATCAAATTGAAAATAAAACAGGCTACATTTACATGTCTTGTAAGGAAAAATTATACCTGTTGTTAAATGGTAAAATGTTACCCAATTATGTGAAAATTAATTGCTTCATATTTTCTTGTAGTCTCTGGTGGTTAGAGGAATGTGAAACATATTAAAATACAACTCAATAAACACCTTTCCCTGAACATAGTGTAAAGGATGTTGATATTTTAAAAACGTAAGTCATGTTTGTAGTTTTCAGTATGAAATACATGTGAAAAAACAAAAATCCTATGGCCAAGCTGACCAGCAGTAATAAATCGAATTGCCTGTTTAGAACCATTTGTCAGAAAACCATGCTGAGGTGTTAACTGTTCCACTAATTTTATTGCTCTCATCAGGTTTTAGGGAATTTCTGCTTCTGGCAGGCTTATCTGTTAGAGTGTACAACCGCTTTTACCAATTAATTGTCTACCTGTGATACTTACTCAGATTTCAAAAGAACTGTTTCAGCATGTATACTTTAGATATATGCTTTGTCTGTCATTTCTCGTGCCACATGATAAAACATCTGCGTTATGCTTACAAATATCAAACGTCATTTCACAATAAAAATACAGAATATGACAACAGTACAGTAAACTGACTTTTTTCATCAAACAATTGCTTTTCAGTGAGACAATGATTCTCCCGATGTCTAGTCAAAATATTTAAATGACGTCTTGAGCAAATTCTGAGATATTTTCGTTTTGGGTCATAATCATACTGATAACAGGAGAGATATTGCCCATTCTCGGCTTTGCAGTGACGCCATACTGACCAATAAACCAATCAGATTGTTAGGTCACGTTCATTTCTTCATTCGGTAAAAGGTAAAATATTGGTCTGTATGGTAGACTTGTACGCAAGTTTAAATGTATTTTAAACGAAACAAAAAGCTTTGAACAACAAAGAATTCTTATAAAAAACAATTTGAGAGTTGCAAAGCTAATAGTAGACCGTCGTCACCTTTCATTTTCATTCTTGGCTATTGTACATTTTAAAATTAAAGATGCATAGAGACCAGTGATGAAAGCCGAGGAATCACCTTTCAGAATGTAAATAATTTATCCAGGTGGGTCGGACGTAAACGATGTATCACGGGGCTTTAAGCGAAAATTTGATGTAGTTCTGGTCAAAATGGCGGAAATTTTAGTTGGTTCTTTTAAAAACGGAAATAAATTGGTAAGGTCATGTTTATTTTTGATTTGGTCGAACTGTTATGATGCCTTTGTACATCCACACGCAAGAAACTGAAATGACGTAAACCCGTGTTTAAATAGTGGACCTAAAAATAAAAAAGTTATTGAAGGGTAAATTGGTCCGTAGTGTTTATGTTTGTATTGTTCCGCCTTTTCTCCCATGTGCTTGGACGATTATGTTACGGCTTAATCGAATTGAATCATTTCCTGTAGCATCCATGCGATTCCTTGCTCCTATCTTAACTTGCATTTTTTCCTTTACAGCTTTGTCGCCATTTTTTAGGCTTTAAATCGAATTTCGATGTATAGGGCCGTTTAGTCTTTGATGTTTTAGGGTCAAAAGCAACTGTTTAGACGGTAGACCAAGGGACAGCGGCATGATGTACCATGGTAAACCTTGCCCGATAACATGCGTATGCCGCTGCACAAAAGTGTTTCATCGACCATGGAATTAAATAACACAAAATCGTAAGCAGTTAATGATTTCAACTTAAAGTATTTAAGGTAACTTTGAGCATGCGCTGTTGTCGAGATTATGTCAACACGCATGATTATTGTAATGATGAAGAAATGAGTGTTTTACCGATACAATTCAAGTATTAATGACTTTAGTGGATGGAATTTAGTCTAGATACAAGTCTTTCGATATGTATATTATGTAGTGTTAACATTATAATTACTCGTTTTATTCGCATTTTGATTGCTTTGAATAACTGCTGTCGATGTACATTATTTTACAAATTTCTGAAAATACCACTTGCTACAATGTAGTAAAAATATATATTTGACATTTGAATTTTCCAATCTGTTCTTGCAGAAATGTGATGCGCCCCTGGATGTCAAGGCGGTAGAAGTTGAGGCAATTGGAATAGAAGGCTAGCAAGCAGAACTGTTACTTAAGAATTATGACAGCCCACCAGGACCCACACCCTGTTGAAATGGGCTCTTGATGAAGAAAGTAATGAGGATGTAGAAATGGCCACAATGACAGAGCCAATTATCATGATAAGACTGGAAATTGCAAGACGGTTAACATAACCTGCAAGACGTAGAGATCTGGGTTTTGGAAATAACAATGTAGAAACTGTCTTCTTCGAAATTGGGAAAGATAATAATACTTTGGAAAGCAGATTATATTCTCAAAACATAGATTATGTGTTCAATGAACGTAAAATGATAAATAAGTACAATTTCAAAGAAGAACCTATGTCAAAACATGCCTCATTTAAAGTAATTTACCACAAGTAATCAATAGTGTGGCTTCCTGTAATAAATCGGATACACCCCTTTACTGTACAACAACGACTCTCCATAGAATATTTAATGCTTTACGGTACTGCAATATATTTTAAACCGCTGATTTTATGAAAATGACTGGAAATGAATAGCTGAAATGTTAAGGTTATTTTATAATACTTCAAAAGATTCTATTATTTATGTTTTTGAGGTCATGTAGTTTGACATCATCAATAGGGTATGTCCCTTTAAACCTGGATAATAGTTTTTAGCACAAAGTGCCAGAGTGAGCTTCATTGTATTAGGATCGCATTCAATCCGTCGTACATAGCATGTCCGTCAACATTGTCCTTCAAACGACATTTCCTCTTAAACCACTTGCAAAATAATGATATATCTTGGCAGGGATGTTCCTTGCATAAAGCCTTTACAAGGTTGTTCAAACAATTCTATTCCATGCAGAACTCTGGTTGCCATGGTAACAGAAATGAAAAACTTGATAAATCTTATTCTTAAGAAAGGAAGGCCTAAGCTTAAATATTCGGCATGTGGCATGACCTAGTGGACCTCAACCAAGATTGTTCAAATTATGTCCCCCGATCCAAAATTGACCTAGTACGGGGGTCACTTAATTTTACAAAGCGTATATAGGAAAAACTTTAAAAATCTGCTTCTCTGAAACTACAAGGAATACAGCTTTGATATTAAGCATGTTGCGTAACGTAGCGGAGATTTTTCATATTATGACTTTTAATTCAAAATTGAGCCTGCACCTGGGGGTCACTCGGATTATATCTATGTAGGAAAAACTCTAAAAATCCTCTTCTCCAAAACCACAAAGTGTAAAGCTTAGATATTTAGCATGTGGGATAACCTAGTGGACCTCTACCCGGGGGTGATTTTACATAAGCTTAGTATAGACAAATCATGTCCCCAATATCAATATTGACCCTTTGACCTTATGCCAATGGTAGCCAGGTGAGCAATATATGTATTTCTTTGTCAATGTGGAGTTCCCAGGGTATTTCTTAAATTCAATACCTGTCCTAGTTTATCCATAATGCTTATATTTGACCTCGGTGTTTGTTCTTGTTACAACTTACATTGTACTTGTTTATTTAATTTACTTCATATGTAATTATGTATATGCATTAAATTATATGCATTGTAACTTATTATAATTATGTTGCTTTCTGTAAAGCAGTCAGACTCTTTGTCTGTCTGTCCTCTGACAACTTGTTATTTGTCAATCAGTCTGTCTGTTTTAGGATGGATGATTGTCCTAGATATTTAGTGTGAAACAGTGTTTAAAGGACCTCTTCAAAGTGTGTTCAAATCATGCCCTAAGGGTCAAAATTTACCCTGCCCAGGGGGTCGTTTGGTATAGAAAAACTTAAAAATACGATTTTTGAAAACTACAATGCCTAGAGCTTAGATATTGGATATGTAACATTGTCTAGTGGTCTTCCATCTGCTTTGTTCAAATCATGCCTCTGGTTACAATATTTGGCTGAACTTTTCTTTCCAAGGAGGGAAATTGCGACTAAAAACAATTGTTGATTTAATATCATATGTACATGTAGAATAACTTTTTGACGATAACAATCGAATGATTTTGTAATTTGCATAGGGTTAGGGTTTAGGTTTAGGGTATAGTCTTGATACGAAAGATGACCATGAGAGATGACCAGGGGGTATCAGGTCGATACGATAGTTGTCCATAGAAAGATGTCCAACGACGTAACAAAAAACCGAACTTGGGGTGAATACACATCTGAAACGAAATGCTTTGGTTTATATAGTATGACATTTGTATGGAAGCAATTGAATGGTTTTACAATTTGCATATAAATCACCTAATGTTTTCCCTTTTTAGCTCACCTGTCACAAAGTGGTACAGTAGAGGTTAAGTTGACTGTTGCTAGTCAAGGTGCTATTATAACACTCGCCATTTGTCGTATGACCTTTAACCTTTTCCTTGAATCACCATCTCCTCTAAAACCACTAAGCCAATGTTGAAGCTCTATCAAACTTGTTCAGATAATTCCATATATGCACACCTCTGGTTGCCATGGCAATGGAAAGGAAAAACTTTCTCAAAATCCGGGAGGCCAAGGCCAAGATATTTGGTATGCAGCATTGTATAGGGGGGCTCTACCAAAACTGCTTAAATTATGACCCCTGGCTCAAAATATTGACCCAGTCCGGGGGTCAATTGATTTTACATAGGCTTATATAGTAATTACTAACAATTTTCTCTGAAGCCAGATTAGCGACAAAGGGGCAATATTGGCCCTTTGTTCGAACTGATTATTGATTTATTACCTTCATCTTAAAGCAGATATTTGAAAAGAAATGGCTTTGTTCAGTACCATCAGTTACACTTTATCATACTATAACTTTTAGGCCAAGGTCACAGTGACTTTTGACAGTTTATTGATTTCCTCTAGGTAATGGTTTGGTCTAGGATCTCTTAAAGCTGCTCGCTCTCAGTTACCGTTGAAAAAAATATTTTTCAGAAAATTTGACATTCTTATTCATAAATATAAAACTAAAGACTAGAATAAAAAAATAAGCAAAAATCAAGGTAGGAAATTTCTTTGCAGAAATCGATTGAAAAGGTCGGTTACACGGCACCGCTACACTTTATGTTAATATTGAAATTTCAAAAGCGTTTGCAACGCTTTTGAATTTGGTAGCGTATTTTTCGAAATTAAGAGATGTACGTGACATGAATTTATACTGGAGCCCTCTTATATCACCATATGTTCTAAAATACGTTATTTACATACAGTTTGAAGAAATTAATTTTTTTACCAAAATCTGAGAGCGAGCAGCTTTAAATTGGTAGGGATAGTAAGTTCAAGACCATTGTTTGATAAAAGCATTTACAAGAATTACCAATCCCAATTTTACAATTATGTGGAAAACTTCTTCCAATAAAGTATCGAACCATTACTTTACTGGAATTATTTCATGCATTTTCTACCCTTGTGTCTTTGCCAAGGAAATATTTCTTTATGTTTTTAATCAGAAGAGCAGTGAGATCAGAGGCACAGGAATATGTGTACCCAAACAAATTCAGTACATTCAGCGCTTTGATTTTTGTGTGTTCATGATAATTTTGCCAGCAAATATCATTTTATGAAAATAAGCTATTAAATTAACTGGGAATAAACTTAAGAATAATATATGACATGTTGTATTTAAACTAATGAGTCGAATATATCCTGCAAAAATAAAAGTGACAGAAAAAAACAGAGATTATATCTTCAAAACTTTTAACTTTCTCTACTTTAAGTTTATATACATTTCAGCACAAATTAATCATAATTTTTCAGTATGTAGATCTAATACAATAAAATTGGTAAAAGGGATATGAATTACTCATCAAAACTTATTTCTTAGTTGTTTAAATACAAAAGAACAACTGTAAATCATAACTTTGTATCTTCGTTCTTAGATAGACCGTTAAATAATAGAAATTATTTTCCGCATGAAAATAATTCAATTTATTTAAGGAGAAATAATTGTTTATCGGTTAATGTATGTATTGTCGAACTATAGTCCGTTGCTTGGCAAGCGGTTACCCTCGGATTTTATTGTTACTTTACTTACACCGTGCTGTTTCCCGGTTTTACCACTGCGATTGTATATTAGCCCGGGATTAAGTTAGTTGAACGGTCCAACTGCCACTATATAAACAGACAGATCCCCGTGCAATCTTCTCAGTCAAGTATCGACACGCCGAGTATACACAAAAAACTAGTAAGGCACTACTACATCTACTACTTGTGTAACATGCCTCGTGGGCGCGGTCGCCGTAGGCAGCAACCGGCAGTTCAACGGGTTTTGAGAAATGCTAGGAGAGTAAACGTTGAACAGGAGAACTTATCTCCTCCAAGGCAGGGACGAGAGAGGAATCGCCGAGAAAATGTACAGGGCGACGAGAGACGGAGATTACCACGAGGCAATCCAGCTCCTCCCAGGGAGAGGAATCGCCGAGTAAATGAACAGGGCGACGACAGGGCGGGGGATCAACCCCTTCAGAGCCGTCGCGAAGAAATTCGCCAAGCCAACGCTGAGCAGGGTGACCCGGCTCAGCACGACGAAAATCAGGAGGTTGGGGCCAGGCCAGCCAGGGTGAGAGGCCGGAAGCGCACTGCCGACGAGCTGGACGATATGGTGGACGAAAGGCTATTAGACTCAAATGCCGGTAGGTCAAATTTAATTGACTGAACACATTTTAAATAATTCTCAAAACGACAAGGTTTCAGAGAGTAATAATTGTCCGTCTGTGGGGTGTGGCGCGAATCAAAACGTAAATTGTTCAACCCAACAAACAACGTTAAATGGTCCGTCGGTAACTGGTTCTGTGACCCATGTAGCAAGCAACGCAGGTTCGACGCATATTTTGCGTCTAGCAGACGATGATTTAGCCGCTCATGTTCCTGCGGCACTTAAACGACAAATATGTAAGGGCGAATATATCAATTTGGCTCTGTTACTGAAAGGGGCGGTGGAACTGTCCGAATTCTGTAAAGGAGGCGAGTTCAGGCTAAGTTCTGAGGGGCTGATCGTGTCCTCTCAAAGGGAGTGCAAAGACCAAATAACTGGCATTGAAAAGTGGACCAACGCCTTCATTATTTACACCTCTGTTTATCTGTCCAACCATTCCGATAAGATGTACGAAATTTTGCATTACATGTATAATATACGGGAGTGTGCTATACGTCAAGGGGGGTTAGCATGGAGAACGTATGACGAACAATTCCGGTTACGCCAGGCCATTTCACCCATATCATGGTCACATATTAATAATGACCTTTGGTGGCGTTGTATGCAGGTTAAACATGCTTCTGATACTCAGCCAGCTGTGAGATCTAGGTACTCGTGCTTAGACTTTAATAATGGTAGGTGTACGTGACCCAACTGCAGGTTTCCTCACGTCTGCACGAAGTGTTATGGACCTCATCCAGAGTCCAGTTGCCCTACGCCTAATTTTATCAGTAATCCTCCAACAGGTCAAAGGCCACCCTTTCAAAGAAATTTTCGTGTTTCAAACTTTCGACCCCCATTCAGAGGTCGAGGTTACGTCAGGGGTCAGTCCAGAAAGTAAGCCCAGGCAGGGAGCTACACAAAACGAGCCTTCAAATTTAGATATTGTCAAGCTTGCAAAATCCCCTGTCAAACTGCCAGCTTTGGAATATTATTTACAATTTTATGACACAATTGAGGCTAAGTTTTTATATAATGGATTTAGAAACGGTTTCCCCATTCAATATTCAGGGCCTCGAACCCCCGTGATTCAAAGAACCTCCGTTCTACCTTGTTAAACCCGGAAATAATAAAAAATCAAATAAAAAAAGAAATAGAAGAAGGCAGAGTAGCTGGCCCCATTGCCGAATTTAATTGTGTCCCCCATTGGCCTAGTTGAAAAGAAAACCCCTGGGGAATACAGGATGATACATCATTTGTCATACCCGCCAGGCGAATCGATCAATGACTATATTATCCCAGTTTTGTGCACGGTACAGTATACCAGCTTTGACGAAGCAGTGAAAATGATACAAGAATTAGGGCGGCACTGTAAACTTTTTAAGTCCGATATCAAAAGTGCTTATCGTTTAATTCCCATTTCACCTTCAGATTTTGAACTGCTCGGATTTTGCTTCAATAACAAATTTTATTTTGACAAAGCTCTACCATTCGGCGCATCTATAAGTTGCATAACGTTTGACAGGTTTGCTAGATTTCTAGAATTTTGTTTCAAGTTAAAGCTGAAGTCCGGAAAATTAATACATTATCTTGACGATTTTTTAGGCGGGGACAAAACAGAAGAATCTTGCTTCAAAGCACTTGATATATTTAGGGATACAATGTCGCAGTTGGGCGTGCCCTTAGCGGTAGACAAGACAGAAGGCCCAACGGAATGTTTGATATTTCTTGGGCTTGAGCTAGATTCGGACCAAATGCTTGTTAGAATTCCAAGTATGAAAATACAGGAAGTTGTTAAAAAAAATAATGAAATTTTGTCTCGTCCAAAAACTACTTTGAAAAAAATGCATTTTTTGATAGGCTCGCTGAACTTCTGCTGTCGCGCGATCGTGGTAGGTAGGCCTTTTATACGTCGCCTCATTAATTCAATTTGTGGGCTGACTAAACCCTATCACCATGTAAGACTTAAGAAGGAAATTCGGTTAGATTTGGCTATGTGGTTAACATTTCTAGAAAAGTACAATTGCATTTCAGTCTTTCACGACCGATTTTGGGTCACAAACGAGGACGTCCAATTGTTCTCCGACAGTGCCGGGGGCGAAAATCTGGGTTTTGGCATTTATTTTCAAGATCATTGGTGCCACGCAAGATGGCCAACGTTATGGCATGAGTTGGGTCTTACATCCGATATCACTGTTCTAGAGCTTTTCCCTATATTAGTTGCATTATCCATCTGGGGCGGGGAACTGATAAATAAAAAAATTAGATTCAACTGTAATAATATGGCGGTAGTACATATTTTGAACAAATTATCTTCGAAATCGGAGGCAGTGATGTGTCTAGTCAGACTGTTAACGCTACGTTGTCTGAAACTCAACATTCTGTTAAAAGCTAATCACGTTCCTGGACGGCACAATGATATTTGCGATGCTTTGTCTCGGTTTCAGTTGGCACGATTCAGAGAACTGGCCCCGGAAGCGGACAAAAACCCCTATCAGGTCCCAGAATTCCTTTGGAACGTCTTCAGTCTAAAGCTGGACAACTGTTACAGTCAGGAGTGGCTTTAAACTCGCAGTTGACATACAAAACTAGTGTCAGTGTATTTGAAAATTTTAGGCGGTTATACAATTTGCCAAAACAATGGCCTATACCAAATCAACATGTTATCCTTTTTATGACATTTTGTTTTGAAAAGGGGCAATCACCTAAGACTATTACAACGTATGTCGCAGGAGTGAATTATTTTCATAAATTGTACGGTTTTTATGATATAACACATTGTTAGAAGGTTGTCGTAGAAGCCGTTCTACCCATGATAACCGGGCTCCACTGACTATGCACGTTTTGACAGCTCTGTGTAAATCCCTTACTAGCGTTTGCTATAATGTTTACGAGGCTAAATTATTTGCTTCATTGTTCACATTGGCATATTTCGGTCTGTTCAGAGTCAGCGAACTCGTCACCCCATCTGTTTTACATGTAGAAAATGTTTTACTCTTAACCGATTTGTCATTTATATGTCACAATAAATATGCAGTCATTCAGCTTCGGCGTTTCAAAACGGACCAGAGAGGGCCACCATGCCTTTTAAAAATACCTAGAGAAATAAGTGAGTTGTGTCCAGTCCGTGCATTAACTGAATATTTGTCAATCAGGCCTAATGTACAAGGTCCCCTATATTGCCATGAAAATGGCACACCTGTTTCTAGATCTCAGTTTTCGGCCATTATAACAAAGTGTATCAATGGAGCCGGTCTTTCCGAGTCACGTTTCAAATCTCATAGTTTTAGAATCGGTAGAACTACAGATCTTGCAGCTAAAGGTTATTCGTCATCCGTAATAATGAAACTTGGTAGGTGGACTTCTGAGTCTTAAAGACTGTATGTCCGTTATTAAATGTCAATAAACGTGGTCGCCGATAGAGCTCCCTTTCATATGACGCTTTAAGTAGTAAGTGTGTTTACATTTAGATGTTTGGGTCCTGGGCGACTCGATTCCTTTTTGGACCCGCAAACGTGCGAAGGACACAGGCAAGCCGAATCTCCACTTGAGAGACATATCATTAGCATGGTGTGGTGTTCGAGGCCTGCGTTGGAAGTCATTTCGTCATTCTGTAGAGTCTCAGGTGCTGTTCTCGTCACCTCCTTCTGTTATTCTTATTAATTTAGGAGGAAACGATTTAGTAAATATGTCAATCATAGACCTTAAGGATATTATCCGACAGGAGATTACTTACCTACGTGAAGCTTTTCCTCAAACTTTGATAATATGGATAGACATATTACAGAGGCAGATATGGACACGGGCGTCAGGCGGATGGGTAGCTATAGATTGAGGTCTCACTTCTCGTGACGTTGCTCCCGTCAGGGTAGGCCGACATATGATCAGTACATTAACTGGGAGATGTATCCTACAGTTTGTCCTCAGGATTTCGGGGACATAAGTATTGCGGTTTTTGGTTTTGCCCTTAGTACTTGGCAATTCCTATATTGCGTGGCAGTGTATAGCTTGCCGTACAATGGCTCGGATCGTAGTTCTATTCAGACGTTGGGGATAGCCAACGATGAATGGAATCTTCAATGCGACGGTTATTGGCGGTAATTTGGACCGTTGAACACTGAGTTTTGCGTTTGCGTTGCGTTTGTAGGATACTGTCTGTGATTCTATATGCGACTGGGATTAAAACAAATGGGATTTTGGAAAATGCAAAGTGTATGTATCGTCTGTTCTCCTTTTGGTCGAATACCCCTGTCAGATCTCGAGCGGCCAATTCGATCCAATCTTTTACATTTCCTATGTTTTTGTATTACAAAATACTATGAACATGCTTCATGTATAATACTGAGTCGCTTTATACATAAAGGTTAAGTGATCATGTTGTGTATATGTCACAAAATAAATGCTGAGAACGTTGCACGGGATTTATTTGTTCTTTATTTCGATTACTAAAATAAGGTGAGTTTATGTATAGGCTCAAAATAGAAAAATAGTATTTTTTATTAATTTAATATATATATATAAGGGGTCAATATACGATTCCGTACAAAACACCATAACGAATGTTACGATTAAATATGTGAATTAATGTAACGCTGGATCATAATTTCTTAAAAGTTTTAAAGTTAAATATATGAATCAATGAAAAATTCATACCGGTGTAACATGAGAAATGTTAGACCCGTGAAATATGTAAGACTTTCTTTACTGCGCATGCGCATATTTGAGTGCTGGTTGTTACAAGTTCATAGATGAATAAAGTGTACTTATATATCATTAACATTATGTCCAATTTACTTGCAAAAACGGCTCGGTTTGCTTTACAGTAAGATAACAAGTTATTTGTATTATCATTAAAACTATTTTCAACCCTAATATTTTCCAAGTTTGTTTTTCTTTTCTTTCAGCTTATTAGAGAATTCAGTGCATTTTATACACGTTTTCAAAGCATCCATTCTGTTTAAGTTTGGTAAGTGATGATAATGCCAAATGACTATTTTGAAAGGTATTAGGCAATGTAACCTTAGAGTTTATTTTATCCTAAAATTAAGATAAATAAGAAAAATAACAATTTAATTTCGAATCTTTTCACGAAAACTAAAAATAGGTTCTTCATATATTGTCTAAGAAAAAGCAATGTACATTGATTATACTAAACTAGTGAAGAAACATTTGTACTGTAAGATAAAATTAACCCAGATGTTTTTATATTAGATCAGATATTTGGAGTCAGGCCATAATTTACTGTGGTCAGTTAGTCTGTCAATGATAATGAGATAGCATGCTGGGCAGCAAAACCAGGGTATTCTGCTGTGGAAACTAGCCAGTTTTCCTTAAACTGTATGGTTCTTAATGTGTTAATATTCTTATATATATACGTGAAAAATACAATAACTGTGCCGGAAACAAGTTAATTATAGTAAAAGATAATCAAAGCGCTGAAGACGCTGGATTTGTTTGTGTATTCAAAATATTTGTCCTTTGTTTTGTTGTGACGGCTATTTCAGTCTGTAATCTTCATTAGTGATGGCTTTACCAGTTGGTAATAAGATATGAACATAATGCAACAGTTATAAATCGTATTTTGGATTGAATTGTCTCTGTTTCTATTCCCGGTACACATAGACAGCAGGGATTTTCACTTTACTCAACAAAATGTTTTCACCTGCAGTTCTACTGTCTAAAATCAGACACTTTCACTGATCGAGCAGCTAGTTAGAAGTTACGGCGCATCGATAACACAAACGAGCAGGCAATAGCACCGATCATTAAGGGGATCAATTTATTGTGCGGACCGACAAAGTAATAATATGTATCTATGATGCCACAATATACATTTATAGAACGAATATGGTTGAGACCAGGAAGTAACGATGTTCAAATGTTTTTCTGCAGTCATTCATATGTATTTTAACGAAAGCTCATTCGATGCGTTTCAAGATAGCGAGGCCTACAGTCGCATATATGGTAAATTGCCTTCTACTTAAAACAAACACCACCTATGAAAAAAAAAACAAATCGTTTAAACATCGACATGAACGTATCCTAACACTTGTTTTCTGCTTAAGGTGCTCTCGCGTATTTCTAATACATGTAGGACGCAGACTAGCTCGCGCCAGGTCCGCAGAATAAACATATCAGCAATAAGGAAAGTTATAATTACGTCCCTTGCCGCGCATTGAATAAAATTTATGAATGGATGGATATAATCGTAAAAAGAGAATGTGTAAACATGCGCGTAAATATTCCTGGCTTTTAAAAATATTTCATTCTTTAAAATGACGATGAGGGTTAGACATTTTGTTGTCACAGAAACTCCAAAACATATGTTTTCTTTCAGTACAAGGTTTAAAAAATGGCCGGCGGGTTAAGAAATCGGAACTATTTCCATAGGGTGTATATAGTAAATCGTCCCTTATTTGTACGCATTAGTGTAAAATGAAATTCATCCGCGGTTCTTATTCGAAAACAGTTTATTTTAGTTATATTCACAAAATTTAGCTAATGCTGCATGAGTTTATAACATTATATATTTAAACAATACAACTGGCCATATGGTTTCAAATAAAGAATCATAATTTGGAATTATATGCTGACTGACGTGCCGGAGCTACTTTCAGATTTGGTACTTAAGGAGTATGCTTCGGAAAACGGAAAGTAAATTTGTTTGTTACACAAACAAATAAAAACACAGTCCATGAGTAAATTAAATCATTATTTGCCAATCGGTTTCGCTTTTTCTGCTCACATACATATATATATATACGTGAAAAATACAAAAAATGTGCCGGAAAAAAGTTAAATATATGAAAAGATAAAAACACAGTCCATGAGATAATTAAATTATTATTTGCCAACCGGTTTCGCTTTTCCTGCTCATCAGGGCAAATATGACACCATATGTATAGATTTAAATGTAGACTGGAACTAAAGCCTCAGCCTACAATGGATTATACGATGATGTTCACAAATAAAATATATATGTCAACTTACCTGATTATTAAACAAAGCAAAACGGGTATAGTAATAATAAGTAGAGCCGCAGACATTCCGACCAACATAGAAACCGAAACATGTTTTGATGCCGATGATTGGCTTTCTGAAAAATATTTCGAGTTTTATAAGAATCTGTCTTTTTCATTTTAACACGAAATGTGAAAAAGAGACATATCATTTAAAATCAAATGTGATAGAACAAGGTGGCATTAAATGTGTTTTACTCTTCCCATTTTTCTGATTTAGCAATGGTACTTCAGAAATGCCGACAACGTAGCAAATGAATTCAATCTGTATTATAGTATTTCCCGACTTTTGCTTCGTTTCGTATATTTAAAAAGAAAAACTGCCACCGAAATGTTCTGATACACTTTGGCAAAATATTGACGATAAAAGAAAATATATGATGTACAAATAAGAGGTGTTCAGTTCTCTCCAAGAAAAAAAATATATCTTACAGAAAATTACTAACATAATCAAAGGTGTACAACTTCAAATACTGGTTATCTTTTTGAGTGTAGTTCTACACTGTGAGTCACGTGCCAAGCTAAACTATGATGAAAAAGGGAAACACAGGTGGACAACAGAAAATAAATTATATAAAACCAGTTTGATTTGGCAATGTTTTTTTTGTTTACAAAAAACGAACAAGTTACAAAAATAATAATAATTATAATAAGATAAATAATAATAATAATAATAATAATACATGTAATAATAATAATAATGATAAAAATAAAAGTAATAATATTTTTATTACCTCAACAAGCGGGAGGGCAGAGTTTCCAGGTGATAGTCTATTCATTATAGAAGTACCTTTTCATTACTTAAAAATTGGATTTCAACTGAATAATACATACTGTGTTAGATCATACCCAAGACATTTGTGCAACTGTTCTAATGAACTAGTTAATCAAACATTAAAAAAATAAAACAGCCTTTTGCCTGGAAATAATAATTCGATGAAACGAAGGAAAACAGTGATTGGTACCTGACCTGCATGGCACCCCTAAACAGACCAAGTTTGCGTATAATGTAATGCCACAACAAAGAGCAAATCATAACCAGATGCAAATATTTCAAAAGAGAAAAAATCTGCTTAACTCAAATCCGAAAAGAAGAAAAGATATAACAAAACATATTTTATGAGTTTACAAGTACCAGTAGATAATGATAACATGATATCTCAAAGTGCACAGTATGTGAGTAAGGAATGTGTGAAATGCAATGTACTTACCAGTGGCATTATTGTAGCTTGAATGTGTAGTTTCCATTTTGACTCTGCGTACTTTCATCTGAAGAAGCCTCTGACTTGAACGAAACTAGTGGTAGGAGTGCTACAAGTGGTGGAACAAAGATCACCAGAAAGCACAATATACTAATAATCAATTTACGTACTTCGAATTGAAATGATAAACGAACACATTAGATCTATTAACATAGGTGCAAAAATTACAAAATCCCATAGCATGTTGAAAATATGCAAGGACTAGTAATCAATTTTTTACGTAGATTATGTTAAATCAAATTGTATGAGCTCGTCTAGCATACATGTAGATAAACAGTCAGCGTAACTTTTTTCTTTCGATTTATTTGATAAATTCATATAATTTATCATTCACTTTTCTGTAGCATAATACTGGTGATGGTAACATAGGCTGTACCAAATTTACAGATGTTTTGAGTCAAGATCTATGTTGAGCTAATATGTTTTGTTGAAGTTATTTGATTTACTGCTTAGCATCAAAAGTATAACGGATACAAAATCATTATGAATGAGAAAATGTGCATTTCGCACCTCAATACTTGAAGGGTTTAGTAAAGTGCAATTCTGTTTTTCTAGTTACGTAAAATAATGTAAATCACACTGATCTTCATATATTTATATTCAGTGCCCATATCTAAATTATATCATTATAAATAAGCAAATCTATATTGTTAAAAATAAAATTTTGTAACGTAGGGTAGGGTAAACTACATAGCACTGGTTTGTAATACTATGGTCAATAGAATTTGCATGAACACAATTTAATTGTTATGTACACAAATTGCTGTTATCAATTACTAATTAATTAGTGTTAAAAAGGGTAATAACTTTTTCTCACCCATGAGATACATACGAGGGGTGATCCAAAATTAACCGGACTTTTGCTTTATTTCTTTAATTACTAAATGTTTTAATTTAAGGTAGTGCAACTGTAATGGACACCTTTCCAAATCTAATTTGACATATTATTTTCATTATCTATATCATGTCACTGATTTATTTGCAAAATTTCAGGTAGGCTTACCATCATTAAAAAAAAAATATTTGAATTTTTCCTTCAAGACCCCATATTCCGCTTTCTCTTCAAATAATTTGACCCCTAGGGTAGATTAAAGCTCTATAATTCTCTCACATTTGTAAATTCTGTAACAATTTTGGTGTCTATAAAACAAGTAATAGTGACAGAATTATAAATCAGACATTATAAGACATTCTTGTAAACCAACAATCTACAATTGCCAATTATCCATGGCAACCCAGCATAAAATGGAAGCGGTCCCAGCTGAGAAAAAAAGAGGTTGTGTAAAATTAAACGAGTCTCAAGTCAATAATATGAATACTTAGTCAGTATTTATGATTTATTTTTATTAAATTACCTATTTGCAATTAAAAAAAAACAACAAAAAAACAATTTGCCCGTCTAGTTTTTGAAAAAAGTAAGAAAAACTAACGTCTATGTCAGATATTTCATCCATTTTATTCCAATTATGTCACCCCTAGGGTTTTCATAAGTTCCAAATTTAAGCATTTGTTAAATAATTGTATCATATTTAATGTGTAACTATTACAAATGAATACCAGAACAAGTTTTAAACTGCAATTAAACAGTATTATGAAACTACATATATCACTGAAGTTGATTCATACCCCTGCAAGGCCACCTTGACACAAGCAAAATAGAAATTTATATGCAGTTTTCAAAATTCAAGTACATATTATCACATGTTCAGTGATTTCAGAATTTTTTGTGTCTAATTATTATAAACAAATGCCAGAATTATTATTCAGCTAGAATAAAACAATTGTTAGCATGTCAATTTTTCTAAGAAAAAAGAAGGATGTATTGTCACAGGCTTGGCTCATGCGCGTCTGCATGAGCGTGCAAAAGTTAAATATTGGCCATAGCTTTTCTATTACAGGAGGGATTTAGTTCATATTCACACATAGCAATCCTAGTGACAAGACCTTCACACTGACCTAATATATAGTGACCCTGACCTTCAGGTGACCTTGACCTCTTCACTTACAACAGCAAAAAACATCAAATGTCAAAAACTTTATTATTATCAAATTGGACATTTTTGGTTCATATTCAATCGTACAACAATCCCTGTGGAAAGACTTAAACAGGACCCTACCTGAAGCAAAATGCAAATCATATTTGTGTTACTTTTCTTACTGATAGACAGTTCAACACTGAATATGTGTTCCAGCTTATACAATGGACATCACCGAATTGAAAAAATGAAAAATCTCACAGAAATATACAAGTGTAATTCACAATCACATATGAAATTACTATTACAACATTCATTTCATATGCATGCAACATTAATCTGTCTAATTACTTTTTTTCCCAAAATATTGAGAGTTTTCGGGAATAATTTCTTCCAGCACTTTCTTTGCATTTGAGACTCTGGGTAAACCTTCTGAATTCTTAGCAGTGAAAACATCTCGTATTGTATCTTCACCACCACGGGTGTGTAACATTCTAAAATGCATTAGACTTAGTCCAGGCCCAACAATATTTTCAGCTGTAGGCTTTTTTAACACACCAGTGAAGATAAGTGGATGTAAAGGTTGGCAAGTTTAATGTTCTAGTATTGTTGAATTCCAAGTTATTTGCTACTGCAAATGGAGTGCAACTGTGAGCCATCATATCTTTTGTTGGGAGATTCACAAACTGAAGCAATTTTCCTCAAGCCATTACATTATGTGCATCATAGGTTTCACAAAGCAAAGATGACACAAGATCTACTTGTTTCAAAGACTGCCTGGCATATAACTTTCTTAAAACAGACAGTGAATCAATAAAAGCACACTTTAAAAATTTATACAGAGCACCAATGTTCTTCAGAGTTGAAACTAAAATCTGTTAATCAAAGCGCCGTCTGTTATGCACAACTAAACATACTCTTGTGAACTTTCAAAGCCAGCTAATCATTTTATTAAAAGCTGATGTGATTGGAACTGATTCCACAACTTTTCCATTCACTTTCATTTCTTCTCCAAGCATGGCTATGTCAGTCACATTGGTTGCATCTTCACTAATTGGAACTGTTAGAGTGACAAATGTGTTGAATTGGGCTTCAAACTTCACCTAGACTGCAGCAATCTGTGTTATATGGAATAAGACTCTTCCTTCGTCTGCAAATAACATTGAAATAAACATAATAAACATGTAAATAAATGAATATTCTTTATTTTATCTAAAGCCGGGTACATGTACAAGTATATGGTGATAAATCGTTAGGCTAATTGACCGTTTGACTTGATAGCTCAGTTAGTAAAGTGACTACTCTGACAGCGGAAGGCCCTGGGTTCTAGTTCGGGTTGAGCCACAATTGTTTAACTATTACATGTCCAAACAGGAAACATTCAAAAGTATGTAACATGTTCTCTCGATGAAATAAGAATACCATCTTACACAAAAAACATTTTATGCTACAATACCGCTACTTTTGTTGAGTTTGTTTCAATGAAATGTCAAAAACTGCTGGAAATATCATAAAAAGCATTGGAATGTCAATTTTATTTCACTGAAAACCATAAAATAAACTTTGTTATTCATAATATTATTATAAACAAAAATTTCAAAAAGCATTTTATTACTTTACTGCTAGTGATGCATCTAAAGATGGACCCATGTCTTCTATCAAACCACTAATGTTGGCTCGTGCAGCAAGAGAATCTTGACTGGCAATTTTCCTGAAAAGTTTCATTTTGATAAATTCAATTCTTATTATTAATCAAGCGAGCTTATCAAAAGAAATCAGCATCATTTACAATAAATAATCATCCCGGTTCCGGGGCGACAGTACATCCCGCAATTATTTACTTCATTGTCAACCATGTACAGTAAATAGCGTCATTACACGGTGTATAGCCTATAACAATTAATTGAATTATAACAAACTCCTTCTGTGTGACAGTGTCATTGACTTCTTCTACTTTTACAATAAAATATGAATATTGAAAAAGGTACACTTAAATGAATGCAAGTACTACCATTTGCAAAAGAATGCCTTATATGCTAGCCGTACAGAATTGCCATACGGTACGCAATATGCTGCCTAATTCTCGGCTTTGCCGGGATGTCATTCTGACTAGTTAACCAATCGGATTATAAGGTTGCGTTCATTTCTTCATTAAAAGTTGTGAAAGGTGAAAACTCAGTCTTTACCGTTGACTCATATGCAAGTTTAAATTTATTTCAAACAAAACAAAAAGCTTTTAACGACACAGAATTGTTATAAAAACAATCGGATTGTTTCAAAATAATGGAAGATCTTGGTCTTCTTTCATTTCTAATCTTGGTTATCATGGTTATTGTATTATTCAAAGTTAAAGAAGCATAGAGACCAGCGATGACAGCCAAGGAATCACCTTTCTCGAATGTAAATAATTTATCAGTACCCGGATGTGCGAAGCCTAGCCTCAATATTTCGCCCTGGCGCACAATTTGTTGGGCTAGTGCGAAGCCGAGAATAATAATAATAATTACAACTATGTGTGCATGTACATAATGATCTATCTATTGCTGAAAGCGGCAATGAGTACAGATTGTATTTCCTTATTCAAAATGCAATTATTTACAAATACACCATACCAGTTCCAAGTTTGGTGTTCAATGCGAACCATGGCATCCATCGGCGTCCCTGTTTAGATGGTTCACGTTTAACTGGTAAGTAAGCTGGTAAGTTAATGGCACTGGCCCAAGTCCACACTTTGACAACATCAATAAAGACAGAAGACAGAATAATTTTCACTCCACTAAATTATTTCCTTCTAAATTTCCAAGGTCAACATTCATTAGAAGCCGTAAACGATATCAATCAATTAGGAAACATAAGCATGATAAGGTCTGACAGAAGAACCTGTCACTCCACCAAATTATCTTCTTCCAAATTTTCACGGTTCACATTCATTTGGAAGCCGTAGTTTCTGTTTCCTGGTTTACACAATACATGTGATTGTTCTTGATATGCTTCCTTCGCCATACAGTTTGCTTGCTTCGTAAAAAACGTCCTTTTTCTTTTTTTTTTTTTGCGAAAACAAATTACTTTCGATTCGCTCTTATCACTTCCGGTTTGATTTTTATTTTATTTTTCAACATAATTTGATTATTCAAGCGAATAATAGTAGTTAAATTCAATATAATTTAAGAAATTAGTAACTTAATGAAATATTATTTCGTAATAACAAAATAAATCACGTGTAAAAAAAATCTCCGGAAACTACGGAAGTTTACCGACATTTACCGATCTTCGAAATTATGGCGGGAAATTTTTACAGTCGTCCTACCTTAATTTATATACAAACTTTTATTCGTCATACAAGTTTTCACAAAATGATAATTTTCTCAGAAACACTGAGAACAATTTTCAGCGTTTCTATAGTTACCGATTAACGGCTGACCGGTGAGCATTACTGAATTATCAATAGTGCGTAAAGTTGCAAGTACAGTCAAGACTGTCTAGGTGACTCCTGTTTATAGTGACTCCCTGTCTTATGTGACTATATTGATTTCCTCCAAATACTTTTTTCGTATATGTTGGGACTGTATCAAATGACTCCTTGTGTAATGTGTCTAGTGTGAAATTTGGCTCCCAAAAACAATTTTCACTATAAACTGAGAATGTGTGTTGCGACTCTCCATCATATGTCAATAATTGATACATACTTATAAATCAAAGCTGTAGTAATTTGTTTTTGTAAAAATATTGATTTGTTATTCACAGCATTACTAATAGCAGCCAAACAATAACAATATATAACAGTAATATATTTACTGCTTAATTATTTACAATTTATACATGATGTACAAATTAATATAGAAATTTGATTTCTTAACTTAGTTAACAGTTAACACGTTATCAAAAATTATTGTGAGGTTAATAGTCTGTGTACAGTGACTCCTTGCTTACAGTGACATTTCGTTCTATCTCCCCTGGAAGGTCACTGTAGACAATCTTTACTGTGCCTTTCTCGGGTTCCTGATTTGAAAAGTTTGGTGCGGTACTTCAACGTCATTACCTGATATCACATACATCATTTTATAAAATGTGTCACCGTTATTACCGTTATTACCGTTATTACCGTTTCTGTTAGAATAAAACAGTATCTACAACAAGATGCCAAGAATTATCAAAAATAATGTTATCAAAATGACAGAAAATGCGCACTTTTATGAAATTTTACTACTACCTTGGGTACTCAGCTATTAAAGCGTTAGAGGTGATAAAAAGACACCTGCATAATAGACAAAGCCCTGCGTAGAATCGGTGATTTTGAGAAGGCACAGTTCATTTTAGCAGATGGGATAGAGCATGCCTGTTGGAGTTTGTCGGACGCAGCGTTGGTTAAAGCAATCGAGGATGTTGATAGTTACAAGCGGGTCAATATGTGGGAGATTTGGAGATTTGCGGTCAAACTGGGTATAGTTATGAGACAATGTATGGTATATTGAACATTACCAGAACCGTTTCAAATAAAACATCAGCACCAAGTGGATTCTTCGCTTGTTAATAAATAAAAATAAAGTAGTTCTGAGTAGTCATTCTGAGTTCGTTGACGCTCCGCGCCCTCCTGTTACATGGTCGCTACTTTTGTATGTACCTTGAATGTTTTTGTACAAATGGAATGAAATTTTCAAGTATGGTCGAATAGACAGTTAACATCGATTTGTGTGACTTGTATCTTGCTTCTGAAACCTATGTCAAAGTAACAGAAACAGTCCGGCTAATTCTGGATTAACCCTGAGATTATCATGTTTAAATATGCCAGACTAGTAATACCATTTGTTCGTAGATAATGTTAAATCAAAATGAACAAGATACGCTAACACACATGTACATATATGACCATTTTTTGATTCATTTGATAAATTCATATTTTTTTTTAAACATAACACTTGTGATGGTCATATCATCAGCACTATGTCTGTCGTATAAAAATTGCAGGTGTTATGAATCAAAATCTATGGTGAGCTTAACAATTGTGTTCAATGTATTTGATTCAATGCTTATAATCATTAGCATGACGGTTACAAAACCATTATGAATGAGGACATTCTAGTTACGTAAAGTAATGTAAAATACACTGCTCTACATGTCAGACCAATTTCGTTCGTAACATGTATTTGTGATTAACATTTAGCAAATGTCACAATTCAACACATATTTTTTAATGAATTGAGCAAATGATGTCAGTTTAACTAGTTTTCTAAAGAGTATGTTATCAAAAATAACGTACAGGGTGATCATTAATATATGATAGGATAACAAAATGTAATAAGATCTTTATCTTTGAAGATATTCAACTGGGCAATGTGTATTATTTTAGCACATATACATAAATTTTGTCCTATGTGTAAAGTTATATGTAAACGCAATTCCAATTTCTACAGCAGGTGTTAAACATTGCCACCCTAGTTCTCCAAAACCAACAATATAAATATGACCCTATTGTTCCATGAGCACTAAACACCACCAAAACGGTCCCTTTTTCACTGCACAATGCCATCTCATCGTGGTATTTAGTCTTTTCAGTACTTCAATATATGAGATGTGTACAGTTTTTTGTAATTTTCTTCTTACCAAAGTTGGATTTTCTCCAATTCATAGTAAAGTTTGATTATTTATGACTAGAATCTAAGTGCAATTTTGGAAATCCAAGGAAAGTTTGACGTCATTGATGACGTCATCAACGTTACCATGACGACGTTTGACAAAATTTTGAATTTACAAGAAAAAATTTATTCAATTTTCTTCAAATCAATACCAAAATGAGACCTCTAGTGCAAAATTTAACAAATTTACTGTGATTTCTTATCCTATCATATATTAATGATTGTATACTCACTTGACTGTAGCGTGATCTATAGGTTATATGGATTATTACCTGTGTTCTTTGGAAAGGAATGTGTGACTTGTTCGGTTATATCTATGTTCAGTGCCAATATTTAAATTGTATCATTATAAAAATCTATATTATAATATGTTGTAACGTTGGGTAATGTAAACTAAATTCTTTCCCTTTTTGTTTTAATATTTAGGAGTTATGCGGATTACACCAAAATGTTCATGTTACGGTACGGATTTGGCAATTGCAACATGCAGTTCCAGAAACTACGGTCCTTTATCGGTCACTTTGTTATATAATCCAACATATGGTATTTTACGTTCCGGTCTCAATACTTTAAGGAAGTGCAACACTATATGGAACATACATTTAGCCGAGTATATTTCAAATTTAATAATTTTACATCGATGTACATGTGATACATGGTAAAGACCCTACGAAGTGGCTATTTAATAGGCTGACATTAGTCCATTTTACATAGGACATTATTTCTTTGCTACAATAGTGGGGAATGGAACAAACATTCGCTTAATATCGTTTGTATGACATGCGCCATATATAACAAAATTAAAGTTTCCGATTTAAGTTGCAAGTACATTCGCTCAATGTCAAAGTAATTTTAAACAAGAAATCATCGTGCAATCCTTTTCGGTTTTTTAATCCGAACCCGGTCAAAGCTGACGAACAAGACTTATTGAATTAATGATTTAGCAAGGAGCTTTAAAGACGATATATTTTCAATAGAATGGCATAAGATTGCCAATCTATCTATAGTTTATAGGTTTATTGGTCCATGGCGGCATCATGAGTCATGCACTAAACTGTCCAGACCCTATTACACTGCCACATCAACAATTATCTAACTATAGTACGAAACAAAATTGTAAAATTGTGAGAGAAAAGCCTGGATACATCATTTTCACGACCATCAATTCTAACCCGTACGTAATGCCAAGTCTTCCCTAGCAATCCTTTGAATGAATCACTATTAGACTGCTTTCTCCAGAATTGTAGATACATGTTCAAATATCAAGATCGTTCTGTTCGAAGCGATTCATTTGAGCAAGACATTTATCAAAATATTTAATCATACGATAAGGGTTTTGTTTTATAACTGCAAATAAGTTACCCTTGGTTTGCATGCTGTCCTTTTGTCTTCCTGACCCTCCATCTGAAATAAAAATTACAAATAAGAAAAGAAAGCAAATTACTGAGGGCATTAGAATTGTGAGGTCTGAATCAATCTGGCATTCACTTACAGCAGGAATTTACACAACTATTTAATACTTTAGAGTTCAAATACTTGATAATAATATAGTCCTTCTTCATAACTATTACAGAATTTAGATCATTTACAGTTCACAGAAAAAAGTATCAAAGCCTTCAAGTATAATTTTGGCACATAACTACTTGTAAAATTTTCTAAACCAACAGTACTACGTCTTGACATATTAAATCCTCAGTTAACAAGACCATTGCAAAATGGTTGTATTTGTTCTATGCTTTGTGATGTGTTTACATGTTTGTGACTTTGTCTTGCACTTGGAAAACGCGTTGACTTTATATGTATACCTTAGCTACACTGTGTAACGTGCACGTTGTTTGCTACCCTTTTTTTCATAATTAAGGGATTCATTGCTCTGTGTGTAAGTCTGTTAGCGAGTGCTATGTTTGATGATATTACGGGATCATTTTATTGATTTATCTATTTTGGTAGCCCTTTATATTCAACATTGGATACCGTAGAATCAAGAACGTTTTAGTACAAAATCCATTGATAAATAGTTACTTTTGAACTTTGAACAAAATGTGAAGAGTAATACGCGTGGTTAATGATAGTGTTTATAACTTATAATAATTATTTTCTTAGCCATAGTTTTCGAAAATGACATGTTTATTTTACCCCCGCACAACAAAGTTGTAAGAGGTATACTGCTTGCCGTCCGTTTGCCTCTCCGTGTGTGTGTAGACACACTCTTATGTCCAAAACAAAACGAAACATTTATAGGAGTGATTCATGGTACACAACCTAGTTGTGCATGCTCTCGGCAGGTTTTGTTTGGATTGTTTTTCAGAGTTAAGTCCCTTTGTTTAAAAAAACAGTGTTTAAAGATATTTTTGTGCGCGCTTCATCTCCAAAACCCTTTGCTAGAATTGAATGAAACTTCACAGGAGTGATTGGTATCAAGCCTAGTACTGCATGCTCTCGGCATGTAAGAAAAGTACTACATCCCCTTAAGGGCCTCATTTCTGTAAAAATCCAGTTTCTAAATTTTAGAGAACTCAAAGTTGATTATTTGTGCATCTTACAGTGATACAGAACTCAGTTGTTGTAAGTTAAAGTAATCAGTACTATCATTTTCAGAAAACAAAAAGTGTCTAAATAGAATATTTAAGAAAAGCTCTACGCCCTTTAAGTGGCTTCATTTCTAGAAAAATCAGGAAGAATAGGGTGCAGATATTGGAAAGGGTGATCATTCAATTATTTGAGCCAATTACAATTCAATTTTGATAAGCGTTTTCAGAGAAATAGAATTTATCTGCTTTATATTGAATATAGAAGAAAATAGCAAAACCTAAAGGGCAATAACTCAGGTGATAATAATCCAATCTTGACGACAGTTGTGTGTGCGCATTATGCTATTGTACAGTTAGTGTAAGTTTCATGAAATTTTATCCCTTTGTTCTTGAGTTATGACTCCAGACGGACGGACGGAAAGACGGGCAACGCAACACAATATCACTCCATCTTTTGTGGGGGGATAATAAAACTTTGCATTGATTGGTACTAAGCCTTGATGTGCAAGCGCTCGGAAGCTTTAGTTTTGATTATTTTCAAAGAGATATGGCCCTTAATTTTACCCCATATGATGTACATAGAAATTTTTGTGTGCACTTCATTCCCAACCTGACTGAAACCTTAGAGGTGCGAAAAGTATTAAACCTAGTTGTGCCTGTCGTTTAAAAGCCTTCTAGTATTGCATTTGGATTCATTTCTTGTTTCAAAGCGGTGTGCGGGGGGATTTATTACCTTAAATGATATTTCTTGTTTTCTTTGCCTTTCTTTTGGAAGAAGATAGGTGTACAACTGCAACTACTTCCTGAAAGTATATTTGCTACTGTATATACTTCATTCATTCAAATAAAATAATGTTGTCTCAAGATATCAAAGTAATTTAAAACTTTAGGCTCTAGTGTAATTTAAAATAGAGGCTTTGCATTGACAGTAACTTTTTCTGTCTATAAGTTACTGAATAATAGCATGAGTTGTCAGACAGATATCATTTTAACATTATCTTGTTTCTGTTACTCTTTCTACCGTACGTTTTATTTTCATATCCTAAATTACAAAACTCGACGCTTATGGCACGCAATTTGCACAATTATTCCCAAAACCTATGTTCCCATACGAGAACCTAGGTTCTCCATTGAAAACCTACGTTCTCGCTAGAGATAACACGTATTTTTTAAATCTAGGGGCAAAACTTACCTAGTTTTTAGAGATACAGTGTATTAAAATTTTGCTTTGACTATTGTTGGCCTTGTATAATTGCTAATGGTTGTCAGGTGAGTGGTATAGGGCCATCGTGGCCTCTTGTTTAAAATTCTTTTTTCTTCTGGCTTGTAATGACAGCAAATAATAACTTCTAGCTTCAGAAACTCTGTTGACACAATAGTAACAGTATGGGTCTGCAGAAATTGCCATATTAAATTCAACCTGCTGGGACACCAGTCTGCTTTATGTCTATTTACAGTTTTCTTTTAAAACATCAGATAGAAATCATATTATTTAAACCATCAGATTTCAGTCTAGGACATACTACTTTTTAGGTATGTAGAACTTTCATCATATTTCCAAACTTTCAAATTTTAATGATGTTGTATAAAACAATTAGTCTTGTATCTCGTTGACTTTTTCTTTAGTTAGAAAACAATCCTTAGGCTACTCGACTTAATATTGCACTCTGTTTGATTGTAAGGTTGTTCACATTCAAAATTTATCTTATCACCCAGTGCTTGCTGGCTCGATAGCTCAAACCAGTCAAATTTTGCAAAAACTATAAATTAAATGTACTTTCGGAAATGTTTTATTTTATAGTTCAATAATTCATGTGTTATGCATCCGCTTAACTCGGTCTCCTTGTTTTTCGTTTTTTAAAAATCACCCTGTTGACACACGACGGCACAAGCACGGTGAATGATGATTGCCTCGCTCACCGTGGGAGTTCTGGTGATGGGTTGCCAAGAGTTTTCGTCCCTAAAATACAATTCCATATATATGTTTTACAGTGCGGACGTGGGCTCAGACTTATTTCGCTACGTCCAATGGCGTTTTCTAAATAGGTGTATACAAAAACTAAATTTCTTAACCCCATTCATTTTCAACTGGTCAATGATTTAAAATTGAATACACTAGAACGTAATATATTTTAAGATTGTTCTTTTACTATGGCTCAGGAAAGAAGACGTGAAACGGATTTTATTACGTCTTTTTTATTTATAGGATCAATGGGGTCTGTTTTGTGGGAGTTCTTTCTTATCCCTTTTATTTATTTTCTGTTCTTCCGTAGCCTAACTTTTTAGGCCATTTTAAGGGAGGGAAACGCTACAGGAACCTACTATGGAAAGACTCCACATATAGCTCCTCTACATATATGCGCAGCTGGCTGCCGTGGTATGGGCTCTTGTACCCGTGGAGCACACGTTTTCCTGAGCCCATACATAGGTGAGATACCCTTAGATATATATATTATCGAAAGCGTGCCTCACAAAGTAGGCTCCTCAGAATTTCTGATAGCTAAACATGGGCAAATCGTTATGAACTACTTCGTTACACAGGGAGTTAACTTTTATTGGATTTATTCCTTATTCTACTAGCAGTTTATTGAGGATACTGGAATGCTCATACATTTTCTTAATCTAGGATTAAATAGAAACTTATTATCAGGAAATTTAGATTTAAATAAGTATTTTTATAGATTATTAAAAGAAACAAAATTTGAGTATATAATAATATTTAAAAAATAAATAATATTATTGAAAATTTAAGTTAAGTTCAGTAATAACAAGTTATTGATAGGCATGTTATAGCATAAATTGCTTTTAGAATGACAAATAACAGACATGGACATGGTTGGTCGACTGTTGTAGTCCGTCCATTTGGAGACGGGTCCTTCTCCGCCTGTAAGTTCGCTTCTGTAGGGCGTCCCCCCTCAAACCAAGTCAGTGTATACACTGTCATAAGATAGGAAATATCTAAAGAATGTATTCACACTAAAGCACGAGTTAGATTACTATGAGATATCAAATAAAGTAATATTTTAAAGTATTTTAACACATTTTAAAGTAGTTATTAATCTAAGGTATTTGAACAATTATCTTTAGAATTTTACCAGATATTTAAAGTCATATAAAAGTATTTAATTTCACCAAATGATCAGGCTAGCCTACATTAGCCAAGATAGCCGGCCTGGGCGAAAGCAGGAAATGTTATAACACCTCCAGCTTGTAAGAGTATTCTGTAATTTTAAGTTATATTGTAATGATATGTCACGCTCCGTCATATGGCCTCTCCCGGAAACGAGGGTAAACAACCCCAATCAGTCAGTAAGTTATTCATATACTAAAGAGATCATACGTTTTCGCCGTTTTCACGATTATTCTGAGAATATTTCACGTATCACGTTTTAAATATATGTGTTTAGGATAAAGATGTATATTTGAAAAGTCAAGTTGATACATATTTAAAAGAAAATACTTATAGGGTCGTCTGGAAGATATTTCTAAATACTCCCACTTGTAAGACCAATCCATATGTTTTCGAGTCTTTTGCAGAACAGAAGGGTCAGTTAAGATCTTCTCTTAAAAACGTGGTATAAAGTGTAAGCGAAAGAAATGTGTTCAAAACCCTTGCAATGAATACTTGAGAATACATGGAATGGTGTTAAGCAGCCTTGAGCTTCATATTCCTGTCTTCAAGTAAAAAAGTTTGTCATAAACTAAAACTTCTCTTCAGTGAAGTTAAATTGCTATAGATGTTGAATTATACATCTTCTGTACCATTGCAAACTTATATTACGTAACCGATCAGAATCGACGTTGCAACGTTATAGTATACGTTGATACAAGATTAATTGATTACAGTAGTTAATTTTCCAAACCAGTAGATTTGTTAATAATGAGAGAAACATTTTTGGGAAAACAAACGGTTATTGCTTATTGAGTAAAATATGCAATCAATGTTCCAAAATTATTACCCACTAATTATCAAATCCGGAATAAAATAATCGAATTGACTTCATTAAACCATCTGCGTTGAAAGTACAAACAAAAACTCTACATATAGTTTCATAAAATATGAAAAATAGAACAATATGTTGAAAAATTACTTTTATTTTATTGAGACGCCAACTCTACAAAAAGGTTTAAACTATCTTTGTGATATTCGCGAAAATCTCGAAGATATCCGAACCGTGACTATATAAATATAAGATGGGTAGGTGAAATCGTAAAATGATTTTATTATTATTTGACGGCAACTGATTTCCGAAAGGTTTTTTCAACAAAACCGTTGCAAAACGATTTTATTTTTGCTATTTCAATATGATATCTTCATCATATGATCGGGAAATAGGGTGGACAACTTTAAACAAAACCCGTTGGTGTAATGCTAAATTATCTTGTCAATTTAGAAGAAACAGCTAACAAACGTGTTTTGGTAATTGCATATAGGATATTTTAAATCGTTTGAAAGTTGTGGGGGTTAAAACGGTGTTTATACTTATAGGTTAAATGCCCAAAATGTTTCAATATACAATTACAATTACAATTACAATATGAATATAACACTGAACACTGCTAGAAAGAGTAAGCGTGGTCTCGTGTAGAAACAGCCTACGCCAGTAAAATGCTTCATAAGGCCAATTAGCCTTATTCAGTTTGACCTTTTTAATGGATCTGATATTCCACAGCTGTCAAAGCGATCAAGCTAGCGTCTATGTTGAATCAATTAGACTAAAGGCCATTTCACATACACACCGAAGAAATTAAATATACCTTTGTTCTGTTTATTCTGTTGTGAACCTTTATAGTGCTCTCCGTAGTATTTATGTTACAGGACTAAACTGTACCAAAATGATGTGCGGAGGAGAGCAATCAGTCAATACTGGAGACACCACCCATGCGATTCATATGCAGAAAAAACGGGTGATACATCGTATATATACCGACAGAAAATCTATATACAAACTGTTCAGTGAACTAGACGATAAAACCTACACATGTGACGCCGGCAAAGGAACTCTATCTACAGTGCAAGTTTTATTTTTCTTTGTCAGAAATGTGAAGTACGCATTGACAGACGATAAATAGGTGTTACAGATGTGTTGCACAATAATTTCATCGGTTTGTGTGAACTTTAGGCCATAGGCCGAATGCGTTGTTATTAAATTGGATGGGACACTTCCGATCGTTACCGGGTACATTTTGTACACATCTCCAGTGTTTTTTTACAGTTTGACTGCTCTCTGATAAACGCACAATATTTATATAAGGGATATAACTTTCAAACAAAGCAGTTTCAGCAGACGTGCTATTGAACAAGCTGTTATTGCAGCTTGAAGGATATACTAGAGTATTTTTGTGATTTACACTAAAACGAACTATGGTTCCGCTTAAAATGCGTTTGAAATTATAGTTGATTGAATTATTTATTCTGTTATAGATGTGAATAATCTGAATCGAGCGATTTACTTGCGCAAGAACAAGACATTAGTGTTCTAGATTTGAGGAAACGTTATTTCTGGGACAAAATATTGATAAAAATATAACTCAAGTTAATGCTCTGGGTATTGCTTATTTTGCTTGTTGGTGTGCAAGAACACTGATACTAATGTGTACTGGGCATTACAACTGAGTAACCGAACTATTCTGTTGCACTTAAAGAGTTTTCATCTAATGCATAATTAGTTTTCTTCTAACAAGGAATAATAATCCACTTTCAACATACCGATGTTCGATTATCTTAAATTTATTAAAAATATTTGTAGTGTAGAAGTCGCACAACTACGGATGGTAATGGTATCGACAAAATACCGTTTCGTTAATCTGAGATTTGTGCTCAGTAAAGGTAGCGGTTCCCTGAAGTTGATTGAATTGCACGTGATCAATTGCTAAACTTTCCTTAGTGGCATCAAACAAGCAAATTACGGTAATAAATGACTTGTTTTGAATAAAAACTCGGTCTACTAGATGCATCTTATGCCGTATTAATACACGAATTTGTTCCTTACTGTTTGTATTTTGAGTAACTATTGGATTACCTTTGACACTTTATGCACATATTGTGAGGAGTTTCTGTTTAAAATTTGAATAATCTTAACACAATGTTAAAAAGTAGTGTAAAGGCAGTAATAGATTGCCACTTGATTAGAGGTAACCATGGTAAATTCAGAGTAATACAAATGTTTTGCAGTAAGGCAATGAGTCTCATTACATATTTAATCTGCTCTCTATTGAGTAAACATAAACGAAATGTAATCACAGTATGGCACTTTTTCAAACCAGCATTATTCCTGATTGTATATCTTCAACTGATAACAAATAAAGACATTTCTCATTTCAAATATTTTATTTTTTACTTATTTCCTGATGAAAGTATCAGTGCAGTAAGGTCGCTCATTCGTCAAAACTCAGTACTTAAGTGTTTAACCAATACTCAGTACAGTAATGGATGTATCTATGCTTTATTTTAATTTAAATTGATGAAATTTGGAACCTATTAATATATGCTGTTTTTGCAAACGAATCGCCCAATTAAGAGTATTCACATGCAAACGATTTCCCAAATAAAACGGCAGAACTTGCAAAAGGTCGAGTGAGCAGACCATTTTTTTTCTTAGATATTTTCAACATTTCAACGTATATCTGTTACACCTAGGGATAGTCATGGAAATATCTAAGACCATACAAATAAACACAAAATATTATGCATCATGGTGAAAATCTGATTCTTACTTACCCTTGTCGTAAAACTTATCTCGCAAATACTAATTATCTGTGCTTAAATTCGAGCCAATATCCGATGATCGATCATCCACAGTTATATTGGTATTTTACTCGGTCAACCCACAGGTGAGTGTAGCGTACCAGGGACCCAAACAGTGAATGTTAGATAAAAATAGCCTAATGACTATATATCAATAAGAAGGTAAACAACACAGTTCGCACATAGACCCAGTTTCAGCTTCAATTACTTCATACAGAATAGTGCATATTTATCAAAACCTATTGCATATATAGCCTTTGTAATTATATTTTCCGTTAATGTTTACTTCAAGGTCCAAATGCAAACTGTTTTGTAACAGCGACTGATAGTTTCCGAAATTTTTACCATTTTTCGCCAACTCGAATAAATCTCACACATTTCGGGTACGTCTATTTTCCAATGCGCAACCGTCACTGTGGACATACACAAGAACGGCACAACACTGCTACTTGAGCTCAGTATTCCATAGACATGTATTAATGATGTGTAACCTAGACTTGGTAAGACCTGTCCGATCGATACGGTATGGAAACTAGTTTTTCCAATTATCAGTATGGCTGCATGTATATGTTTACAAAATATATCAACGAAATAAAATGAATACTGTATTAACGGATCTTTTAAAACTGGAAAGCTTGTGGAAATATTTATCAAATCAATTTCTACGAGCGTCGGTTGTGTAATATTTGGATGACACAAGGCGATATTGTTTAAAAGCTTGTTAAAAGGGAAGAATTCAGTGTTAGAAATGTGTGAGATTTATTCGGGTTGACGAAAGATGTAAAAAAAATCGGAAATTATCAGTCGCTATTTCAAAACGGTTTGCTTTTGGGCCTTGAAGTAAACTTTTACGGAAATGATAAACACTTATGCTATATATGCAATAGGTTTTAATAAACATGCATTATTCTAGATGAAGTAATTAAGGCTGAAAGTGGGTCGATGTGTAAACGATGTTGTTTACCTTCTTATTGATTATAGTAACTAGGCTATTTTTAATTAAAAATCACTGTATGGGTCCCTGGTACGCTACACTCACCTGTGGGTCAACCTTCCGAACTAATATCAGGTCGTTGTGTGTACTTGATAAACTGATACGTCTTTTTATATTTTTTTCGCGACAATAAACTATATAAGAAATTTATTACTGCATTTATGTATGTTTTAGAGATTTATCGTTGGTACCGGATAATCCATATGAGCAATGCCCATAAAAATGTTTAGTTATATTAGGTTTCGATGAATATACAAAATACAGACGCGTTTCGTTCCAGAGATACCCTTGATTCCTTAACATGCCCGGTGCACGGCACCGATACATCGGACCTCAGTTTTAGTTCTCATCCGAGAGTCCATTAGGTATGCTAGTGGGGGAGCGAGGGATCGAACCTGTGATCCAAGGATTACAAGGCCAGCGCGTTAACCACTGGACCACTTATCCGCCTGACTATATAACTGCTTATCGGAAATATACGTTTATATCTTTTTAAGTCAGACAATAAGCGGCTATAAGTTACTAATTACCAAACTGAAAACTTGTGCATTTGTAACAATCGAAAATTGAGTTGACAAATATTTGTTACACGCGGCGCAGATTCTTTATTATTGCAGTGACATGAATGAGGAACTTTAGTCAGTTATCTCCCATTAATACTCTCTAAATGCAGTTAGGTCCTTTCATTTGGATTACTCTGCTTTTTTCGCTATTTTCTTTGTTCCATATAATGAAATTTAAGGCAAAATATTGCTAATCATGATAATATCTTTAAATGATGCTTTTAGTTACATGTTCTATTAACACCCCAGTGTCTAATTTTTTACAGTCCTTGCATTTTAATCAACACATGTGTGAGATAATTCGCACATAATAAAGGGTATTTTTCTATGTGGAACAGCGATAAAGTCAGAGGATGTAAGTGCACGCGTACGTTAAACTGAGCAATAGAGACGACTTCAACTTGATTTGAGCGTAACATATATTACAAAGTATATCACTCTAGACGTCAAGAACTATTTTTGACTGTTGGAATTCCCTCCCGCGTAATTTTCACACAACATTTATTGTGCATTGGGAATTAAGTCACGTGATTTAAACAAATCGTAGTAAATATCTATACACTTCCGGTGTCGCCTGCAATATTAGCAACAGCAAAATAAATCAAGTAGTGTTTAAATGGAGAGTTAGAAGAGAACAACCAGA
Organism: Saxidomus purpurata; assembly: GCA_022818135.1. Lineage (NCBI taxonomy): Eukaryota > Metazoa > Mollusca > Bivalvia > Venerida > Veneridae > Saxidomus > Saxidomus purpurata. The sequence goes on along the minus strand of JAFMSR010000008.1, from coordinate 854,162 downwards.
TGTACTCTCATCGGTCTCTTTTATTCCAATATAATTTCTACTTTTACATTTGAATTGGATTGATATACAAATATTTTAACATTCTGAACCAAAATGCAAGTTTTAAAACTACTTGTAGCTTCTGAATTCATTTATTTCCAATCTATCTTGGGTGCGCACCCAAGATGGATAAAGGTAGGTAATAATATTTTTTTCAAACTGGCATTTCTAATGAATTCCATCTAAATAAATAATCTTTAATGCAAATATTTCACAAATATAATACAATAGCTCTTATATTTGAATCTTTCCTTAGGCAAAGTATCAAATTTTTACTTATGATAAAATAATTCTATCTTGGTTGAGCAACCAGGATAGGGAAATCAAATTTTAAAAATACCTCCAGTGAAAATCTTACTTGAATTAAGCGCTAAGTGAACAAAAATGAGTGTAAATGATCAGATGTTAAAGTTTCAAACAAATCTGTTACATGGCCAAAATCTGATTATCCACCTTTAAAACAAATAAATGCATACAGGTAACTATAAATATAAATATAATATAGTTTAAATATAACAAAGAACAAATAACCACAAAATGTTGCATATAGAAATAGCCGTTTTGTAAATATACAGTGTAACTGTCTTAATTTGTAAAAAATGTACATATGAGCATCTTCTAAATCGACCACGTTTACCTTCATCATAAAAGGATTGTTTGGTAAATTTGAGTAGGCCTCCTATTAAGTTATTTTTTTCTGATGTGTTAGTGTAGTTAGTTCTGAGCCAAGGTTGATAATCTGTTTCTGATCTGATCATCTTCGTCAGAAGTCACAATGTTAAATACACGATAACGAAGAAGCTCTGTGCGTTTCTGGTAAATTCTTGAGAAGTGTCCCATAATGCGGTAAAAATGCATTTTACATTCCGGAAATTTCCAAACGTACAGTGATAAATTTATAAACGAACTTATCTGAATACACAGATAACTAAATGCACGATATATTCGTTTATAAACTTCTATTCGTGAATCTTCACCGGAGTCACTTACAATAACACTTACAGTCATAGGTGCTTGCAACATCAAGTAAACTGTTACAACTTTGACAATAACATCTGTTGTTGCGTTCTGGTTTTTGGTAAACGTACAAGGAATTTTGACTTGGTCTCTGAAAGCTGTAACGTTCTGCTTCTGTATTTGTCGTTGATGGTGTAAAGCGATCCTGTATATAATCGTGTTTGAAACTACGAGCAAAGTATCATAAAACAACATAAAACCAAACATGGTGAAACGCAACGCATTTGTCACTTCCCATAAATTACAAGTGGTTAAGTTCCATTTACAAAACATGTTGAAACTTATTGAAAGTACAGTAATTAAAACAAAACTGTGGAGAAGCCACACAGTAGCAATAACTAGATGGATATGAATCATCTTGAGTGACTGGTAGTATTTTATGTTGGCTTTCAAAGAAACAACTCTTTCCAGGGTCAACGCAGCAACAGATGCGAATGAAATGATGGACATTATACCGACCGTGACCATCCTGGAGTTTCTTGTCAGATCATTATAATATCCAAAGGCAAATATCACTAACTGGTGGATGAAAAAGAAAGCTGCACCAACCGCGTCGCTCAGTAGAAAACTTATGGATAATAATCGGCACTGACGTGGTATTCTTGTGCATCTGTGAAGGATTGTGATGGCATTTATTTCACAGAGAATAATCACTGCACTTACAAGAGTTGCGAAGTAGTTGACTGCTAGTACACCTGTTCCGAAAGAACTTGTTATGTTACCATGGTAATTGTCTGTTAGTATCGTTGCTTTCGTTACTGAGTCATTCACTGACATGGTAACGACACTCATACTTTCAACATTCAAACGTAGTTTTCATTCAGATACATGTATTAGTAACAGGTACTCAATTGTTTATCTTTTAAATGGAAATGAAAAGCCAACTTGTAAACAATTATTCCAAGATTTACTGTTCCTCACTCTTCTGTTTACACATGTACATCACACGACCAAGACCAGGCACGACCAGGCACACAATAGTCTGAAATAAAGATAAATTTCAGAGATAATCATTAAATGTACAACCAACCTATCTTTTACATTTCATTATATGTGCTCTCATCGGTCGTTTTTCCGTAGCCTGATGGCTAAACGGCAAGCCAAACGTAACCTAAACTCTTCAGTTAAAATGAAAAACGAAAACCAACTTGTGTGATTTAGGCTACGCATAAGGCAAACCAGTTTTATCTGTAAAGAACTTCAGTCGATGGAATGATGTGTATTTACTTTAACAACTTGCATAATGATATGAAAAAACATGAACATTTGCAAAATTGAAGTTGAAATTTTGGTTCAGTATACTTAGCTTAAACATATGGAATTTACATTGTTGACATCTCCCAAATAATAATAGATATACTTTATTGAATTAAAAAAAACTGATATTAGTATTATTTTTATCATAGCAGAGACGGAAACTTTTTAAGTGCTTACCTGTTAGTATCTAAAAATCGTGTCAGTGTTGCCCAGAGGTAAAAGCTCAATTAATCGCGAAATGTTATGTGTAAACAGTTTATATGAGCAAAGGTTTAAAGAAATGTTGATTGGTTAATACAGGTCACGTGATTTCACTTTTCCAATAGTACTTAGCCTGAGGAATTATTGAGAATCATTTTGTGCATGCGTATTAGACTGATGTCAGAAACCTTTTTGGTTCGTGTGTTTGGAATAAAAGTTGTACTGTTATATGACAATTACTTATACAATGGGTTTAAATGAGGTAGGCGGGGACAAACTTTTTGTCTAAAACGGCAAGTTCCACAGCTTTAGTGGTTGACGGTAGCATTGAGTATTGGTCTTCAAACATGTATCATTACGCAGTGGCAGTCTACAACGACTATTCAATTCCTGTCCCCTGTTTCATAGTTTGCCCCGCCCATTGAGTCACTTGTTTTACAGTGAATAATATATATAATGTTTACAAAATTCTCTTGTCAGTAACCGCAAAACTACAACATAGATATTTGGTTTGTAGCTTTCTATAGTGGTCCCCTATCAAGCTCTGTTGAACCGTATATGTCCCGGAACGTATATATCACACGTGTGTGATATATTCGACCGTAAATATAACACGTGTTTAATGTGACATATTCGTTTGGTCATTTTTGACAGTTTACACCGAACGTATATGTCTTTTTCACACGTGTGATATATTCGGTCGAATTTTTCACACGCGTGATATATTCGGTCGAATTTTTCACACGCGTGAAATATTCGGTCGAATTTTTCACACGTTTGATATATTCATTCTGGTCATTTTGACAGTTTACACCGAAACTTATTTGTGATACTTTAGTGTATAAAACTACTAATTATACTTTTGTAGGAAGTGGGTGGCAAGGCACTCGTCCCTGGGCCGTTTGCCGTTGTAGCAATGTTTAGGAACCCCATAGAATAATAACCCCGGTCATTATTTTTTTGAAGAATAGTGACCCCCCCCAACCTCAGAGTGTGACCTTGACCTTAGACCTAGGGACCTGGTTCTTGTACAATACACCCTGTCTTATAATGGTATGAAAATCCTTCAGTACATCCTTCAGTACAATATCTCATTCTTCAATTTGACCTTTAACCTCAAACTGTGAACTTGACCGTAGACATAGGGATTTGTTCATCTGTATGACTCTTCGTCTCATTAAGGTAAACATTTATGCATTGTTACATCAATATCCCTTTAAGTATATAGAAGAAATGCTCCGGACAAAGTTATTCTTAATTCGGCAAATGATACTCCTCATTGAGGTTAACATTTATGCCAAATATAAACACGATTGCTCCTTGCATGTCAAAGTTATGGTTCGGACAAAATCAGTCTGGACGGACGCACGGGCTCACAGACGCACGGATGCACATACACCGACTGCCAAATGCGGCGACTATGTCGAGCTCACCGCAAGTGGGCTCGACAAAAATGATCGAGGGTCATTACCATCTTACGGTTACTTTACATTGTTTCACCGGCCATCAAATATACCAAGTTTGATATGTGTTTAATCTGTGATAAATTTATTGTGTTATACGGAAAAAAATGTACAGCGATGTTTTATCATCAATGCTGTTCTGAGATAATTTCCTGTTAATAATCACCACTCAAGGGCCACACGAACGCAGTCGATAACTTTCAAGAACACCCGATCGAAATTTGACCAAACATTATTTATACAAATTAAAGACATAATACAGACCACACCTTCGAGTGGGAATGTCTAGTTCCCATACAATGTGTTGGGACCGATCGGATCGACTTGTATTGGTTGTGTTAAGCACAATCTATGCGGCATAACTTAATCAACCATATTTGATTGTTTTAAATATGTTTTTTTTTCAAATTGATCAAAATGTGACGTATTCGTTCAAAATTTCGTTTTTATTTGCCTTTTTCTACATGTGAGATATTCGTTTTCGTGTTCCTATAAAATTCGAAGTCAAACGTATACATCACATAATATGTGCCATATACGTTTCACGCGAAGACTATTTTCGACCGAATATATCACACGTGTGACATATGCGGTCGAATTTTTTTCTCGTGTGATATATACGTTCCGGGACATATACGGTTCAACAAAGCTCTTTAAAATCATGCCACTCGTTACAAAATTAGCTCAGCCTCGAGAGTTGCTTTTCTACATAAACATGTCGACGCCCTAGTATTATAAGGTCGTAACTGGTACTTACGACCTTTTTTGACTGATACAGAATAATAATCTACAAACCTACAGCTACCTTTTGGCCTGGTTCCCTTCTCTCTATAGAGCATAATAACAGCAGAATGTGGACATAAAGAAAGGTCGTAAGTGATATTTCAATTAGGATTGATGTGTTAAAGGGTCGTATCTACAAATATTATTTCCAATAAGGTTCTATCTGGCAGATACGACCTTTTAATTTTGAGACAATGCCCTGGTATATATAGTTTTTAAAAGGTCGTAAGTGGTAGATACAACCTGACAATACTGTAGTTGAAATAATTTCTGTTCAAGACTTCAGGTATATCTACCACTTACGACCTTGTTAGTCAGAATTAACTTACATGGTATATTGTGGATTGACACAGGGAATAGATGCTTGTCCTTATTCAATATAGCCATATTTACTTAATAAAAACAGAATATATGATACAGTGGTGCTCACGTGTAACTTTGCAAAATGTTCGTGTATCGTTCGTGTATAGTGCATTCCGTTTGCATACATCGTGCGTTTATCGTTCGTGCAACATTCAGATCGTGTATCGTGTGACGCATCGTTCGTTCCGTGTGATGAATATTGCACGAAAAGAATGATATAAAAGTTGTCCGAGATAATGCGGACGACCAATCGTGTAGAACGTTTGCACGTTAGCCTAAGCATAAACATGCATTATTTATAGTATTGCTCAAAGGGGTGTCAGTGTTTTCGGCTAACTGTAGTTTCGGCTAACTTAATTTATATAGTAAACATGAAGTCTTTTCGGCTAACTCAATTATAGTAACACAATAGATCAAAAGAGGGGCAATCAGTTGGTGTTATCAGAGGTGTTAATTAGGTTCAAACATCGTAAGCATGTGTGAAGTTTTATTTGATCGAAATGATAACTTTAACAGATTAAATACGGACAATTTTATCTTTTTAAATATCATACTTTGATATCAATTTCTTTATCCTCAATACATCGTAAATTTTCATATTTAAATTTTATGTTGAATAATGTTGCGGAGCGGATCTGGGATTCTACGTGCTCGTACCTCTCCTTCGTGGAGAGGCTGAGACCGTGGATCTCCAGATCCGTCTTGTATCTGAGAATTTGTTAACAAGAATACATCGGAAGAAGTATGCTTCCCTTCACGGCCGTCTGTTTGATCTTTGGGATGATTATGAAGAAGGCAAAATAACCACATCACAGCTTCTGAGGAAATGTAGCAAGATCGCTGGTTTGGGACCATCTACAACACACGACACCATACACGAAGACTCATAAATATACTGAACAAAAAGACTGCAATGTGTGAGTGTAAATATTGATGAAATTTGTGAATAAATGAATAATGTTTGAGTTTATTTATGTTGATATTGTCGTATATTTGTGAAATAAATATTGAAATGTGTGTGTTTATTTATGTAAATATTGAATTCAATTTGGTATATAAATGAATATTATGTGAGTTTATTTATGTCGTAACTGTTTTGTATGTATTTTGTATGTCTTTGATTGATGATAATTTATTTCAGGAATGAAAAGTATAAATGTGCTATGTGTAAAATAAATGTGCTTTATATTGTCGTAATTGGTGAGTGGTGTTAGCATGGTGTAAATGAATATTGTGTGAGTTTATTTATGTTAATATTGATATATTGTCGTATATTTTGTGAAATAAATATTGAATTGTGTGAGTTTATTTATGTAAATATTGATTTTGAAATTGGCGAATAAATGGATAAAGTGTGAGTTTATTTCTGTTGACATATTGTCGTATATTTTGAAATGTGTGAGTTTATTTATGTAAATATTGAATTCAAATTGGTGAATAAATAAATTTTGTGTGAGTTTATTTATGTCTTTTGCATGTCTTTGATTAATAAATAATTTGTTTCAGGAATAAAAAATATAAATGTACTATGTGTAAAATAAATTTGCTTGATATGTTTCATATTAGTTATTAAATATATAATAAAATATTGCAACATGTTAAACACTTATCCTATATGAACAAACATTTTAATTGACATACCATTCGCATCTAATTGACAACTCTAATAACTCCTTTGATAGCACTTCTATTGTGTTACTATAATTGAGTTAGCCGAAAAGACTTCATGTTTACTATATAAATTAAGTTAGCCGAAACTACAGTTAGCCGAAAACACTAGAATTCTTGCTCAAAGATCAGATTGAATTATGTAAGAACTATTGATGAAATACAAAGACTCATTCTTGCAATTAACCAAACTATCTTTCTGTTACGTATTTATCTTTTCTCACGAGATATTTGTGAGAAGAAGAGATGTTGACTTTCGGTGAAACTGAAAGTAGACGTTCTGCATAATTATCGTGAAAGATTTACACCAGCTATAAAGAAGAGGAAAATATATTTTAGCATAAAAAGTAACGCTTACCTTTGAAAGTTTCTCCAACCACGATTTAATTCCAATATAAAGTATACACACGCGTTTAATAAATGCGCAATGTCTTTCTACGTCTAAGTATTTAAGGCCGAGTGCAAAAATAAGTTCATACGTTCTAAGGAGTATATGGTTCACACAGGTGTAATTATGACACCTCCGATCCCAATTTATTGCACCTTTTCAATTTTGAAGACAACTTTGAAATATTCCGACAGTCTACAAATTGGCAGATGTGCAACACTTGATCTGTTTAGTGTAGATAATTATGTAATTAGAGTATAATCATAATAAGTATGTGTACCGCTATTCAATAACAAATCATTCTTATATATACTTTGCTTTTAAAGAAAGAAACGACATGTAAATTAATATGATTTTCAAGGTTACTTTTACAGTTCGTATATATTTTTTTTTACTTTTAACAGGATAATTGAACTTTTACGTGTAATTTAAAGGTGCAATCATGTCATTGTATATCAATTTATCTGTGATAGTCTCTTATAACTCTGTATAGAGTGGTAATTTACAAATGTGTTAGTCATATAAAATATGTGATTTTTATGGTAATATTTGTAATGTAAATGAAAGAGACTAAAATAAAATATTTTGAATTTTTGAATTTGGATACGTATTTCTTCACATTTTTACAAGAATATACTTTACCCTTGCAACAGAAACCGCAGAAAAAGTTTTTATTTGTTAAAATAGACAAAATGACTAATAATGCTTCGGTAGAAATAGTTTTTAACTGTAACAATAGACAGATCTATTAAAACTGTAAACACGTTCTCTGAAAAGATTGTGTATTTCATTGTCATGTTATTTGCTACACACATGTATGCATTATTTTGTAACTGGCTATAAATGTAAATGTCATTTTATGCCAAATAAAATATATGTTATGTTATGTTATTATCTGTTTGGTTTTTTCCTTTAATTAGCCACACTTTAGGACTTTAAAAGTGTTTTCATGGGTTTGATTAAGCTATTGCATTGTTTTTTGACAACTATTAATAATATTGTTGTTAAGCATATAAAAATGTCCGTGTTACTCGAATGACCGTTTTTCGTTTCGTTAATCGGGAATCGTGTATCGTGTATCGTTCATTTCGCTCACCATTCATGATTCATTCATCAGTTATCGTGCGTGCATCGTGCATTCCGTTTGCGTGCATCGTTCGTGTATCGTTCGTTCCGTGTGCAAAGTTATACGTAAGTACCACTGTACGTCACGAAGGGCTACAGTGAACTAACGTTTGAATTAATTTAAAATACCGGTAGTCGGAATTACTGTAAAAGGTAGCTCAAGGAGGAGCTCACGGGGATTTGATGTTGTTTTTTTTATGTCGGAGAGTTTATAAAATGATAGCCAGAATAACGGTATATGATGGGTCACAAATGGGCACAGAGAACATATCATTGAATTTGTCCAAAATAATCAGAATAACCTTACGTGGTAGATGAAGGATTGCCACAGAGAATTGTTGCTTAAAAATGATAAATGTAGGTAGAACTACCACATATGGTAGGTCACGGATGAAATTAATGCCTAATTTCATTCATTATAGCCAAAAGTATATTAAATCATGTGTCATAGATGGGCCACAGAGATTTGAAGCTTAAATTTGTGAAAAATAGTCAAAATTACATGAAATATCTCGTTATGAAACAATGACTTAATGTTTGTCCAGATTAGGTGTAGCCATATTAACAGTATGACATGTCACAGATGGCCACATTGAATTGATGCTTGAACTTATTCAATATAGCCATAATAACGGTATAAGGTAGGCACATATAATAATATTATTATTAATAATAATAATAGTAATGACGTTATGTATCGAAGGTTACATAATTTTTCATTCAAATATTTCAAAACATAACTTATTTTTATATGGCCTTCAAAATAAAAATAAAAAAACAGTTCCAAAGATCATACAAAATACATATACGCAATTGTCATCAAAATCGAGTAATAGATGGCCACTTAGAATTGACCTTATTCATAAAGCCAAAAATACGGTAAGTTATAGGTCATGGATAGCAGAAAGAACTGAAAAAAAAAAAAAAAAAAAAAAAATAATATCAAACAGGGAATGCCACGTACCAAAAACGCAGCCTCCCCAAAACGAGCCCCACAGCACCCAGAAGTGCACACCACCTTGAAGCTTGATTTTGTTAAAAATAGAATTACCTTACATGGAAGGCCTCGGATGGACACATCTAATTGATGCGAGTCCTTTTTCAATATACATGACCGTACCCATATTCATAGTATATAACAGGTCAAAGATTGCCACAGTAAATATAATATATGTATGGTAGGCCATGGATGATCACAGAGAATTGATGTTTACCTGTATTCATTATAACAAAAATGCGATATAATGTCACAGATGACCACAGATAATCGATGCTTGAATTTGTTAAAAGTAGCAAGAATTACCTTACATGGTAGATAACGGATTGACAGTTTGTTAATGCTTGTCCTTATTCTGTCATATTTATCGTATATGATATGTCACGGATAACTATGAAGTGAACTATGCTTATCTTTATTCATCATAGCCAACTTTACGGTTAATTATAGGTCACGGACGGCTACAGTAAATTGTAGCTTCAATTTGTTCAAACTAGTCAGAACTACCTTACATGGAAGGTCTCAGATGGATGGACACATTGAATTGATTCCCGTCCTTATTCAATAAAGCAACATTGAATTGTCAGCTTGAATTCATTCAATATAGCCAGAATAACCAGATAAGGTAAATCTCAGATGACCACTGAAAATCGGCGCTTGAAATATGAATTGAAGTAACACAGATGGTATGTTACGGGTGACGACAGGGAATTGATGCTTATCCTTACTTACTATAATAAAATTTACGGTACAATATAGGTCACAGATGGGAAGAATTTTAGATTAAAATTGTTAGAAATAGTCAGGAATACCTTACATGGAAGGTCTCGGTTAGAAACAATGACTTGATTCTTGTCCTCATTCAATATAGCCACATTTACAATTTATAACAGGTCAAGGATGGCCACAATCAATTGATGCTTGAATTTATTAAATATAGCAAGAATAACGGTATAAGAGAGGTCACAGATCGCCACTGAGAAATGATGCTTTACATTCAGTATAGCCAGATTAACTGTATATGGTAGGTCACGGATGGCCACTTGGAATTGATGCTTATTGTTATTCCTTATAGCCATAATTGCGGAGAAATATATAGGTCACAGATGGCCACAGAGAGGTGATTGTTGAATGTGTTAAAATAATATGAGAATACTTGTATGTGTAAGCTAACGAGCGGACACAGTGAACTGTTGCTTGTCGTAATTCAATACATGTACATGAAGAACGTTTTACAGTACATGATAGGCCACGGATGGCCAGAGTCAACCGTTCTTTAAATGTATTCAATATGACAAACATTACGGTATAAGGTAGGTCGAGAATGACCACAGAAAATTGAAACTTATAATCGATAAATACATATATAATTACAATGTATGGTAGGTCATGGGTGGCCAAAGGAAATTGATGCTTATCTTTATTCATTATAGCAAAAACACGTTATAGGTCACCGATGACAACAAAGAACTGAGTCTTGAAGTTGTTCAAAGAAGTCAGAATTATATAACGAGTCAGCCTGTTACTTGGTGTTATTCAATATAGCAATATTTACAGTACATGATAGGTCACAAATGGCCGTGGTCAACTGATCTTTGAACGTATTCAGTAGAGAAAGAATTATGGTATAAGGCAAGGCGAGAATAGCCACAGCGAAATTGATAAATACAGATAGAATGTATGGTAGGTCATGAATGGCCACCTGGATTGATGCTTATACGTTAATTCATTATAGCAGAAAAAAACTAATTAGTCACGGATAGCCATGGACAATTTATGTTTGAATGTGTTAAAAAAGTCAGAATGTCCTTAATGCCTTTAATGCCTGTCCTTATTCAATATAGCCATATTCATCGTATATGATGATAATTAATATGTCACCGTCAAACGAAGTGAACTGACACTTGAAAATTATTCAATATAGCCAGAATTAGGTTAATTATACATTTTAGATGACCACAATGAATTGATGCTTGAAATTGTTAGTCCGAATTACCTACCATAATATTTAGAAGGCATATTCTACATTATCCTACCTTATCATACTCTATTACACATGACCTTTCCGAACTTTACCTAACCATAGCCTTATCTTCCCGAAGCTAACCATACCTTATCCTATTTTACTCTACCTTTCCTTACCTTACCATATTCTACACTACTTAACATTATTAGAACTATACCATACATACCTACATACCAACCAAACATTTATCTATCATTTCCCTTTCCTAATGACTTATCATGTACCATGGCTTACCGTCACTATAATTATATCTGTCTGAGCCTTTTTCATTGTATGTGTCCAATTTTGTTTGCACAGAAAGTGGACATATTGTCTTATTTTGACTTAATACAGTTGTACTTGTGATATATTGTTTCCACAAAACAAAATAAAAAGGTCTTAAGTGGCAGTTACGACCATTTTCAATCATGATATTAAATTTAAAAAGGTCCTAAGTGGCACTTACGACCTTTTTTAGAACTTTTTTTATGCAAAATTAAAAGGTCGTAAGTGCAAAATTAATTAATGTGAGGCAATAGCAGCTATTAAAAATGTATAAACAACAATAACTAATTATAGAACACATATGTTATCAAAAAGAGAAGTATCGTTTAAATTTATTAAGTGTAGACACAATGAGACAGTTTTTTGCATTTTCCCGAAAACCATGAAATTGCACTTACGACCTTATAATACTAGGGCGTCGATGTATTAATAGGGTTAACTGTTTTGTAATTTTGATATTTGCGACTGTATATTAAAGGAATAACTGTTTTGTAATTTTGATATTTGCGACTGTATATACGGTTTTTAATGGTTGCAAATATTTTTAACGGCGACGGCGTAAGCCGGAGCTGTTAAAACTGTTTGCGACCATTAAAACCGTATATACGGTCGCAAATATCAAAATCACTAAATAGTTATCCCTTTTCTAACGCACAATGTGTCTAAATGCGATAATTAAAACGCCGTTTGAAGTTTGCGACTATATATACGTTATTTAATAGTCGCAAATTTAAACGACGTCACCAATCAGAAACGACGTCACATCGGTATTGCGTTAGAAACGGTTTTTAATGGTCGCAAATATTTTTAACGGCGACGGCGTTAGCCGGAGCTGTTAAAACTGTTTGCGACCATTAATTAAAACGCCGTTCGAATTTTGCAACTAAATATACGTTATTTATAGACATTATGCGCATCTGACTGAATGAGTTTAACACATGTAATGCACAGCAACCGAAAATTGTTTTTATAAAACTGTCACCAAAAATACACTATGTCCAGTAAGATGCACATAATGTCAAGATGCACATAATGTCACTTTAAACTAATGATAATGCCGCATTAGTATTTGAAGTTGGTGCTTTAGAAATAAAAAAATGGACTAACAAAATAATAATTCCTTTCTTGACAGTGATCTCCCTTGTGTTATTAGTGTTGGTGCCGGTAGAGATTTCGGCAGTGGAAGAGAAGCAACTCCTACATGCAGTTGTTTATTTCTTAAATTGACTCTCCCAGTCAAAATAGGAAAAGTAATATTTGGAAAGTTATTATTTCGTACTGGTAGCAGGAAGAGTTTGTTGTATTGGGTTAAAAGCTATTATTTCCTCTACCCTTTGTACACACACCTATTTCAGCTGGATATTTACTTGAAAAAAATGTGCATAATTCCACTTTAACAAAAGGTTTTAAGAATCTTGTCAGACATTTCTTAATCAATGTCAGGAGTTTAATTTTATCGGCTGAAGTATTGTTTAGTTGTTTTTGAGCAGTTTCAGATCGCACCACTGTGGCCAATTTTGTCCCCAAAGTTTTATATAATCTTTCTTGATAATATCTGTATGAGGTTTCGGTCAATGTAATATATAACCTGAACTGGTAATTATTGGCAGTTGTGTCCAGATAATGGATATATTGTTGTTTTGTGATATACTCTTCTAATCGAGCTAAAATAAATTAGTATAAACTAAATCCAATGTGAACCTATATGTGTTTCAATGACAACTGCCTTACTTAAGTCCCGGTCATGTAAACATTAATAATGAAATACTTAGCAGCTGTCAATTTACTAACACATTATAAGTACATTTGTATTCACCTTTGTACAAACCGTTTATTTGCAATAACTCAGACAATAATGTCCATTGGATTATTTGTCACTTAGTCGTACATTGTAATAACAAATATATTATTGGTTAGCTAGCGACAGTCACTCTACCGATGCCAGATAGCCTCGTGAACCTAATGCATTTTAGTTAGCGCGTTTCAGTCATTACACCTTTCAAATCACATCATATAGTGTGTTGTACAATCATTTTTTAAAAATTCTATACAGAATTCTATTGGACGAGCTCACAGCTATAAAATCTACTTTGAACGAGTCTTATTCGAATTCAAAATAGGTTTTGCAGATGTGTAGATGTACATATAAATGTGTAATCACCACTAAACTTTACATTAACCCCGACAAAAAAATGGTGAACTACACGTAAATATGTGGAGCACTACCGAATATGTAATAAAGCTGCTAGGAGTATTGGACTAATACCATGAATCACCGAAGTGACACATAATCGTTCAATTCTCTGAAGGCAGTGGGGAAATTCCTGGGGGAAAAATCGGTGACGACCTCCGGGTGACGGGACACTCCATATGCACTCCTTTTCAGGACTTCCGCCTTTATCTGGGCTATCAGACCTACTTTTGGACTCGAAATAAGCCTTTTGTCAGGACATGGCGCGATCTAGTACGCTCTAGCAACAAAGATTGAATACTGCTAGGTGTTCGCGGGAATGCGGGCTAGCAACTTGGTAGCGAGGGAAAGGGATAAGTCCTCCCCCATCTCCCAAAATCCCGATATTCATTTGTAGGCCTGTCTGGCGTTAGTTTTTACGATCGTTCTTTATACAGGTACAGTCTCTGTAAATAAGATAGATGATAAAGAATATACAGGGACAGGGTATATGTTGCTTAATTATAGTCAATTGCTATACTTTCTTGTCCGGACGGAACAAATAAGTAAATTGATTACTGAATAAAATGAAAACTGCTTTTAGTCAAATGTAGAGAATTGCAGAATTCGTGCAGCGCACCTCGTAACAGACATGACTGACATTTGAATTACAATTCTGCACAACCAAGAATGATTTCATGCTTCCCTCATGTGTAAAACTTTGAAACAGTGTTGTGATACTATCCAAATTCATTCTATTGTTTTCGAATGAAATGTGACTGAACTATTTTATTTTAAATTAAAAAAATAAATTCAAAAGCTTTTGTTCACCGCTTCTCTGTACTAAACATGTAGAGCATTATTATGTCTTTGACACAAATAAATAAAGAATTCCAATACTTTTAGATTGATCTTTATTACTAGAAAGGTTACAATATCAATATGTTCATAGATCACATTAAAAAGTAAATGCACAATAAAAATTCATATCTGGACCAGCCAAAATATATTTTAAAAAAAGATCATTATTAAAGAAAACGTTTATAAAATAGTATAAGTGTCAATATCTATATATGAACAAATTATTAAGAAATAAAATGCAATATTTAAAACAATAGAATCTATATAAAAAGAATGTTACATAAAATTACAACTCTATGCTAGTAAAAAGACAAAGTTTGTCATAGTCAAGGTCGAAGGGCACCATTACTAGGTCCTCTTAAGAAATAGCCAGGAGATTTCTTATCTTGTCAAAGTCGAGTTATTTCATTATACAATAAATATTTGATATTTAACCCTATTTATTTCGTAGATTATCTAATGTGGCTGAGTTCAGATGCGAGACGTTATGTCACTAGGGGCACAGCACCGAGTGATATATTTCTACACAAATGAAGGACGCAATGTGCATTATTTGGGGATAAATCACAATATTTTCATTCCATTTCATAAACTAAACACCATTAAAATGTAATGCCTGTGTCGTGATTTATTTCGTATTTCATCATGGTTTCTTTCCTCTGTTTACATATAGAGAAATAATGTCGGTTAGTGTAGATCATGATTTCTTAAAACTAATCAAGCGGCAAATCTCCTAAAAATCAGTTCATTTCATAGAATCTAAAGACTGATCTAACAAATATTGATTGCCAATATCAAAAATGGTGTATGGAATTACGTAGTAGTATTATAAGAACAACTATTTCTAGTCTTGCAATTCTGAAACAAACCCAATTTTTGTGGCAAAAACAAAAGTATGAAATGATATGTGAAATAAAATACATGAGTCTGACGTTCTTGCTTCTCACACAACTTTCACGGTAAATTTCCCAATTGGTCCAATGTAATAGTAGCCATACTGTGTCCTACCTACAGATTTTTGCTTATTCTTTTAACATTTTCAATTATTATAAAATCAAAACTGTCTATAATGCAATGCTTCATTCACATATAAATTTACTACCGATATATATTCATTGCATGTGTGCTGTCAGACTTCGATATAAACTTTCCGAGCGTTGTCAACTTAGCCCGGTGACCATTTCTTTAACTTATTGTTTTACCAAGCTTTCAGGATACTCGAATAGTATAGAACACATGTTGTTTTTTTTTCTTACAGAAGTGTATCATGATACACCTTTTAAAATTTTATTTATTTTTGCAATTCACCTTTATATTCAAGTCGGACTATAGTGAACAAAGAAAAAAAAACAATCCAAAGAATTCTAAGACACCGGAGGTGGCGGGTACGCCATGTTGCTTGTGTTTTGAGTATGTGACATCATCTGAGTCTGTCCTGGTTGATACATGTTGTTTCCTCCTGACAGCGCGTTATATCCCGGAAGAGGTGAGCCTGGGTATGGCGGGGGTGGAGGGTACGCTGGGTTTGGGGTGTAAGTTTGGCTATATGGGGGAGGTGGCGGTAACGTGTTCCCTGGTACATTAGTAGTAAACATGTTTTGACCTGTAAAAGGAAAATCAGACAATAATACGTCATAATGATGAAAATGATAATTTTGAAAAGATTTTCATGGATAGTCGGTTATCTTCTTCAGATATTGAACAGCATATGAAATTAAATATTCAAATGATTTTTCATACTGGGTATTAACTGCATATTTTCAGCATAAATACTTTGAAAATGTCGTTTCATTTTTCATTTATTACTTTGATGTCATTTGCATCTGTTTTACAACTCAAAAATATGTAAAAGTCTCTCTCTTAGAACGATAGTGATTATACCGGACAAATATGTAGGTCCTTGACCAGAAATAGTCCGCGGTTTTGAAATGAAAACAGAGACCATGTTAAAAAAATATCAATGGACACAAGCAAATTTAATGAATTTATATCCCCCTGCCAAATGAAACAAATAACTCGAAAAGAACAACTGGAAAGTGAATTGGTCTGTCTGTCACACAAAAGGGCAACGTGTGGATTTAAGAAAGACTGATCATTAAATCATTTGAGCTAATTACAATTAAAATTTGATAACCGGTTGCAGAGGAATAAAATTGTAATGTTTTCATATTGAATAAAGAAGAAAATGACAATAACTCTGGAGATACTAAACCAATCTTGACAAAAGTGATACTTTATACTTATTTGAACGGACGGACTGATAGACAACGCCAAATCAATATCCCTCTGCCTTTGACGGGGGATAATAACGTGATAAACCGTCTAGAAATGTGACGGTAAACAGGTTCTGCCGACAAAAGTAGCACGTCTTGTGTTTTTAGGTTTATTTCATGAACACAATCAAAAACAAAAATCAATCAAATGATATAGTCTATATGGTTTTAATCTAACTACATATCGTCGCAAGGTATCTTTAGCGTAATCTTGTTATTAATAATTTGTTTTTCTCCTATATATTTCTAGCTAAACAAATGATCGCACCAGTTGGGGAAAATCATACATGAACAAAATGGATAGAGGACCACTAGGCAATCCAACTATCTAAGCTCTTGTCTCGTAAGGTCCATAGGAGAAGATTGCTCAATTCTTGTAGCAATAGCAGCATGAGTTTTGCATGAAATTGAATTTACTTTTTAAAAATCATAAGTGGATAACCGAAACAGTAAGTATTCCTGAGTGCGATGTGAAGGTTGGTTGAAATTAGCCAAATGGTTTGGGTAAAGATCCTATCTTAGGCAACATTGTAAACGGTCTAATGTAAACTCATGCTTATTTATATCAGAAATAAGTACATGACTCACCGCTATTGGTGTTTGCTTGTCGTCTGGTGTTTCTGTGACTGGTCTGGTAAGAGTTATTTGAATAATTAGACATTTGCACGTGCACGGTCTGTGATTTCTTTGCGTTCATCTTTTGGCACAGAAGAAATATGATTGTCCCCACTATAGCGATGAATATTATAGCCCCAACCACCGCTCCTGCTATCCATCCCCAATCGCTGGAAAAGATTCACATAGATAATTATGATATTATCTGCTTCAATTCATACTTCATTGTAACTTTACCGATAAAATAATTCGTTCGGTCAACGGGTGTAGCTTTGAATTCAAGGAGTTTATGTGTTTAAAATAATCGAGGTACGTATGATATTAACTTTAACTCAGAAAGAAGCACATGACAGAAGAAAAGAGAGGCACCTAACCTAATTGGGTAAACAACAAGTATAGCGTCAAGCTGAAGCCGAGAATGGATAAACCATCATTCCCATTCATCTGTTAAATATTTCTAGTTGTAGTTATTATTATTGTATTATCATTGCAAAGTATGGTGACCAATTTCTGACATGTCATGTTTTCGACTGTTCGACTTGGCCGGTCGGAAAGTCGAAAACACGACAAATAAAAGACGAAATCGAAACCAATGGCGAAACACGACGCCGAAGTAAAAACAACTCTACAAGAAGATATTTTGTCTTTTTTGCGGCGTTTCGATTTTTACGTCTTGTTTTCGGTCTTGATCGTGTTTCTGCCTTTGATCTGCCGATTTCTACGAAAAGTCGAAAACACAACAAATAAAGGGTGAAAATACGACGTATTAAAACCCACCATCTCGAAAACTCGACGACGAAAAATACTTCGACTTTCGACCTTTGTCATGTTTTTTTTTGCCTTTAATCTGTTTAGTTTCGCCAAGTACAAATGTCGAAAACACTTTGCCACGCAGAAATCAGCCACCATAGCAAAATCTGCTGTCTATTATCTAATTCGCGAACTTCCGTCTTTTACAGGACGACTACTGTTTATAAACTACAGTTCATCTCAATTGATATATTACCTCCCCTGCCTAACTCTCAGTTAATCAAACAACAGCATTATAATAATAATAATAATAATAAAAGTGACAATAAAAATAATAATGATAATTACTTTGATAATAATAATCATCAGTATTATACTTCTTATCATTATACTTCTTTTTATTCTTCTTCTTCTTATTATTATTATGTTTTAATAATCGTCATGATGACGATGATTACGATGATGATGTGATGATTTAAGAAAAAAAACCACTAAATGCATATCAATATGTTTTTAAAAGCTATGTGAATGTGTAATCATTACCCGCATTGTACATTTAATTGCTACAATCGATTTTCCTTTGTAAACGTGGGGTGTAATTTTTGCACAAATATTTGCTTTTTGTATTAAAGACTAGGTTATAGTTCACATGATTCGTCTGTCAAATTTGAGGGCTAATAGACATTGCTTTTAACCTGTATTTCAAAACACCGATAACCGTACGTCATGTTTAGAAGAGGAACTTTGTCGTAACACAAACAGCGTTGTATCCGATAGAAAAATGGCAGACGTATCAAAGATGTACATGTATTTAGAGTTCTGTCAGTTTTTTCTTGTTTTTTTTCTCTTTCTTTTTTCATCTTAAGAACATCTTACCGGGGCGGTATGCGTTTATATATAAACTTAAATTTGGAATTGATAATTTTTATTACAAATAATGATATACAAGAGTTTGCTTGTCATAACTTTTATTCACATCAGCAGTAGGAGTATGTGCTACATGTTTTATAATATACGTTTCATTTTAGGACAGTAAAACATGTGAAAAGCTGATATCTGTGTAAAAAACTAAAATGAAAGCAGAAAAAAAATCAACTGCAAAAAAAAAAAAAAAAAAAAAATGAAAGCAAACGATTCCAACGGATAAGACCATGCAGCAAAATTTGTAGGACCCGCAAATGTGAAAAATCTGAAAATGGTCACAAAGGTGAAAATGGTCATAAACGTGAAATAGTTTCCCCCCATAAATATATAAAAACTTTCGACAAATGTGAAACTCTAACACTAGCTCACATGTGAAATAATTTTACCCTACTGTTTTATCACATTTGTCAGAAAGATTTGAAAATGGTGTGACATCATTTCATATTTGAGTAAGGGCTCGGGTTAGGCCAGAGTGACCACTTTCACCTTTTTGACTTTTTTCACATGTAGGGGTCCTACATACATTTATACTTATTTTATAGGTTGTACTGTGGTTAATTCTTTACGGCAAGTTTAGATTTCTGATATATATATATTTGCATCTACAGCTCCAGTCATGATCAAAGTTAAAAGAAGGATAATACACCATATATTGAGTCAGATTATCTCAGATAGGAGAGCGAGACCCATTAACTCCAAGGTCAAAGTCACCATGAGTGACGTATTCAGCCTGTACTATGGTTAAAGTTTTATGGCAAGTTTGGATTCGTGATGCCTAGAACAACTTCGACCCTGGGGATTTTGACAAGTCACTGCTTCAGGGATGTGCCCCCCCCCCTCCCTCCCCCTTACCACACACAGCGGGGAAATATTGATAAGTGCATAATTTGTTAAGTATGTCCTCAGTTGCCCTACCTACAACAGCTGTCAGTCTCTGATGAACAACAGTATCCCGAGCAGTACTCCGTAGTACCAGTGTTAGAATTGGTACAGTATTCTCCAGCGTCTACAACCAGTGCTGCAATAGTAGAAATAGCAATACGACAATACTTTGATGTAAACATATACAACATGTAGTGCGATATTTTTAAAGTGTTCAGTATGTCAGTTTTTACGGTTACAAAAGTTTTAAATCTAAAATTGAAGAATTGAACATATAAAGCCCTTTGTGTACATGAAATCTTGAAATCTTGTGAACATTCTATTTTAGTCAATTGCTAACGCATGACTTGTATTCTCAGCTCTGAAAATGAATGTATATTATAGGATTTTAAAAATGAATTTGACCTTATTTGCGTTGTGGCATTAAACAGGAAGGCATGTATTATTTAGTGAATTTATCATGAAAGTAGAGCACATTACATGAAGAGATCAATTAGATTCAAGTGTATCAGAGATTGTTACTTTAATCACTAGTACTGGTATCACAGTATTAAGTTTTATTAAGTTTTATTGCAACCAATAAATATGTATGAAAATCACAGTGTTATATCACACAAAACTTAAGGATTATCAGCATGACTTAAATTAAAAAGTAAAATATAAAATAGGAAATAAAACTAACTGACTAGCAGGTGGAATTTGATGGCATGTTTGAAATTATTGGGAGAAATAATATTTTTCGAATCCAGGGGAATATTATTACACAAAAGGCGAAATACTTTTTGCTGAGTAACGACCAGTATCACAAAAGGAGTATCTTGAACTGGAAACTTCGTTCGATTGAACAGTGGCTCTAGACCTTGTACACCAATCATGTACCGAGCTAAGGGGTACAAAATAATCATTAAGGTAATCAGGGGCTGTACCCATCTTAATCTTATGAACATGACAAAGAGTTCACTGATCAACTCTTTTGGACAGGAGTAACCAATTTAAAGACCTGAAATGTTCAGGGCCTATATGGGACCTTCTATCCAAGCCAAGAACAAAACGAATAT
Organism: Saxidomus purpurata; assembly: GCA_022818135.1. Classification (NCBI taxonomy): domain Eukaryota; kingdom Metazoa; phylum Mollusca; class Bivalvia; order Venerida; family Veneridae; genus Saxidomus; species Saxidomus purpurata. The sequence continues at coordinate 833,038 of JAFMSR010000008.1, read as the reverse complement.
AAGCGTATTTTGAGTTGCTTGAAGCTTTTTCGTCCAGTATTTAGTGAAGCTTGGGTACCTCAACGAGCAAACATAATCAAGATGGCACTTTTTTAAAGTCATGACCAATAATTTCCTAGTTTGAAAAGTAAGATATTATCTATAAATATATTTAGCACCCTATCCATTCGACACATAAAGAAAATAAGATTAAAGTAGTACATGTATAGGCTGAAAACAGATTGTATGACCTTAACTTCTGATGTCGTAATATGTCCTTTAATTTTGAGTAAAAGGGTGCCACAAGAGTAATTTGTAGCCGTAAACACACCCCTCAACTAACTGGCCAGAATATAACAAAAATAGTCTTGTAAGAAATCGATACATTTTAAAGAAGAAAATGTGTTTTTGCTAATTTTCCCCCTTCTCTACAAATATATACACTGTAACTGTAACAGCATATACTTACCGAGAATCAAGAAAATTCCTCCTGGTTGTAACATATCCGTACATATACCCATATTATTTTACGTGTGTCTCTACCACGAAAACCTTTTGATTTAAAACGTACTTGAATCAGAAAGTGCCGTTCATGTTTTACATAAATATCTTAATTTATGTACATAGTCACTTTAATATATGAACATTTTAGTCTTTACGTGCTCTAGTATGTAATAAAATTCTTCAAGTTTATCCAATGAAATTCTAAAATGACTTATCCTGTATTTTAAATGAACTAAAAATAACCTGATCGGATCGATAAAATAGAAATTTTGTTTCAGCTCAAATTATTTTAAATACCTATAATATTGTGTAGATTCTATATTGATTTAAAAACTTTAAACGATCATTTCTTAATCGATATCGGTAAGGTCACCTTTTGTGGGTTGATTTTCCAACTTTATACTCTATAATAACACCTTTACATGTTTTAAACCTTTTACGCACTGAACTTGTACTGTATAGGTATTAAGACCACCCGATATTAAGACTGCCCTCGATATTAATATTAGACATTTCAGAACCAAATACTCAGTTGGTATCGCGAAAAAGACCGATTCATTAATAAGACCGCTTTTTACTGGTCCGAAGGGTGGTCTCTTTTTTTTCTTTTTTCTCTTTTGTTTTAAATTAAAAAACAAGATATGCTAACACTTGCATATTAACAAGATAATCAATTGCATATTAACAATAAATGTTAATAATATTGAATGAATCGTGCTAAAAACTTTTTTCTTGTGAACTAACTTGAAATATTCGATACTCTGCTTATTTCGTTCAAAAAAGTGTTGGATATATTGACTGGTTCGGAGCGTTGTTTACTAAGGCCTAAAAAAATGTTTGTTCCAGGTTTCATATCCCAAAACACTAGGGTAGATAGGTAGGGAATTTTTTTATTATTATTATTATTATTATTTATTCTCAAACAAACCAAATTCCATATAAATTTTAATGAATTTATGCTAAAAAATATTAACACGGAAAAAAAGTCCTAGGGTCGGGGCAAAAAAATAGGGTAGGTCGGGAAACCTGAAACAAACATACTAGTATTTTTTTCTTTACGCCTAAAGAAAAACGTTTTGTAAATGCTGAAACCGATTATTGTGGTTAATACATTCAATTCCCAATATTTCTTATTTTCGAAATTGCATCCTGTCACAATTGTTTTTAAGTGAACAATAGTTCTATTCATATCATACATTTGAAGGATGTTTCTAATCTTGCTTTAGAAGGCAGCCAATGAAGAAATGTTCCATATTATTCAATACAGGAACTTTACTGTATATACTGAAGAGTAAAATTTAGTCAGTAACTTGGGCGTGCGATAAAACCATTGCAAGCTAAAATGGAACCTTACTGATATAGTTTTCTTTTCAATCACCTTTCTACTAATATTGAGACAAACAAGAGCTGTCTTCATAAATGACGAATGCCATCAAAGCGGTGTCTCACAGTGTGTGACCTTGACCTTCAAGGTGTGGACCCGATACATGCGCACGACACTATCTCTATGTGGTGAACATTTATTCCAATTCATTTTTAAATTAATTCATTTTAAAATCCTTCAATGCATAACATAGTTACAGTCTGGCCATAAAGATGTGCATGTTGACAGGATTCTAACACGTCTGACCTCTAAGTTTGACCTTGACCTTCAACAGGTGTGAGATGCCATCTCCATGTGCTCAACAATTGTGCCATGTGAGGTCGTGACCCCAGTGGGGCTCGAACCCGCAACCCCCGGGCTAAACGACAGACACCTTAACCCTTGGATTTGACATGCATCTTTTTCATACGGGCCAACATTCATCCTTGCTTTAGTTTTAACCTATTTTATAGCAACTGAATATTTGTTAACTAATATTAGTTTATTCAAAGGTTAAAAAAAATCTCTGAAATTACAAGGCCTAAAGCTTACCGGTAGATATTTGGTTTACATATTTCATTACCTTGTGAACCTCTACCATATTGGCATTTATTGGAAAATCTTTAATTTTTTCATGTCTCAGACCACAAGGCTCAAAGCTTAGATATTTAGCTCAGTTTAGTATTGCCTAGTGGTCCTATACACAGATTTTTCAGATCATATCCCTTGGCGCCCAGGGATTATTTGACCTGCTTTCTTGTTGGTTTTAGAGCTACATTGTACTGTACTGTACTTTTACTCTGTTTTCTATGACGCTGTTGTTGACCTTGTATAACAGCCAATGGTAGCCAGGTGAGCGATAGAGGGCCATCATGGCCCTCTTGTTTTAACTCGGCGTGGGTATGGACCTAAAACTGTGAATAAAACTGTTCGAGTAGTTCCCCTTCGATCAGACATGATCTTTGTCATAAATTCAGTGTATAAGACAAAACGTGATTGTACTGGAAGCAGCACCTACTTTGAAGAAATCCTGTACCATCTTGTTGGAACCGAAACTTTTCTTGCGGAGGAAGATTGTGTCTAATACTGTTTTATCCCAGGCAAGGTACTGAAGTAAGTTTTTAGAAAATAAGCTGGGCAAGGGTGCGCCACTCGTGAAAATATCTACTTTTGGTGTTCACGGGTGAAATTATCGTGATATAACATCGATACCAACAATTTTTCTGTTTATTTTATGTCTCAAACTCTACTTTTGTTGAGTTTATTTCAATAAAATGTCGAAAATTGCGGGGAACGTCATCAGAAAAACAAAAAAACAAAAATAATATCAAACAGGGAATGCCACGTACCAAAAACGCAGCCTCCCCAAAACGAGCCCCACAGCACCCAGAAGTGCACACCACCAACACACACACACACACACACACACACACACACACACACACACACACACGCACACACACACACACAATCATGTACACACACAAACATACACTACCAACACACACAAGCACACAAAGCAAACACACGAGGACAAAACGAACAATTAACGGAACACAGTGGGGCACCGCCTTGGAACGGTCAGTGGCAAAAACACCACTGGGGAGCTTAAACCGGTTTATGGTGCGCACCCAACCTCACTCTTACCCCCACCATGTTCCAAAGTCACAGGACAGTGTAAATAAAAGTAATCCCTGCTAGGTGAATCTCTAACACACGCAATGGAAACAAAAGGCATGGTATGTAAAACACAAAAATGCTCGTGTATAAATGTATAAAAAGCAAACCTTGAGAACCAAAAAGCGTATGTAGTCAATGCCTTTGCAGAAGGCAGAGCACCAAGAGAAACACCCTTAAGGGCCCGACGAAACAGGCCAGAGGACAGAAATCAAAACAGTTTCGTCCCAGTGGGATTTAAAAACTGCCCATCACAGAGTCCTCCCCCTCTTCCGTCAGACACAATCAAAGAGGGAAGCATAGCGTCCAACTGTAAACGGGTTGAACACCAAACATGCGGTGTGTCTCAAAACAGTTGGGTCGTAACCTCTTTTAACAAAACGTTTTATAATTTTAGCAAATACAGTTGGAAAATTGCCATGACCCAAAATCTTACGAAGTTTGTAAACCACATCCCCATAAAAATCGGGTTTTGAAATACCTTCTCGCAGAAGAGTCTTTAGATTACTATTGAATTTCAAAACCAAATCAGAATTACGATAGTAAAATTTAGCAAAATATTTACGCAATTTGTAATAACGGTAGCCCTGTTGAAGAAGTTTATTTGTAATATATTGATTACGTTCATTGAAATCCTCAACATAACTACACGCTCTGGCAAACCGAATTAACTGAGAAATGTATACCCCATAAGATGTAGCACGAGGTACATCCCCATCCAAATGGGGGAAATTTACAATACTAAAATTAAAATCATCCCTCTTGTCATAAATTTTGGTATGTATAATATTGTTATAAATAGAGAGATGTAAATCTAAAAATGAAGCACCAGTATCCAAATTGTTAGTTTTAATTAACTGGAGTTCCCGGGGATAAATAGTGTCCACCAATTGACCAAAAAACGGGTTATCCATATTAAGAATATCATCCAGATAGCGTGATGTATTATTAAAAGCAGTGATAATGTCTGCCTGCGTATCTGGAGAAAGACTCAACATAAAGTCTCTTTCATAACAATATAAAAACAAATCTGCGACAAGGGGTGCACAATTTGTTCCCATGGGAATACCGATTACTTGTCTGAAAACTGCATTCCCAAACCTTATATAAATGTTGTTCAATAAAAAGGAAAGGGCTTTACAAACTTCGTCACAAGTCCACATAGTATAATGTTTAACAATACAGCTAGTAAAAAAGCTTTATCGAAATTGCAGGCGAGAAATGTAGCATTCTCCCTGGCAAAAGTCTTTTGAATTAGGGCAGTTAGCTTGTCATTTATCAAATTATGTGGTAAAGTGGTATACAGAGTAGAAAAATCGTATGTACTGACTGAAGTTACTTTGTAATTATTAACTTTAAACTTATCCAGGATTTCGCCAGAATTTTTGATCGACCAAAATAAATGTTTACCAGAGTTTTCGTATACTTTATCACAATATCTTTTCACGTGGGCTTTTATAGCAGTTAGGCAAGATGTTAATAGTTTTGAAATATTTGTAGTGGTACAAGAGCTTGAATTAGCGATGAAACGAGCTTTATATGGTTGTTTATGTAATTTAGGAATCCAGTACATAGTAGGAAGTTTAATATGTTGATCATCTATACGAACTTTCAAATTAGAAACTTCACTGATGTGATCAGTGACCACATTTTGTTCAACGGAAGGACTCAATATATAAGCTTTAGTGCTATTTAGTTCGTTTTGTAAAACATTAATATAATGTAGGCGTCAAATGATGATAATATTGTTGGCCGCCTTGTCTGCTGGAACTAAGACATACTTAGAATGAAATTCTTGGATTTCCTTTTTCATATGTCTTAAAGTAAACTTGGGTTTTGATGGAAGTAGGTGTTCATTTGTTTGGTAAAATTTTATACGAGAATCGACAATATTAAAAATACTTCGTTTCCAAGACGTTAATGCATTTGGATCAGCATTCTCACGACGACACCATTTAACACAAAAAGTTTCGATAGATTCCGCAATATGACCACGACAAGCATGAAAATCAATAGTAGAAGGAATTCTGTATTTTGGTCCTTTAAAGAATAAATTACGAATACGTTTGTCTTTAATAATATCAAAATTACCAGTGATGACATGACCGGCATCTGAATAGCAAAATTTCGAGTTTTTACATTCGCAGTAAGAAGGGGTATTTGTTTGAACATCTAGGTCGGAAACAATTTTATTGTAATTGAATATAACATTTCTAACAGGTGTTTTATATTTATAACAGATAATAGGAACTTCGGAGTTTCGGAAATACTTAGGCACAGAATCAATGACACGTCTATCACGAAATATACTGGGTACATCGATGAAGTCAATACCTTTATTAATGAAACGAATTTTAAGAAAATGTCTATTATGATCAGATTGAGTGTCAATGTGTGGACGGAGAACGTGTTGTGTATAATTTTGGATAAGATATGACACAGTGTAAAACGGATCTGTTTGAATAACGTACTGGTCTGCTTCCTCGTCTAGTTTTTTAAGAGACTGAATAGATAAAGATGTGAGACGAGAAAGCATTGAATGTCTACCAGAGTTTGAAAGAATTATATCGAGGTCTGCAACAGAAATATTGACTTTTGATTTACGCTTAATATTACCATTGCGTCTAATTCCATGAGACCTAGATTTACGTTTCCTAATATTTAAAATTGAAAATATATCGATATCAGGGTTTTTAGAGATATTACCTTCTTGATAAATATTATCATTTAAGCCCAACGGAAACGGTGACTGTAAATTTTTAATCCATTTGAATTCTGCTAAATGTCTGGCTTTGATTTTAAAACTAGATGTACAATTTATATCATAGACGATTTGCTGTACTGGCTGAATGGTTACCTGATCAATTGTATGGCCAGATTTACGAAAGTGTTGATATAAAAATGTAGTGAACTTTTTCCGACTTCGCATTTTGTAAGAATGCTCGCGGAAACGAATTTTTAAAGATCGCCCAGTTTGCCCAACATACTGAATACCACAATTGGGTGCGTTTCAAGTCAGTACATAAATCATGTGGGACGTATTTCAATCAACGTCAGAGTTAAGTACCACATTAAAAGTTCTGCCATTAACATTTGAGGTAATTGTAGACCTGTGCGATAAATGATTGCAACAACCGCACCTCTTAGCATTGCACTTGTTAATAGAACGGTACCCTCTACATCTCTGCGGAAAATTTGTATGTTTTATTTTATATTTCTTCAGTATAGTAGAAGTTAAAGGTGATAGACGAATACGTAGATTATTTCGAAAAACAGCTGGAGAATTAAAATGAGTACGTGGAATATAAAATGACTGTGCAGAATGTAGCTTTAAAGGAGAAAGGCAGATACATGGTGTATGTCTTAAAAAAGTACTGTTGTTATTAGGCAGATGTACAGATGATGCAGAGTATAACCGAAGAGGTGAAAGAATTAATTTCGGAACTATATTATATGTACTCATGTAATGTAATTTTGTAATACCATTCTGTGAAAAGTGGCGTTCGGGTAGAAAAGTCATCAGTATCAATTCGTCAAGTGAAAATGTTAAGCGACAATTAAACACAACCTGGTTAATCGCGCTGGAGGTCGCAGTAGGACGGGATAACTAGCATGGACCCGAATGCCAGTGAACACAGAACCTTCAACACGGTATAAAATACTCCTCATCTTGACAGAGGCCGAGGGTTTAGAACGAATAACAATCCCTGAAGGATGAAAATATAACAACATTGATTGAATGTACGGGGAGACTTTTTACGGCCGCCACACGGCACAAACAACACAGTTGTGAGCATAAAAACAAAAATAATATCAAACAGGGAATGCCACGTACCAAAAACGCAGCCTCCCCAAAACGAGCCCCACAGCACCCAGAAGTGCACACCACCAACACACACACGCACACGCACACGCACACGCACACACACACACAATCATGTACACACACATGTACAAAGCATCGCAAACATGACGTCATTTTATCGACGTCATCGTCATATGGTTTCCGGCATTCAGTACGCTCGGTATACTTTTTGACGTTAATCCGGGTAACAGATTTTGATAATTTTCACTGAGTGGCCAGTGAGTTTATCGGGATATAATCCACCGTTATATTTCGATAAACCACCGGAAAACATAAAATAAAATGTATTTTGTTCCGAGAAAAAACACTTGTTACTTCTGCACAAAATCATATCTACTATATACATGACGTTTTGAAAAAAGATTTCCCGCATCGCAGTGTATCAAATAGCGTGCGCGGGGTACCATTAAGTTTACAGTACTGACTTCATCGTGGGAAATTTGAAATTAGATTGGGTGGCGAATCCATACACTATGCATCTGTGGATATTTCCACCTGTGAGTTAGTATAAAAAATGAAATATTATACGAGTCCGTTATTGCAGCAGTTGTCATATTTTTTAAAACTTCTATGGGATGTTGATATTATGATGATAAGGTGTCGGTATTACCTTTTTGCGAAAATTTACTTTAGTTAGAAACGTTTTTTTTTCATTGGTTCATATACAAGCATGTTTGTTCGGAAAAATGTTAATTTGACTAATGAAATGTTGTTTTACAAGGATTTGTTGTAAATGCAGAAATAACTACAAGTTTATAAGTGACGATTCGTGTCGGAATCAGGGCAGTTTACTCTATCATGAGACAATTGGTATCGATGGAAATATCCGTCACCTCGGCTACTTCAGGATTTATTAGATTACCTGTATATAAGATCCCTGGTTGTTTTGTGGGAAAGAGGTTCGCTAAAACAGTTACCCTCGTTGACGGATATTTCGATCTGAACTGCGTGCTAATGACAAAATACATTATCATGCATATAGTAGAGCAACTTACATGCCTTTGTAAACTTCCGTAACCGTAGCCAATCTAGATATGACACTTCTGCAACTCTACAATTGCATTTTGGTACTATTATATTCAGGTAAAATATAAGAATATATTTCTCTTGTAATATACAAGTTTCCAAAAAACCTAATGCACTTGAGAAAAAAAATGTTACCTTCGGTGACGGGTATTTCGACCTGAACCGCGTGCTCATGACTGAAACTATTATTCTATACGACTTAATCTCGAAAATTTGTAGATCGATCTGGAATTGATGCAATTTAATTGAGAAACAAAAGTTAAGATCCTTGTTCACTGCACTTTCTCTCAATGTCCTCTGTCTGACAGCGTGTGTAAAGTTTAAACAAATTCCCTTGAATACATTCGAAGACAAATGTTATATGAAAAATCAATCAGGGGAGATAACTCAGAAATAGAGTAAGATACTGTTACGGTTCCTAGACACTGCACTGCGTCTTAATGTCCCTTGTAATTTGAATCAATTCGGTTCAGTACTTTAGAAGTTATGGTTCAGAAAAGAAAATTCAATAAAGGGAGATAATTCAAAAATAGGACAAGCTAGAGTTCAGGTCCTTGTACACTGCACTTCCTCTCAATGTCCTCTGTCTGTGAGGAAAGTTTAAATAAGGCAGGGCAGTTTACCCTTACAATCATTTCTGGGTAAAACCAGTCCTAGACTCTGATCCTCCGTAAGAAACTGCCAACTTTCTCACATAAAGAGACATGGTCAGCAGCAGGGCAGGAACCCATGGCCCTCAATCTATAAGAGGTTACAGTGATCTGAAGTCAGTGACTCTAACCACTTAACCACAGAGGCTGTTGTGACCTAGAATCATAGGCTACAATCACATATTCCAACATATTTCTTCAGCCTATTTCGACAGCTTTATCTATCTCCAAAATTTCTGTTTTTTTTTCCACATTAAATACAATGGTTAGTAGATTCACCCCGGTATTTTGGTTACTTCAAGTGGTACTGAAAGGTAATTGGGTTATTGTACACTAGCAACTGAACAAAGAACACTTGAACATGATACATATATTTTACACATACAATTAACCATATATTAATTAACATCATTATATCACAGATTGCTTCAACAAAAAAGCAGAAAATTGTTAATTACGTATATAAACAAGAATGTAATGATGGCCCTATATTGCTCACCTGACTATCATTGCACTTTAAAAAGAAAGTAGGTCAAAAGGTCATAATCAAGGTCAGTCATAGGAATTTTGGAAATTAGTTTGCAAAACTGTAGACAGTCCAAATTTCATCTCCCTAGCTTGAAAAATAAAATCTAAATCAAAGTTCACGGTCAGCCAAGGTCAATGTTGAAACTGCATTCAAAACTGTACCTATGGTTAAAATTTCATCACTGTAGCTTCAAAAACAGGAAAGTAGGTCATCAGCGAATGTCGAAGTTGAAATCTACATGCAAAACTATCTGTATAGTTCATGTTTCTTTGCTGTAGCTCAAGAAAACAAAATAGGTCAGCAGGTAATGTTACCAAGGAGTATGATTTAAACATCTTGGTACAGGACCACCACTAGGCAATGCTACCAGCCAAATATCTAAGCTCTGGGCCTAGTGGTCAGACAAGATTTTCCTATATACCTCAAGGTAAAAAAAGTGAGCTCCGGTGCAGGGTCAATTTTGACTGAGGGAAGGGGGTCATGATTTGAACAATCATGGTAGAACACCATTAGACAATGCTATCTGGCATATATCTATGCTCTAGGCCTTGCGGTTTGAGACTAGACGATTTTAAGATATTCTTCTGTAAGCCTTGGTAAAAACCAGTGACCCTGGGATGAAGTCAACTTTGACCTGGGGGTAATGATTTGAACAATCTTGGTAGAAGTCCACAAGACGATGCTACTTGCCAAATATCTAAGCTCTGGGCCTTCAAGTTTTTGTTTTTGAGAAGATTTTTGAAGTCCTCAATGCCAGGATATTTCTGGCCAAGTTTGATGAAATTCCATGCTGTGGTTTACAAGAAAAAATAATTTGAAGCAATTGAAGACAACATACAACCAATGGACAATAGACATTTGTTGATCCTAAAAGCTCTCCATGACCTCTTTGTGGTCAGATGAGCTAAACAAATCAGGAAAGTTCATAACGTGGTAAGCTTGAAGCCTTCTTCAATGTCTTTAGACCGAATTGCATTTTATCATTAACACAAAGTAAAACTTCCTGAAATGAAACAGTAATTATTAGACACTGCATTTAAAACAGTAATGTATACATTTAAAGTCATAAAATAGTTATACAAAGACAGGACATTTATCTTCATTTCACAGTATTGGATAGTTTTTGCTTTTTTGGAATGGAAAAGTATCTAGCTGGAAGTCATGTATTTTGTCTGTTTTCAGATTTTACTGAACGTCATTTCTTATTTCAGAACGGAACAACTCATTTTTCTGCATACATGTAACACAAAAAGCTATAACCTTTGGGGAAACCATTAAAATACAAACATTTTAATCAAATGCTGCACTATGAGACAAAAAAAGATGTTACTCTGAAATCTCCAATCTTCAAAAGGAGCAATTAAGACCAATTAAGATGTCATTTGTATAATTTCCCATCTACCGATCTCAGGTTTTTCTGAATGTGGACTGCGCTGAGATGCTGTTAGATCAACTTCTGATTCACAAGATGGTGAGGAACTGGAACAAGTTGAAAGATCTAGTGGACTTTCTTGGCTTGTAGGAGAAATGAGTCTAATACCAGAATGCTGACTGTTGTTTGCAAAGGAATGCGTTGTGAGTGACTTAACAGTCATTGACATTGGTATTTCGGATTTTGTGGCTACCATATGAGTAGGCGCACTAATAGAAATTACATTTGATGACAGCAATGGATTTGAAACGAGACTAGAGATGTTTATTAATCGTAGACAAGGATTGTCCTGAGGAGTAGGGTCCACCATGAGAGGAACACTTCCTGCTTTAGTCACAGACACACGGAAGTCAGCATTCCTTATCCTAAATGTTTCAATACTGTTTTCTTGAAGATTCGAGTTTAATGGAAAACTTGTTGACACTTGACTGCTATCTTTATAATGATGCCCGTGAGTTCGTACATGTTTTCTCAGTGAACTTGGATCAGTATATCGCTTGCTGCAACCCGGCATCTTACAGATATAAGGCTTATCCTCCTGGTGTGTCCTTACGTGTTTGAATCTGTCACTTGAGTTGGAGTAAGCTTTATTGCAACCTTCAAATGGGCATGTGTATGGCTTTTCACCTGTAAAAATCATCAAAAGAAATCTTTGACACTGTCTTAACACATAAATTACTTCACATTTTACAATGGGATCTTCTGACTTCTAATTTGGGCAAGTCTATTTCTTTAAACTGGGATGATCTGCAGAATTTTTTAACTGTTGTTGGCGCAGGTGAAATCACTGCAAGCTTACAAAACATTTCTCTGTTTTTCCATCTTTCGTTTGATACTGCTGAAAACTTAAGTGAAGTTTCAAATCTATTCCATTCATGTTTACTTCAATAATTAAAAGTAGATTGTGAGCCAAGACTTTACATGTCAGTTCTTGTGTCTTATAAATCAGAATAAGTTTAGTTTATACTAATCAAGTTTAGCTCAATTGTGAAGAAAGCTTGTAGCTTATCGAGTCACTCTCGAGTCCGCTTCCTGGAAGAACCAGTACTAGTGTCATAGGAGGAGGTACGGCCGTGACCCCAGTGGGGCTCAAACCCGCAACCTCCGGGATGTGTGGCAGACACCTTAACCTCTACACCACCACTCCCCCTAAATCAGAATTACTTACCTGTATGAGAACGCATATGAATTTTGAGATTTTCCAGCCTTGAGAACGACTTCCCACATCGAGTACATTTATGAGGTTTCTCATTGGTATGTGTTCGTATATGAATAAGCATTTTGTATCTGAAAAATAGAAGTTTGTCATTCTTGTTAATTTCACACTAAACACATCTAGGAATGTATTGGAGTATTACAAGTATCATGCAGCCCACACAGAGAGACATAATATAGATCCAAAGGTCACTATATGAGTCTCAAATATCATACCACTGTCCCACAGAGTGCTACCAAAATGGTAAAATTGCTATTATTGGAATAAAGCTTTTTAAAGACAATTTATAAATATTTTTCAACTACAGCTCAATTTCAGAAAGAATGTCAGCCCTAAATTGCCCCTTTTCACCATTAAACGGTCATACCTTAATCAACAAGAGCTATGCATAACCAGAATTTCTTGAATTTCAAAAGTCTTAAAGCGTCATGATTTTTAAAAGTACTGACTTGATAAAATATGTACATATCTTAGTAGGTTTGGGGATGTGGAAGCCTCCTGTGGATTTTCAAACCAACAACTCACATGATTATTAAGTAATGGCCTTGAAATTATGCAGTCAGCCTATTAAAAAAATATTTTGAGCTGGAAAACAGCTGTAGCTTGCTAAATATTTGAGCATGGGTTATCTTACTTGACTGAGTTAGGGTTGATGACTGGGAAGTTGTTTTGTGAAATTTCGAATCAACAAATCATGTGGTTACCAAGAAATGAAACTTACATCACAAAATAGCGTATTTTCCATCACTATTGGAAGGACAGTATTTCTGTCAAAAGTTATCTGACAGTTTGGTACAAATCATGTAAATCAAATCAATGCTTTTGAAACATTCGCAACATTCAGACACAAACTGAGGTCAACAGATGAAAAAAAAATGCGTAAAAGATTTCCCCTGTAGAGACATAATACAGATCCAACATCACATAGCATACCACACAAGGTGCTAACAAAATAGTAAAATTGCTATTACTGGAATAAATCATACCACACATGGTACCAGAAAATAGTTAAACTGCTATTATTGTAATATGTGACATAAAAGATAGAAAGTACTACAAAAGTTGCTAATTTTACTTCTTCAGTTTCTATTTCCAGATATACATGTTCTAGTTTCCATTATGCAGATGTATAAAAAAAGCTCTGGCCATTCTAAAGGACCTGAGAGAAGAAAAATTGTTAACAAACAACCTCTGTGGCACCGAACAGCGTCAAGACTAGACAAATGTTTGATGTCAAAGTGTTCTTATTGTACAGAGGTTTAAGAAGTAAAGATGAAGCCAATGAGCACTGTACAGAGGTTTTGGAAGTACAGATGAAGCCAATGAGTACTGTACATTGGTTTTGGGGGTACAGATGAAGCCAATGAGCACTGTACAGAGGTTTTGGAAGTACAGATGAAGCCAATGAGCACTGTACAGAGGTTTTGGAAGTACAGATGAAGCCAATGAGCACTGTAAAGAGGTTTTGAAAGTACAGATGAAGCCAATGAGTACTGAACAGAGGTTTTGGAAGTACAGATGAAGCCAATGAGCACTGTAGAGAGGTTTTGGAAGTACAGATGAAGCCAATGAGCACTGTACATTGGTTTTTAAAGTACAGATGAATCCAATGATGGTTTTGGAAGTACAGATGAAGCCAATGGGTACTGTACATTGGTTTTGGAAGTACAGAAGAAGCCAATGAGTACTGTACATTGGTTTTGGAAGTACAGATGAAGCCAATGAGCACTGTACAGAGGTTTTGGAAGTACAGATGAAGCCAATGAGCACTGTACAGAGGTTTTGGAAGTACAGATGAAGCCAATGAGCACTGTAAAGAGGTTTTGAAAGTACAGATGAAGCCAATGAGTACTGAACAGAGGTTTTGGAAGTACAGATGAAGCCAATAAGCACTGTACATTGGTTTTGGAAGTACAGATGAAGCCAATGAGCACTGTACAGTACAGATGAAGCCAATGAGTACTGTACATTGGTTTTGGAAGTACAGATGTCAAGACAAGACAAATGTTTGATGTCAAAGTGTTCTTATTGTACAGAGGTTTAAGAAGTAAAGATGAAGCCAGTGAGCACTGTACAGAGGTTTTGGAAGTACAGATGAAGCCAATGAGTACTGTACATTGGTTTTGGAAGTACAGATGAAGCCAATGAGCACTGTACAGAGGTTTTGGAAGTACAGATGAAGCCAATGAGCACTGTAAAGAGGTTTTGAAAGTACAGATGAAGCCAATGAGTACTGAACAGAGGTTTTGGAAGTACAGATGAAGCCAATGAGCACTGTACAGAGGTTTTGGAAGTACAGATGAAGCCAATGAGTACTGTACATTGGTTTTGGAAGTACAGATGAAGCCAATGAGCACTGTACAGAGGTTTTGGAAGTACAGATGAAGCCAATGAGTACTGTACATTGGTTTTGGAAGTACAGATGAAGCCAATGAGCACTGTACATTGGTTTTGGAAGTACAGAAGAGCCAATGATGGTTTTTAAAGTACAGATGAATCCAATGATAGTTTTTAAAGTACAGATGAATCCAATGATGGTTTTTAAAGTACAGATGAAACCAGTGAGCACTGTACAGAGGTTTTAGAAGTACAGACGAAGCCAATGAGTACTGTACAGAGGTTTAAGAAGTACAGATGAAACCAATGAGCACTTTACAGAGGTTTTAGAGGTACAGATGAATCCAATGATGGTTTTGGAAGTACAGATGAAGCCAATGGGTACTGTACATTGGTTTTGGAAGTACAGAAGAGCCAATGATGGTTTTTAAAGTACAGATGAATCCAATGATAGTTTTTAAAGTACAGATGAATCCAATGATGGTTTTTAAAGTACAGATGAAACCAGTGAGCACTGTACAGAGGTTTTAGAAGTTCAGATGAAACCAATGAGCACTTTACAGAGGTTTTAGAAGTACAGACGAAGCCAATGAGTACTGTACAGAGGTTTAAGAAGTACAGATGAAACCAATGAGCACTTTACAGAGGTTTTAGAGGTACAGATGAAACCAATGAGTACTGTGCAGAGGCTTTAGAAGTACAGATGAAACCAATGAGCACTTTACAGAGGTTTTAGAAGTACAGATGTAGCCAATGAGCACTGGGCAGAGGTTTTAGAAGTACAGATGAAACCAATGAGCACTTTACAGAGGTTTTAGAAGTACAGATGAAACCAATGAGTACTGTGCAGAGGTTTTAGAAGTACAGATGAAACCAATGAGCACTTTACAGAGGTTTTGGAAGTACAGATGTAGCCAATGAGCACTGTGCAGAGGTTTTAGAAGTACAGATGAAACCAATGAACACTTTACAGAGGTTTAGAAGTACAGATGAAACCAATGAGTACTTTGCAGATGTTTTAGAAGTACAGATGAAACCAATGAGCACTTTACAGAGGTTTTAGAAGTACAGATGTAGCCAATGAGTACTGAATTATTAAAAAAAAATAGAAGAAACCATTGAAACAATGCAACCACTAGATTTATTTCAGAACAAAATTGTTTCTTTCAGTAACAAAATTATATTTTTTAAAGGCTTTAAATCATTACGTACTTTAAGTACAATCATACAACATATTTCCCCTAGAACTGAGCATTTAACACACAATCACTGGACAATATTTGTTCTACTGATGTAGATCTAGATTCACCTCATATGCTGTGCCGTGTGAGCATGGCATAATCAGCATCAATTAGACAGTATCAATTAGACTTTAAGACTAATTAACAAGGGAATAAACAAGAGGGCCAAGATGGCCCTATATCGCTCACCTTGGTACAAGTCCACTTGCCTGGTGGAAGATCACTAGATAATGTTATATACCAAATATGTTTTCCTATATACGCCTTTGTAAAACAAATGATCCCCCCCCCCGGGCAAGGTCAATTTTGACCCCAGGGGCATAATTTGAACAAACTTTACAGAGGTCTACTAGGCAATGCTACATGCCAAATATCTAAGCTCTAGGCCTTGTGGTTTCAGAGAAGAAGATTTTTAAAGTTTTTACTATATATTCCTATGCAAAACTAAGTGACCCCAGCCGGGGTCAATTTTGCCCGGGGGTCATAATTTGAACAATATTGGTAGAGGTCCACTAGCCAATGCTACATGCCCAATATCTAAGCTCTAGGCCTTGTGGTTTCAGAGAAGAAGATTTTTTAAGTTTTTCCTATATATTCCTATGCAAAATGACCCGGTGCAGGGGTCAATTTTGACCCGGGGCTCATAATTTGAACAATCTTGGTAGAGGTCCACTAGCCAATGCTACATGCCAAATATCTAAGCTCTAGGCCTTGTGGTTTCAGAGAAGAAGATTTTCTAAGTTTTTCCTATATATTCCTATGCAAAACTAAGTGAGTGGCAAAGGGGTTAATTTTAACCTGGGGATATAACTTGAACAATCTTGGTAGGGTCTACTAGACAATGTTACATGCCAAATATCTTAGCTCTAGGCCTTGTGGTTTCAGAGAAGAAACAATAAAGATTGAATTCTTGAACAAGTTTTCCCAATATATTCCAATCAAAACAAGGGCTGTCCATAAGACAGCACGTCATATTGTGGGTGTTTGATAATAAAACAAAACTTTTATCGTATATAGAAACAAAGTTCTGTAACTATTGAGTGTAAACTAGGACAAGTTGAATCATATAAAATGTCAAAATTATAACTATAGCTCTAGCTTTGTGGTAAATCACGTTTGATACAAGATTTACCTTAAACTCTATTCCTATTTTTGACATAACAACCGTAGAATGGAATTACTTTGAACAATTTGCATGATAGTACCTTGCATGCAAGGAACATTCCTGCAAGTTTTCAAAGTCAAACAATGGCCTATAGTTTCACACTAGATGTTATTAACAAAAGTTATCTGTCTTGACTGTGTAACACCCCATACGACATAAAAAAGTTTCAAGTCAATATCATAAGTGGTTACTGAGGTATGTTCATTGATAATACCTAGCATGTAAAACTTGAACTCAAATTTGCAGAAGTTAAGCAAGCACATAATTATTACTAAATTTATAAAAGAGTTATCTGACTTTTCTGTGTACACCCCTAGAAGAAGACATTAACGAAGTTTCAAGTGCCAATCATCATAAGTGAAAAGTTACTGAAATCAATGTTCATTATTGTACCTAGCAGCAAAACTTGGAACCAAATATTAAAGTCGAGCAAGGGCCAAAATTTGTTACTACATTTGTTATCAGAGATTATCTGCATTCATTTTACGACACCCCGACACCCTTAAGACAAGTTTAAGTCAACATCATAAGTGGTTACTGAGGTATCTACATGTTAGTACCTAGCAGGCAAAACTTTAACCAAATTTTCAAGGAGTCAAACCAAGCCATAATTAGTATTAAATTTATACTAAGAGTTATCTGACTTGACTGTGTACACCCCTAGAGACATTAAACGAAGTTGAGTCAACTCAATATCATACCTGGTTACTGAGACCATTTGCATAGTACCTAGCAGGCAAAACTTTATCCAAATATTCAAAGTCAAACGGGCCATAATTTGTACTAAATTTACACAAGGTTATCTGCCTTGATTGTATGACATCCCTAAAGACATGCAACAAAGTTTCAAGTCAATCCTCCATAAGTGGTTACTGACATATGTGCATCATATTACCTATCAGGCAAATACTTTAACCAAATTTTCAGAAGTCAATCAAGGGCCATAATTTGTATTAAATGTTTTCAAGAGTTATCTGCCTTGATTGTATGACACCCCTAAAGACATTAAATTGTTTCAAGTACAATATCAGCAAGTGGTTACTGAGATTTAAGCATGATAGCACCTATCGGCAAAACTTTAACCAAATTTTCAAAAGTCAAACGGGCCATAATTTGTACTACAAGTTTTCATGAGTTATCTGCCTTGATTGTATGACACCCCTTAACAGGCTTGAAACGCAAAGTTGTCAAGTCAATATCATTATTGGTTACTGGTTATCGTGCATGATAGTACTTCACATGGCAAAACTTTAAACAAAAACAATATAACCTTGACGATTCTTGACGCACAAGTTTCAATAATCGCTCTCCATATTCTCCGAATAGTCGAGCTAAAAATGACTTAAATGGAAATAAAAACAATAGCATCATTCAAATAAAAATGTTCAACAGGGGAAATATTTGCGTTTCTAAACCTGTTAAGTGTATTACACTTTCTCATTTGAATATTTTGTGTTTTAAAAATATTTATTGTATTTAATTCAGGCATTTTTTGACAGGAAGCTCAACTATTTTAATCCATTGAATTTCAAGAGCTTTGTCAAAAAAAAGGCAATGGAGGTTATATCTCAGTATTAAGAAAACAAGAGGGCCAAGATGGCCCTTTATCGCTCACCTGACTACCACTGGCTATAATACAAGGTCAACAATGGTGTTGCAGAAATGGTAAAAATTGACCTGGGGTCCTGATTTGAACAATCTACGTAGCGGTCCACTACACAATGCTTCATTTCAAATATCAGGCCTTGTGGTTTTAGACAAGAAGATTTTAAAAGTTTTCCCAATTTGAATAATTAAGTCTATGGGAACCAAGTGACCCCCCACCCCCTCCTCAGAGAAATTGATAACCGGAGACTACTTCTGTAGCAATTCAAAAATAACAAATGAGTTCTATTATGGTGCATTATGAAATATTACAAAGTCATTATTAATGATAACTAACCAAGTCTGCAAAATATAATGCTGAATAGAAAAAGTTGCGAAACAAACTAAATACAAAATTCTTTGGTAGAGGTCCACTTGGCAATGCTACATGCCAAATATCTAAGCTCTGGGTCTTTTGGTGTTTGAGAATATATTTAAAGTTTTTTCCTGTATGGAAAAAACATGGAATGGTATTCTTTGAACACCTTTATTAGAGGACACCCCAAAGAAAATAACTGCCAAGATTCATTACCTTTTGTGAAGGGGTTAAGGAGATGCTGTTTGAAGAAATGATTGACGCTCATGTGAGCTAAGAATAGTCAAGAGTGTTAATTTTCACAATCACCATGCCAACCTGATATCGTTTAAAACTTTGATTTTAGTTACGCTCAAGTTAGTTTACTAAATGTATACATAACACATACATTAAAATATGTATCAATGTCAGGTTGTAAACTCACTCTAATTGCATTATAGTCTTTAGTGTGTACTTACCCCTGTTATACTGTTTGATACTAAATGAGTTGCTACCAGTGAAGAATGCATCACTGGTACTGCTGATGGTATATTGTCTATGTAAGTTGGAGGTGTGCTATAAATAGAAGTGTCCAAAGGCATTATGGGAACTGGTCGAATAATAGTTTGTTGAGGTACTTTTACAATGGACTGTCTGCTAACCGGTGACATGCTGCCTGGGGAACTGGTGTGCATAACTTTCTCATCTAAAAGCAAAGAAAGAACATCTCTATGAAACTTTTTTTTAGAGAAAATATCCATTCCCACAGAATTAAGTTTTCAGTGTAAATATCATTCCCACAGAATAATATTTTAAGTGTAAATATCCATTCCCAAAGAAATTAAGTTTTCAGTGTTAATATCCATTCCCATAGAATAATATTTTAAGTGTAAATATCCATTCCCAAAGAAATTAAGTTTTCAGTGTTAATATCCATTCCCACAGAATAATATTTTAAGTGTAAATATCCTTCCCAAAGAAATTAAGTTTTCAGTGTTAATATCCATTCCCACAGAATAATATTTTAAGTGTAAATATCCATTCCCAAAGAAATTAAGTTTTCAGTGTTAATATCCATTCCCACAGAATAATATTTTAAGTGTAAATATCCATTCCCAAAGAAATTAAGTTTTCAGTGTTAATATCCATTCCCATAGATTTAAGTTTTCAGTGAAAATATCCATTCCCACAGAATTATATTTTCAGGACATTATTTAGTGTTTTTATGATTTCTTGCCTCTAATATTCATACCTCTGTATGTAACTAAATGACAACCTCTAATAGTACACATGTATTTATCATAGCAAACAATGACTGGTTATACATGCATACATTATGCAAACGCGTTTGCCATCACTTCTTTAAATTATCTACCTGTTTGTTTTCTTCTAAGTGAGACAAGTTTATCCAAATCAATCAGCAACTTATTGCCTGAATTTTTATTATTTATTTGTATGGAATAATTTTAAGAACAATATTATGTCGTTGCAAAAATACACATGCTAAAACGTTCATGGCAATACTAAACACAACTTTTTGCAAGTTTTGAATAATAGGGAATCAACTGATTGGTCTGTTACACGACTCATTTTCATATCACTGACTGAATAGCAGACAATGTCCACAAAAGCAAAATCACATGCTAGACATTTTAACACTTTAACCAGCCAATTTGTAGTAACATACCTGGTACAAGATGATTAATGAAGTCTGATGGGGAGTATGGCTCCTCCTGCGTTTCCATGGCAACATTTATTTCTGTGTTTCTATCTTCATCTCTGTTCTCCCCTCTCCTTCGTAATATCACCTATGAATAATAAAAGCATTTACAGGAGGTCCATGATGGTCCCACATCGCTCACCTGAGTCAAGAGGTTCAGTAGCATTGCCTAGTGGACCTCTACCAAGATTGTTCAAATCATGACCCCCAGGTCAAAAGTAACCCTACCTGGACAGGTCACTTTATTTAACATAGGCTTATACAGGGAAAACTTCAAAAATCTTCTTGTCTAGAACCACTTGACCTAGAGCTAAGATATTAGGAATATAGCATTATGTAGTGGACCTCTACGAAGATTGTTAAAATAAGAATCCCCAGGTCAAAATTGACCCTTTCTGCTATTTCATCCATTGGTTCATGAGAAAAGAAAGCAATGTTAGTAGAAATAGAAAATATATAGACAGAAAATTGTCTCTAAGGATTTAAGTTTTGGAGAGCTTGAAACTTGGCCTATGCCAAGAACTACATTTGTAATACTTTTTTCTCGTCACAAATTTACAAAATTTTGAATGGCCTTATGTACTGCTGGACAAACTGACAAAACTGCACAAACCTACCAAAACCAGGTCACTACTGCAGTTTATAGACCTTGAGTGAATTATCTAGTGAAAATAATTTTAGTACCATTACAAAAGAATAAAGAATTAAATAAAATTAATTTCAGTTAAATACTGACGTATTGACGTAACGCTATTTTCAATTTATTATTGAAATCTATAGAAGGCATTGTTTAAATTACTAAGTAATTATCAAAAGCAGTTTTCTAAAATTCTAATCATCACTCAAGGTAAGCTTTTCAATGGTCAAGTCAGAGGACTAGCTGGTAAACCTGAGCCTCTGATTTGTACAAAAACATTTCTAATACCGGTACTACGTTTTTAAATAGAAAGTAAATTTTACATAGTGCAAGATCATGTTTTTTCCCCAGTTAAATTGCCCAAAAAAAAGATGACTTAATGGTGAAATTGACCTAGATTTGTACAAAATCATTTCTCATAATACTTTTTTAAATCGAAAGTGCACTTTACATAGAGCAGGATTGTATTTTCACTTAAAATTGCCAAAAAAAAAAACATGGCTAGAAGATATTTTATAGAAAAATATTTTTATTTTAATTTGTTGTAATCTTTCATTGAAATGGTTATATTATTTTTAAGTTTCTCCACAAAAAACTCCTGCACTTCGTAAGAATTGAAGAAATAACTGTTTCTGTAAAACTACTGTCTGGCCACTCTTTTTTCATTTTCTTGCCTTCTTCATATGTCGAAAAAGATATCCACAATAAAATCTATAAAATTTAATAAAAATATACAACAGAAAAATTAAATGCTGGCACATACATTATAAAAAGGAATGGAAGAAGACAAAAAAATGTTATGTGTGTGGGTATTTTTAACTACTTGCATTCTCAGCCTTTTGATGGGAAGTCCTATCCCCAATGAAAAATCAAAGAAAAGAATATTTTATAAAATGTCTTAAAATTGCATCACATTTTTGACTGACAAATAACGTAAAAGTATACTGTTAGTATAGTCCTATGAAACGTAAAAACAAAAATAGTCATGATTAAATTTAAAGTGTTACCTCTTTATTTGCCTCAGTGTTGTCATCTCTTTGCCAAGGCAGTTACGTGCTAATACAAACTTACGGAACCAGACCATTGCAACAACTTACCATGGAAATAATGAAACACTTACATCAATGTTTCAACTTAAATAGTCACTTCAGCACAAGTAACCAATGCAGTCTGCTAATAAATCTACGTCATACAGTTCTATGTAATACCATGTGGGAGATGCTTAATTCAGGTAACTCAGATGAGTGATGAGCTTTTCTTAGCCTTGCTGCAAACTGAGAAGTACATTAAATTTAAGTGTTGGTACATGCTTACGACATTTGACCCAAAGTTACATGCCAATGCAAATCTTTTATGCTAAACACCTTAACTTCGATAATTTTGAGCAAAATCCATGCATTTTGGGTGTGTTTTGCACTTTTTACCGTTGAATCCTCTGCATTCAACTTGCATTACTTTCACACGCATCGATGTCTGAAACAGCCGACTAGCTACGGCCATGCAGGAAAGGAGTGAGCATTCCGTAAGAGTATTCGTTTCTTCAGAAGTTGCGATTTACCATATAAAATACACGAATCTGTTATACTGACTTGGGTTTTGTTTACTAAATCAGCCATTTTTTATTGGAGCCGGTTCGTTACGTTAGTTGGAGCATTATCTTTAAATTGGAGCCAGTGTGTTTTGCCGATACAGTGTGTACACCAAACCTCCAATGTGACAATAATACTGAGCGGGCTCGACAAATACTGAAACATATCTAAAGGTTACCTATATCTCTGTTACAAAGGATGCATAATTGTACTTAACATTCAACACATTAACACAGTTAACCCTCCTTGACATTACTGTGAAGTTTCAAGTCAATATTCCCAGGCTTTGCAAAGATATAAACGCTAAAACTTGCACCAATGATAAACAAGAGGCCCAAAAAGGACAGTATCACTCTACTGGGTTGACTAGACTGTTCTGAGTAATATTCTGGAATGTTATCAAAGAAAAGGTAACAGAGGTCACTTTGACCTTGAACATGACCCACTGACCCAAAAAACAGTAGGGACCATCAACTCAGTAAAACAATTCATCCTATGAAGTTTGAAGACTGTAACAGTGAGTGTTGTTGATAATTAGATCTCGAAATATTGAGCAGAAATGATTTTTAAAGTTAGGGTCAGTTCGACTTTGACCTTTAACCCGCTGACCCTAAAAACTATAGGGATCATCTACAGGTTGCATGCAACCATCTCAGTAAGTCTCATGAAAGTCAAATGAAAATTGTAACCTGTAGAGTTAAGGAAAAGCTAACAGAGGTCACAGTGACCTAACATTTGACCCAAAAAACAGAATGGGTAATCTACTTTAAACTTCCGGCCACTGTGACCTTGACCTTGACCCACTGGCCCCAAAAGCACCAATAATCCTATGAAGTCTGAAGACTGTAGGCGATAAAGAATATAAAGTTTATGTCACTGGGACATTGACCTTTGACCCACATTGGGATCATCTACATGTTGCAGGGAACCTTCTGAGCAAGTTTGATGAAATTTGAATGAAAATTGTGACCTGTTAAGTGTTGTCAAGGAAAAGCTAATAGAGGTCACTGGGACCTTCGACCTACTGACCCAAAAAAGTAATAAGGATCATTTAAAGATTGTAGAGAACCTTATGAGCAAGTTTCATGAAAATGATATGAAAATTGTGACCTGTATCGTGTTAACAAGGACAAGTTTACAGACAGACGATGGACAAATCACCTAGTATCTATAGCTAAAAGCCACAGAACACTAACCAATCAATCAATAATTGATAAATGTAGTGAAACAAAATAATTTAATATTGATATCTGAGGACCAGGTGCAAAACCTGACAGAGTAATATCCACTTTTAATTTGGGACCGGATTTATAGACTGATGTGATTTGTATACAGCCCCTAAATCTTATCTAATAATAGAATAAAATTTTCATTTACCCGCAATACAACGCTGAATTGTTGCAAGACTCAATTTTTCTAATCCCACTGCATTGCTACTAAATATCCTTTCACAAACTAACAATTATTTTTTCATTTAGTACTCACCTCAGCTTTCATGACTGTTTAACATGGATGTTTGTTGATACAACATCCCTATCTCAGCATATTCAACTCTGAAATAAGACAGAAAATCATTTCAGTGACTTTCAGGTGGAAAACAAAATAAAGATTCCTTTTATTCTGATATCCTTCTTCCAGCTAGCCCACTAAATATAGGAAATGGAACAAAGGGACAATTTCCATAGCTATATATACCTTTTCTGGAGTTAGTTGCTGTATGAGCTTTACATCCTATGAAAGTAGTCTGGCACAAAGTTTAGCAAGAAATTCCAACATATAGGCATTAATACTTTTTTTTTTGGGGGAAATATGCAAAATAATATGAAAATACTTTTGTTTTGTTCATTTTAAAGACCTACTATATTCACACAACGACTAGAAGTCCCCCTCTGCCAAGGTGTTATTAAAAAGGTCACTGTGACATCAACCATTTAAATAATGACCCCAAATATTATAACCTAATACTAGTACTTCATGCCAAGTTTTGTCAAGATTCAGCATTAGTATAGGGTTTTGTATAACAAGAACAGGCAAGATGTAGCAAACAGACAGCTGACAAGGGTAAAACAATCTGTTCCAGTTTGAAAGAGGAGGGAGGTGGGGATGGGGTAAACCCTGCCCCCGGACACAAAAACTGGTAACAATTGCCTACTACATGTTGGCTGTTCTAGTGCATGTTAACAATTTAGGATTATGTCATTACTCCTGATTACTATTCCAGTTAACAGTGCATACAGAGACGGTACTTCATCCCTACATTTCTACCATTTAAGGCGACATTTTCCATTGTATTTTTCAGACTCCTAGTTACCATTTTGCTCTTTAAGCAAAGTAATGTAAATGACCACTGTACAACACCCAAACTCTTAACCATAGGTGAAATAAATGACCACAGAATGAACGAATGTGCACTCATATGGACAGACAGACAGACAGACAGACAGACAGACAGGGCTAACACTTTATGCCCTTCCAATAAAAGCTGAAAAGTCCTCTCACACTGTTATTTAATTTTTTTTTGGTAGGAAAAAATGCATGTCATTTTTTTCACAGAAGATTTATTTCAGCAATACAGACATGATTAAGTTTGTCAGTACATGAAGTATCAAAGTTTTACCAACATGATACTGACATGGAAGTTTGTCAGTATGTATATAAAAATATCAAAGTTTTACCACCAAAATACTATTTCTTAAGTGGAAAAGCATATATTGAATAAAAAAATTTGCTGAATGTTTCATTTGTCTCTACTATAGCCAATGATTGAAAAAAAATAAAATTATTGAAATTAAAATGTAAAATCCATTAAGGGGATTATGACTACTATGCCATTTTTGGACCAATGGGATTTTGAGTATCTCCCTTCTAAAAGACATGATTTTACTGATAAATCTGTGTAAACCTTTGTTTGAATTGACTGACAGTTTATTCCAATATGAAATCAAGTTGAGCTAAAAGCACAGACACTGGTCCACAGGTCTATAAGTCCTATGTAAGCATTCTTTTGTGAAAACTTTCTTTTCTACTACTTATAAGCTGTTTTATTGAAAACATCACCAGCCGTAACATATCCCATCACAGCATCACATGATAAGTTCATTTTATGTGATACTGTGAAAGGATATTTTATGACTGGCTTTTTATTCAAGAGGTTAACTTTCAAATAGTAGAAAAAGAACTGTTATTGATAGAAATATACTTATTATTAAATTAGAACTAATAGAACCAGACCAGTGTCTGTGGCTAAAAGCCTCATGCCTTACCCCTAAAACACTGCATGCCACCTTGTCTTGACCCTGCAACTATTCCAATATTTATAAAAATGTAAACCCTAATTAATTCCTTATTTCTTTACAAAATGTAAAACTTTCTTTCAAACAAAAAACTTTAACATGTGAATTTGAACAAGAAAATTTTAATACTGGTATCTCAATATTTATGTCATAATTAATAGACTATTAAATCCTATGCCGTAAATGGACTAGTAAGAGATTTACAATATACAATGCAGTACATTTTATTGGACCCCCTACAGATTTTCAAACATTGATTAGTTTTTGTGTTCAGTTAATGGCAAAAGTTATTAAAATGTATCTGGCTTTGTTGATTTCTGAAAAATTATATACAGTGACAGTAGTTAAAGTACAATGATAAATTTAGACCATTTGTAACTACAGTAAAACCTGTGCTTGAAGATCATATCTGAATAAAAATACCATGCAAGTATAGACCAGCAGGGTGACAGCTGCATGAATTAAAATTTTGATAGAAACCAGATGTCTGATGAAGTGAGCTGAATTAAAATTTTGACCAACCTGAGAAACTTGATGTCTAATAAAGTGTGAGCTGACTTCAAATTTTGACAAACCAGATATAAGATGTCTGAAGAAGCGATCAGACTACCTGTCCATTGTTCCTTATAGGGATCAGTACTAGACTCCAATATCCTACATAAGAAACTGTCAACATTCTCATATAAAAAAAGATGGCTTGAACCTATCACTCTCAATCAATGAGAGGTAAATAATTCAAGTAAACAATTTTATCCACCCAACCACTAACACTGTCAGCAGACAATGAGACTTTAATGCATACCAGCTGCAAAGCTCAAATGTTGGCTTTTCTTTACTGGGGCTCATTTATTGCAATCAATCTTTTAACAATAAAACTCAAAATGCATCAAGTGCATTGATTTATTGGAGGTATTAAAAATACTAAGCAGGGAATTAAAGCCTGGAGACAAGCGTTAAATGCCATTGGTGAAATATTGGACCCCCAGTGGTGAATTATCAAACTATCACATACTGAAATAGCCACAAAACAATAAAACAAAAATCATCTATAAATAAAAATCTTGGTGCATTTGATCTAACGAAGACTTAAGATTATTTTTTTCTGAATCAGTGTGAATAACTCAATCAATCTGATTTTATAATAGGACTACATGTATTTATAAATTACTGTTTGTGTCATGTTTTTTGTGACAGCCTTTTTCAAATTTTTTGTATGATGCACTTCTTTTACATGTTTATTGAAAAGTTTTGAAGATATTGCAAGAATCTGCCAGTAAATAGTTTTCACCACTATTTTTTCGTTTTTTTTTACCAACGATCCCTCAATCTTTTTAATTCAAACACCAGTAGAGGAAAGTACCGCTGGCTAAAATTATGAAATAAGATTATACCTCATGTACATAGGGTGAATAAGCTTATTTCAACAGACTTCAGTTATTTGCAAACCGGTAGTTTATCTTACCATTGTTCCTGGGAAAAGCTTTGCAAGTCATGCAGACTTGCACTTCTGCAAGGTTTCATGAAAAACCATATTTTTTCGTCAAAGGTCATAACTCTGCGATTACTGAAGTCAAGGTCAAACAATATCTTAGGAGCACAACTTTACCTACATAGTGATCAATATTTGTTTAAAATTTCATGAATTAAGCTATTATACTTTATGATTTACATTATTGTGTTGCAATCCGAAAATATTTATTATTATACAAATATTGACAGATGATAAAGTGATATTGACTGATGATAAAGTGAATATAAAATCTATGAACCTGAGGTGTGTGATATTAACTGTGCAAAAAGTTCAAGGTTGAATATCATAAAACATCATGCAGATCAATAGAATTGGATATTTTCCGAAATTAGGCAGTATTTTGCTTTATTATATGACCCCAAACAGACTTCACTATTTAGCCAAATTAATACAAAATTAGTATTTAGCAGATTTAGTAAACCAATTTGTATACATACAAAACTTTGCAACAAAATCATAAAACTGATATTTGACAATTATGCTCAAACAGCAACAGACATAATTCTTGAGATACAATCGGCAGTGAGAAGGTGCTAGATAATGCATTTACAGTGATTAACCATGCTGACAAAGCCAATGTCAGCCGGGTAATTGGTGATAATTCACACTATTGTTGGCCACGGGGAAAGCAGAAAATCGAGGGTGTTCGGCAAGCCAGAAAGGGAGGGGAAAAAACAGTGGTGGTGTATGAAGGAGGGCGGAGATAGTGGCATGGAATGGGTGGTGATTGGCTGGCCAGGACCGACTGAAATATCAAAATTTCCTAAGCCCTGGTGGTATGGACGGTCAAGTGTTTAACGCTGTAGACTAATAATCAGGATTCCTGACTGGGGCAATGGAAAGTTCAGAAACTCTTTCTGGTGTTTCCCACCCATCTAGTAAGAGATGAACGGGTTAGAAACCCAGAGGAAGTCTCGCGTGTTGGTGCTATATATCTCTATTATATATTTATGATATTCAGCAAAATCTTTTCCGCGCTTGACTTCTCCAAAACCCATTGATGGATTTTCGTAAAAGTTTGCACTAAATTGCAGGAAGCATCAGTATGAAGTTTATTTCTTAGCTGCTTGTTTCAATGGTAAATGGTATTCATGCAAGAATTATTAGATACCATATGGCAAAATTTTCAAAGTCCCGTAACAAGCTTTTCTGTTTTAAAGTCACGTGACCTTGAACTTTGAGCTTATGACCCCAAATTATAACTAGCACAACTAGACGTCACACTGATGCTTCCTGCAAAGTTTTATGAAAATTCAGCAAGTGGCATTGGAGAAGCGCGGAATAGATTTTATTGAATATTATAAATATATAATAGAGCAATGTCGGGTATCATCGACCCTCTTCTATTATCGACCCCCTCTCTTAATTGATACTTAAACACATTAATTCCTACAAATCATGTGATCATGTCATTCACTATCACGATTACGTCACAAATTTTATTCCCGCGCCATTTTGAATGTTTACACAAAGTTTTACTGCATGAGATAAATTTTAGTGCCCATCACTACATTGTCCGATAAGGCAGGTACCTTTCTGTGAATCGGATTTAGCTTTTTTTATGAATGCAATCAGTTCAATTTTACATTTAATCAAACTATACACATAGTGAACCCGTTTCTGGCAGCCATTTTTATAGTATATCTTGCAACTCCTTGAAAGGTCACATGGGGGTCGATAATAGCAGATGAAAAAATAAACTTCTGCTATTATCGACCCCCTAATTAATTATAATTAATTTATATTTGAGTTGACTTGAGAAAAACACTAAATGTACATATTTAGCTGATCTAGTATACACAATTGTAATATTCTACTTTCGAGACGAATGTGTGTCAGAAAGGCCCACTTCCAGAAAGGACCAGTACAAAAAAGGCCCAAAACCAGAAAGGCCCAAATCCAGAAAGGCCCATCCGAAAAGGACTAGTATGTTCTATGTTAATAATTTGTTTGTACCTTAGGGAAATAAAGTTTAAGAGATTAGAAAAACATACGTGCAGTGACCAATTATTACATAAAACCAAAAGTAAAAGGAGAAAAACAGTAGCGCAGTAGTAAACATTAGAGTGCATAAAAATGTATATCAACAGTGAAATTTATGATAACACAAATTATTTACAAATTTCATTTATGAAAATAAAAACAGACTTATGATTATAAAAATCAACAAAATGTTTAAAAAATAGACATAATTAACAGACATAACAGTCTGGTATATTATAATGGTATTAATGAAAAAAATCATAAAGTAATTATAAGTGCTAATTGGTTACTTGATGCCAATTAACCCAATTATTATAAAGGTATTTATCAAATGTATTCATTAAGTAATTACCAGTGCTAATTGGTTACTTTGATGCAGTCCCACTTGTGATAAAGGTATTTACATGTAACAAATGTGTTCAATAAATAGACTAATAATGGACATTAACATGGTTTAAAAAAAACAACTACATTTGATTAAAACACAACAAAAAGGGTAGTCCAACGATGGGCCTTCCTGGTACCGTTTATGTTGGCCTATCACTGGTACCTTTGATAAATGGGCTTTTTTGTGCTGTCCTTTTAGGACCGGTCCTTTCTGGAAGTTTGTCTTTTTCGAGACTATAGGCATAGCATAAACTATTTCCGTGAAATGTCAATTTCGTTATTATCTACTTCCTATTCCTGATAGTGTCGTTGTCATCTACTTTTACAATCATCCAAAATATTCTTATCATGCAGTATTGCTCAAGATTGTTACTCTAATAATTATGTTAAAATAATGTAAAATGAAGTTCAATAAGAATATAACCCTTTCAAGTAATGTTATACACTTACCTTGGTCATAATTTTTAAAAGGATGTAGGGGGGTCGATAATAGCCGAAGGGGGTCGATAATAGCAGACACATATCACA
The DNA here is from genome assembly GCA_022818135.1 of Saxidomus purpurata. Classification (NCBI taxonomy): domain Eukaryota; kingdom Metazoa; phylum Mollusca; class Bivalvia; order Venerida; family Veneridae; genus Saxidomus; species Saxidomus purpurata. Next base: position 802,447 of record JAFMSR010000008.1, on the reverse strand, counting down.
AGAAAGAATACTACATCATACCTAACTATGTCAAGTAACAAGTGTTTTCATTGGTCAGAATCAACCAATGATAGTTTGTCTGTAATTTGAGTGTCACTTAGGCACTGAAAGTGAAAGTAAGTGTAAATACGGCACAATATCGTACTAAAGGGTCGATAATACCCGACATTGCTCTACGTCAAAATATTCAAAGTCACATAACATATATTAGTGTTTCCGCTAGACCGTTTTTGGATGGCGCAGCGCCGTCCTGCCCTTTTGATGGCCGGTCATGCGCCATCCTGCCTCGATCAAAGGCCCTTACCGCCACCATTATTTTACTAATAATGAAACTGCCAGCACTCCCTCAATACACGCACGTGTCTGCTGAATCGATAATCCTAAACAGTCGGCAGACGTGTGCTCCGCCTCTCGACAATCCTTAAAATAAAAGTGTCAACACGATCTCTAATACACACCATGTCCGCCGAATTAAATCGATAATCCGAAACAGAGTCGTCAGACGTGTGCTCTGCCTCTCAATAATAATAGTCACGTTAGATCCGCCTACATGAACTTCTATATTGAATATTACCTGTCAATCACAGCGTCCCGCGTCCAGTGAAAACGTTGCTGATCAATATGTTTGATTCGCTAGAGGCAAATTAAAATTAATCTGTTGGTCATGGTACAAAAAAGTATAGTTAGAGTGTGAAAACTTCATTTAATGACGACACTTATGAATTGTTTAGTTTACAACACGTGTTTTTTCTGTTTATCCCGCTAAATTGAAAATTATCAGTATATTTTTCTTTTCAATTTTTTTTAATCATTATTCTATAACTGCCTTTACATAGTGACCGACTCATTATTTATTTTTTTCTACTATAATCTTACCTTCCGTAAACGCATATAAATTAGAAGAGAAGGAAAGCATTGGTAGGTCGTTTATTGTTCAGGATGCTTGGTTATAAGTAACACTGTTTTCTCAAGAGATTTCCATGTTATGTTTTTGAATAATTTTATTTTAAATTAAATGTTCATCGTACCGTCGGCTGATGACAATTGTTATCATCGAAACAGTGATAAAGTCGGTAAAAAGTCAAAATAAATGGCCGTAAATCGGCGATAACGGGATCGCGAAAATATGTGATAAACAGAGACAAATACACAAAACCGTTTAAAATTGGTCTAACATAACAAAATCGACAAGGTGGGAGACATGGGTGTATCAAATCTACATGTATACATGCAGTATTATTAAAAAATACTTCTCTAGAAAAAAACTCAAAGGGGGTGAGGGAAGAGGCCAATCTGATTTACATTTTGTTTTGAGGCCCTCTCCTCAGGATCTAATAATTCTTAAGCCCAATGGCAATAAATTAAGCCAGATTATGTCATATACAATGTAAACAAGGCTTTAATTTCATGCAGTTGCAAGTGTAAAGAAAGAACAATATATATACATGACAAAGTGATCGCGCCCTTATGTACATGAGAAAACAAAAGTGCCGCAAAACATAGCCGCGCGTCAGAAGTGCCCTTTTTAGACAAAAACGCCATGCCCCTTTCTGATCCTGCAGGAAACACTAATATATGTCAAAATCTTTGAAGTCCCATATAAACTCATACAAAAGACATGATTTCTTGCAATACAAAGCATTAGGTAACAACAGATATACATGTTTTGTTGTGATGGAATTGCCTTTAATTCAAGCCCGGAACAAAATGCTTTAAAATGTACTGATATTACATTTGTAATACATCATGAAATTTTAAGTTTGTTTGCTTGTACATAGCAACTGTTTATACTATAGTATATTGTAGACAGTATAAGTTAAAAAAACTACCAACACTAACTTTGCATGAGATGGAAATGTGCGTGATGTGTTTGCACTGTCTTTCCAAGCTGTGAATAAAAGTAATTATTCAGGCTCTATGATAATGAATTGATCTCTCCTGCTAAACAGCTGACGTCACTACCCACACTAAGCAGACGAAGAAACTTAATGATATAACAAAATATGACATGTACCAACTACAAATAGACAAACACAATTACAGTATACAACCTCCAGCGTTGACACCAGTTTATGACACTGACAGCACTTTAAAATCAAAATGAGCTATTTTACGGAGGGTAGGTATTGGTGCATTTTGTTGCCTTTTCAGTTGTCTTTGTGATCAACGGCTAATAGATATTGCTTCAGCATAGATCAAGGAATCAGCATGTGCAATTTTGTCCAAACAGGTACAGCATTTGAGCAGAAAATCCTGGGTGAATATTAAAGTTTTGCCAAAAGTCGAGTGTTTACGCATATGACATTAATTATTAATGAGTGTTAATATTCAGACATGAAATTTTTTGAATAATCGGGAACAAACTTCAATCATTTCTACACAAGCCTGCCAAGTGTCACCTTGCAATATGCCATTTTAAAAGATATGCAGGCGTTTAAAGTTGACAAGGCTCACAAATCTGGCTAAATTGTGTCCAAGGTCATTTTCAAGGTTGCCTGAAAGTATCAGCATTTGCCTCAGGTGTCTGAGTTTTCAATATTCAGGAGCTGTTGGTTAAGCCTTAAAATTCATACAGACAAAACATGTTCCATACGGTAACTGTTGCTTCTACGAAAAGGCTAACCGGTCTTAACCAGCAAACAGTTAAATTTATTACATTACAGGACCTGGTGTCAAAAGGAATTATTATTATATATGTATTTAAAGTGTTAAAGGGTCTTTAAAGTTAACCCAATAAACTAAAGCAACCTGATAATCCTAGCCTGTACATAAAACCTTAACCTCGTCTGCGCATGTTCGGACAAACAAACCTATAATTATACAAACAAGAGCAACTCTAGAGTAAAGATGCATCGCTGTGAAAATAGCTTTAAGAATGCTGCATGTACGTTTCATTAAAATTAAATCATAAATATGAATCATTTCCACATGAAATTTGTAAACAAACATACATTTTGGTATACTTTTTGACTCTTAATAATTCCAATTCCACTCATACATCACTTTAAAACCTGAAACCCCAAATTTCCTCCAACAATATCCCAACACTTCAAACATACCAATAAACCTTAATGCACTATGACGTATATCTTCACCTCTTATATGGTATTAGCTTTCTTTCACTGATACAAAATTTATCATTAAATGTATGCAAGCAATTAAAATCTGTGATTACAAACTGTATGACTCTGGTTACCTCTTCAAACAGTATAAAGGTACCGTTATTTCACAGATAATAAAAGAATTTATCAATATTTACATGGTATATATCCATCTGTATTAGATTTTAAAGATATGTAATACGTTAAATAAAACAGTTAGATGAAAATACTTTGGTATGATTGTATTTCTCATAAAACATAATTGCAAAATTAAAATTGACATTTTTGCTTGCTTACTGGTAAATTAATAACAAGAAAAATTTGAAGTTCAACAATGAAAAATCATTTCTAAACAGCAAAATATCAGGTAATTTCATTTTCTTAAAAAAAAAGATAGAGAAAAGAGAGCTATACATAGCATGCACTGAATCATGCAGTCACCTGACAATGCCTTATCTAAGTAAAATTCTTGTTAAACAGCATACCAGTAGTACAGTTAAACTTCGGTAACTTGAGCATCAATAACTCAAAGACCCAAGATAACTCGAGATCCCTCATAAGTCCAGGCAATATTATGTCCTATACGTTTAACTACACATCACCATGGATAACTCGAGCATCGGTAACTCCAGGAACACCTGCTCGCCTGCCAAGTAGTTTTCTATTAATTTACCTACGGCAACTCAAGTTTATAGTCTTTCATGAAAGTTTATTTAAGACCATGAATTTTTGCTAAACAAGCAACTTAAAGCCTTCTTTAATAAATACGAAAATTATCAGGTTGTACATACTTTTGATGCATTTCGCAATCACTGTACATATAGATGTAAACTGCCGGCAATTACTTCTGAAAGGTTTTAACTCCTAGGTGACTTTAGCAATTATTGCTTTGATTGCTACAAACACAATTCAAACTGTTTCATTAAACCAAATTGAAGGCATGCCTAACTTGCTTCGAGATACTTCAGTCTGATACACACTTTTCTACATCTTTACATTTGTAGTAATGTGTAAAGTGAGTAGTTCATTTAAACTATGAATATCGCGGTACGGGAATTTCGTATCACGGTTCATATCGCCCTGGCACTGTATTGCAATATACCAGTATACCGTCGCACCACTACCTTCAAGACTTAGTTAAGGGGGGAAATTCAAAATAACAAGAAATTTTATTGACTCTGTTTTTTATGGAGACTGACATATTGCAAGTTAATTTCTGGAAAAATAATGATGGGTCAATGATGTAACATTTTCGCAATATTAATCTTTAGTGATACACTATAGGAGTGATCGTGTTTGCAAACAAAACCCGGTATTGCGCAATAATTTCTACTGATAAGAGATAGATGCGGTGGGCGCGGCTCGGTAGCTCCGTGTTTTTGAATCGTTAGGGATGTTTTTTTAACGACCGTAACTTTTTTAAAACAAAAGATATTTTAAAATGTTTTATATCACTGGAAAGCTAATAAAATATACCTTTTTATTCATTATTTTCAATTTTTGCTAAGATTCAAAATGAAAATTTTCAGCGAGTAACTTACACTGTTTTCATAAATGATTATAGCAGCAACAAGCCGTTACGAAAAATCAAGTGTCATTAAAAACCGGTATATCTTTCAAAAGAGATATTTTGATGTAAAAATATGAGTATCGGAGCATGTCATAACTTTTTGATTTTAAAATCCTTCAGATAGCAAAAGATTTATAAAAATTCAAAATTCCTTTCCTATACATAAGCTTGTAAACACAACTGTTATTGCCCACCAGCAATCTTATCAAAATTGCCGTGTGACGTCACGGCGATCTATCAGATAAGGTGCTTAATGCAGAATTAGCTAGAATTTTCGTATTGTAAACGTTTATGTATGTGGTGTATGTTTCAGAATGGGTATCAATTTTTAATCTCTTCTAATGTAGTATGTCATACTTTAGGATGAAAAAATAGAGATAGTGGCATTTCTATCATCATCTGAATAAATATTGCGCTCCTTATTATTACCCCACCCACTTTGCTAAAATTCATTTTTTCAATTTTTGATAAACGAATATTTCATGATAAAGGAATAACAAGGTTTTTCAGATATTTTGCCTACAGTTTGATTAAAACCTTTGTTTTAGAATGCAAAAATAAAAAATGGGGGTCAATGTGCATATAAGAAAGAAATTCAATAAAAACTGACAAAAAATGTGTTTTTTAGATTTCAACGAGCTTTGAGATATGACGGCATAGGTCTGTGACAAAGAACTGTAAAAGGAACTAGTTATTAATGAATTTTTATATCCTAACAATTATTCTTGTAATACAGTTTGAATTAAGTAAATATCTTAAACGGTTTTTGAGAAATGCCTTTTTTGTACCCCTACCCCCATTTTGGCATATGACAAAATTTGTCAATTTAGTCACAAAATGTGAGGTCAAAATATTTTTTCTAAAAAATGTTCAATTTTTTTCACACTAAAATATTCCTATTATGCCTAAGTTTACTACTACATAATTGTTTTTTCCAGTTAACTCATCATTTTTGAAATATAACAAATGTAAATATCCGGAAGTGCAAAAATCCAAAACCTCACCAGTGACCCCCCCCCCCCCCCTTAAATAATAAGTTCTTGATTTTATCATTTTAGGTACAGTAATGCAGCAGAAATTCCGCAGGGGAGAACTTCAAAATATGGCCTCAACCCTTTCTGCTCGGCTCTGAAACTCACTCCCTCAACATTTTAGGGAAGACCTGATTTTGAAGCAGTTTAGGAGCCTGGTCTATGCCTGGAGCGGACAGAGTTTTAGGTGTTCCTGTTGTAATGATAATTACAGTAAAACTTTGATAACTCGAAGTTGCACCGGCCCTATGCTGGAGTTATCGAAGGTCTCAAGTTATCTGAATTGCTGCATTTAGGGGAAAATATCTTCTACTAAAGGACTTTTTAATAAATTGTTGCAACAACATGCAACCACTTTATATTACTCCCTTGTAATTTGAGTTTATAGCAATTTATACTGAGTTAAGAGAGCACCAGTCCTGTCTTAACTGACCACAATTTCAGCTTCGCTAATATTATATAACTACTTCTTGACAGCTGGTTCTGTATGCAGGTTGCTATTCCCAGAGTTTGTTTGACAGAGTGAAGCTTATTGAAATTTTCACTATTCCAATGTGACCTGCCAAGAAACCTGTATAAAAACTTTGAAGTTAGAGATGTGTCAAGATAATACTGATTTAGCATTTCTGTCAGCCATGACATTGAATTTACTAGAGAGCCAGCAGGAGGCAAACCTTTTGTTTTTAAAAAGAACAGAAATCTATTCCAGTAATTCACACATAAGGGATGTTTGTTACATGTATTAAATGTTTGGCAGGATCGTGCTATCAGGTGATCTTGAATCTGAGTTTTCCTTTTATCGGGTGCACTTTTGTGTTAATTTTTGCTCACAGTTATTTTCACACAGTATCGGCAAAATGCACTGGCTCCAATTTAACGATACTACTCTGACTAACGTAATGACAAGGCTCCGACGAAAAATGGCTGATTTAGTAAATAAAACCCTAGTCAGTATAACAGATTCGTGTATTTTACATGGTTGTTAGCACTTTCTGAAGAAACGAATACTCTTACGGAATGCTCACTTCTGGCCTGCATGACCGTAGCTAGTCGGCTGTTTCAGACATCGATGCGTGTGAAAGTAATGCAAGTTGAATGCAGAGGATTCAACGGTAAAAAAGTGCAAAACAGACCCGAAATGCATGGATTTTGCTCAAAATTATTGAACTTAAGGTGTTTAGCATAAGAGATTTGCATTACCATGTAACATGAAAAAATTGTGTTTGTAAAAATAGGGACTGGACAAGTTCATAGACTTACTAAAAGGTTTAAACATGACATGAACACAAAGCTTCTTAAGCTTAAGATGTGGCATTTTTTTCTAGTACATGTACAATCAAACAGAGGATGACACAAAATAAAACTTTTGTGCATTTACTAGTTAACATCACAGTTTAGGTCACACTATATCTTTGGCGAAATATTAGTATAAATAATTATTTTCACATGATTTTTCAAAGGTACTTAACATCATTGATGAACTGGATGCCACAGAAATACTAACATAAGACTGAAACTCAAACATTAGAAAACAAAGATCAATTTACACCCTGTTATAACTTAGTCAATATTTTTTTTTTTCTTCGGTCATACTTAAAACTTTTTTTACTCAAAATGTGACCCCGATTGTTTCGAAATGAAATCAAATACCCCTGTTTAATAGATGTAGTTTTTGCAAATCTTAAAGGAGACAGTGTCCTTCTTTTCTACACATTAAAACAAAGTAATTTATTATACAAATGTCTCAATTCCTAAAAACTGACATGTCCATAAAATCAAGTAAAAGACAAAATCCTTTAGATGATAAGCCAAACATTCCTCGAATAGCCTGTGTTCCATGTTTTCGTCAAGCAACATTGCTCCAAAGTCACTGTAAGCCATTAAACCATGCTGCCGTTAACGTTCTTACCTTGTAAATCCTAGACTTAGAAATTGATACTCAGTACTCCTTTCTTGGCTCTCAGCATTATTAGGAAAACATGCCATTCTCTTCTCTCATACCCTAAGCGATGGGATACCATTAGGACATTTCAACAGTTGGTCAATAGTAGACAATCCAATAATGATAACCGCCTGGATAACTTGTGTTACAATCGACCTAAAATAAATTAGTATATAAACTAAAGTAATAATTATAAAACGATGAAATTAACAGTAAGTAAAATTTGTCTACATATATGGCCCAAAATGTGCATCTCTGCGTCATTACAATTTTAAACTGGGAAAACTTCACCGAAACAGTCCAAACAAACCACTCTTTTAATGTGCTATTACACCTACAGTATGAAAGTACGAAGAAATCTGGGTACGAAACTTGTATATAGGAAATTAAGGACATTCAATAAATAGCATACATGAAATTGCAGTTCCAAAACAAGCAGTCAATGAATATAAACTTTCTTTGTTTCAATTTACCTGTAACAAAATGATAATACACACACAACAGCAAATATCAGGTTTCCAGGTGTGTCTGAAAATTTTGACAGTTCGTCAAACACATGCACCTACCCCCTGCGAGCCAAATAAAGCATGACGTCATTCGGTAACATGAAATGTTTAAAATCTGGACTAAAATGTCAAAGTGCGGTCCTTGTGATATCAACTATTGCGTCAACCAGACGTATTCGAAATCGTCTATCCAATGTTTAGAAATATGTTGAAAAACTCAAAATGAAATTGAAAGTAGAACTGTCAAAAACAACAACAAAAAAGAATGTCATTGAAATGAATTGCTGGCATTTTGCATCAAACAATAATGATTATTTGTTTCCATTTCTCGGATTCGGAGTACCGCAACTCTTAAAACAAGATTTAATAAAAACATTTGACCTGAAAAGTAAAAGTACAGATAAAATGGAGATATAGATCGGCATTTAAAACATTTTTACACATTTTGGCATGCAGGAAATGATAGGAATAACATATAGTATATTTACTCACATGGATTTTTAAAACATGTGTAATTGGATCTAATCTTGACTAAAAATAACATAAAAATGCAATAAAATTACGGGAATACGATTTGACTAGCAAAAAAGACACACAATTGTATAATTAAGAAATGGTGTAAGAAATATATTATCCGTTCAAATCAGATTTGAAGGGAACTGAATTGGTCCCCCTTCACATGGGTTTTTTAAAACAAAACTGTAGTACATAAATGCATAGGCAACTAAAAGCATGCATATTAAACGTACATAATACATAATGCAAATCAATAGCACAACAAAAGCAAAAAGAAGCACATGAGAGATAAAAACACAAAACATGAATTTAAAAGATGTATTTATAAAGTATAATCAAACTAAGAACATGATACAATACAAAAGCACATTTAGATGAATAAAACAAAAAACATGAACTAAAAAATAGTAACTTCAAACTGAAATAAGAGGATATTTTGTTTATAAAGTGCAAAATAATTGAAGGAAAACAATCACTTTCGGGGCCTTTTAAAACACATTACATAAACCTTTGGCTACAAGCGAGGCGCGTTCCAATAAAATGTGTCTTCTTCTCAGTCCAAAAAGGTTTAGGTCCAGAACGGTCAACTTCCAGAACGGACCAGTGCAGAACGGCCCATTACCAGAAAGGCCCAGTCCAGGACGGCCCACTTTTAAGTATTATTGTATTAGATTAGGGTCCGTATATAACACGGACCCTGATTAGATCTATAGTAAAAACGATGAATTAATCATTGAAGGGAATTGTCGCTGGTCAATGTTTTAGTGTAATTAAGAAATAATCTATGGCTTTGAGTGCTTTATCACAATTGAAGCGTTCCCCGGAGGTGATGTGCCTGGCAGAATAATTGGTGAGGGCGAAGCCCGGGTGAATTATTACGCAGGCACATTACCGACGGGAAATGTTTCAGTTTCGTTAAAGCACTCCAAGCCATAGATTATTTAGATTCTTATAAGCTGAATTAATGAAAACTATCATACATAGCTACTATGGACCTTTTTCAGTTCGGTGGTAATGTGTAAAATGGCATAAATAGTGGCTGTCGGAATTCACTCCCCTATTCGGGCCACCATTCAAGATATTATACTTAGCTATATTATACAAACTTATTTTAGTTTAATCATCTTATTCAATAAATATATAAAATACCTGACTGTGACATTATGCAGAAGACGTCAGATTCAGAACCTAATTAACAAAGCAGACAATCGATTTAAATGGAAACCGCTAAACTGAACTGTACAACGTTTTAACATGGAGTAATGACGTCAGTGTGATGACTTAAACGTTTCCATTCAATGTTTTGTCTCCCGAAATCAAAATACTGCATAACGGTTAATCCTGAATTTTCTTGACCTTTTCAAAGGAAAACAAGGTGAAGGTATTCTAAGACGCAACGCAATCAAAAATGAAATTTAGGTTCTTAATCACAACTATTTCATGCGACTGATGTGTTTATACAGATATTATTTCTATTTCTATATTTCATTTTCTGCGCGGGAGTAAATTGGAAAAGTCGGAAGGAGCTACTGCCATGTCCGAAACTCCGCCTAGTTTTCCGAGTAGTTAATCATATTAAAGCACTCTAATTCACTATAGTAATATACGATAGGCATATAAGAATTAATGTAAATAAGCGTATTAAGAAAGGTCCAGTCCTAATAGGCCTACTTTTTGTTTTTAAAATGAAAGTTTGCTCGACAAAGTGAGAGAATTAAGTTTAAAGAGGCTGGACTGCACAGTCATAAGTATTTTCTAGGAAAAAATAAACCTTCTGCATGACATGATATCAAATTGCAATTCACATTACTAGCTTTATGGACAAAATAGCAGACATGTCTGTGAAAAGAAAAATAACTAGGTAATTATCGTATTTAAAAGAAATATTTCAAAATTTTCCTGTTATATCCGATGTAACCAACATGCATTCACCGAAGTAAATATGCTAATTAACACTAATTACAAGAAAAACTTGACCAGCGATAATTCCCTTTAAAGATTAATTCAATCATACAATTATAATACAATGTACTCGAAAATAGGCCGTTCTGGACCTAAACATTCGCCGTTCTGGACTTAAAGACTATCAAAACGTTGTAGACGACATTCGACCTGTGTACTGGTATCATGTATGTATGATATAAAGCAGACATAGCCCCTCCTAGTCCTATAAACAAGACCCCGCATTTCTTCACAACTGTAGTGTATACTTCCGTGGTTTAATTTTTGTTTTCACCCTTAATCAATGATACTTTGAGCGATTTCAAGTCAGCAACTTAATCGCCGGACCAAAGGAGTCAGTATAAATAAGCCATCTGGTTAAATTTTGAGAAGGTAAGCATTAACTAAGCAATAGCTTTTGAAATCAAAGTTCTGATAAAACCGACCAGGCAATAACAGGAACGATAGTAAATTTCAATAAATGAAGATTTCTGTAAAACAAACCCCTCGACGATATTCATGCAAAATATCTACAGGTTGCAATACGAACGTCACGACCCAGTGTTAAACGGCTATCTTGTTATTCGATGGACAGTATTACTTTGACCATAGCATCAATAGAAGACAATGATACTAAGTACATTTATTAACGGAAACAACTATGGTAGCTATAAATTACACATACTATAACACAATGACTGTGTAGTAGCAAAGGTATCAAGAATCAGCAAAAGTAATTCACTATTGTATCCTTCAGGTAGAGGTAAACTAAGACTTTCCAATCTGCTAAGTCAATTAACTCTATTTTGATGATTTTATTTACCAGTGACCGACGTCAACAACTTGTTTTGATACTTCTTTGAAAATCGTAGAATTGAATGACTAGCGTTAACTGCCTTGTTTACTAGTAGAATCCATTATTCAAAATGAAAATAGCCTTGTTTTTACCAAACTGTTAATATCACTAATACATGTCCTTGTGTAACGACGTATTTCGTAAATATTATCTGCAGTTCTCAGATTGTTTTCATGTTTACTATTTGTTTCTCGAAACAGGTATCATTATCTCAGCACGCAGGAGTAAAGGAGGGGGAGGAGAAAAGAGATTGAGCGAGAGAGGGCAGGTGGGGGAAAAGAAAATATGCACAACTATACCTCACATGGAGCGAGAGAGCAGGTGGGGGAAGAACAGTTAATATCTAAGATGTGCCTAAAAGTCAATTGCATATCTTGGCGCAAACTTTACTAGTAATATAGGTCCAAAGGCAGAGATAATCAACAGTTCTGGCCAACTATTATTTAGCGATGTCTACTGACATCTCTTTAGCCTTGATATTAGTGTAGGAACTTATCTTTCCGATCCGATCTACCCCGACTAAATATCTGTAACAGGAAAACAATTATTTTGCATATTTTTCAAAAAGATGACTGCGACATCATAGCAAAGCCCCACCCTGTATATTTCAATATTTAAGTTGAAGGTGGTATACTGCAAGCCAGCTATAGGTCCATATTACAGAAATAATCAACTATTTGCTGTGGTTCGTCAACTCTCCTTTGCAATAATTTTACTTTTGTAACATACATGTAGACCTATAACCTTATACATGTAGATCTAGAGACCGAGTTAACACTCCTTTGTTTATCACTAAGTCATGTGCAAGTTTTTTTTTTTTAGCAAACTGTCTTTTTTGAGGTAGTAATTACATTTTGGACTTATATATAAAGGGGTTAATAATTAATTAATAAAAAGAATTTTTGTCACTTTATTTTTGGATTACATTTATGAAAATATATATTGACAGTAATTTTATCACTCACTTACACACAAAACGTTACCATAAATACAGACATACACACAGAAAGGCACACAAAACAAATGTTAGCACATTAGTACATTATGGATGTACCAGCAATTTCTAAGTGTTGTTCATTGCTGTACTATTTCTTTACATACAATTTTGAGAAACTACCAGTATAAGCGGATAACTAGTACTCTTGATGTTTTACTTCATCAGAATGTATACTACTAATAATAAAGCTAAAACCCCTAAAATGCCAACTATACAATAGTTTTACGAATATTTCAAAGATGTAAATAGTTGCAGTACTGTTGATTAGGGCGATTTTCTGAGATATTTTACTTTAAACGAAAGTAATGTACTTCTTTATGGCCAAATTTCAACAAGCGAGATCGCAAAGATGATATTAAAATGTAATAACTAAAAATCGGCGTCATCACAAGATAACATATCAAACGAATATATCAAATTAACGAAAACTATAATGTTACCTGTTTTCACCGCGCTATTTCGTAAGACTTTTGATACCGGGATCCCGGGATCTTACCTGATTCGTGGCTTACAGGTACTACTAGACCCATATTTAGAAAGAAGGGGTCATCATTAGAAACAAAACACTATAGACCAATTACTTTATTAAGTTATTACAATATTCTTAAAGAAAACCAAGCAGGCTTCCGTGCCAAATATTCTACATATGATTACATTTTTACTATAAAATGTTTAATCGACAGCGAAAAAAGAAACTTTACGTCCGTTACATTGATTTAAGCTCCGCCTTTGACGGAAAATGGCGTTCGGGGTTATGGTAAACTACTGAAAAACGGAGTAAATGGCAAATTGTTTAATGTAATTTATAATATGTATGCTGACATCAAATAATGTGTCTCAGTAAATCACTGTGTTTCGCCCTTTTTCATAAGCAATTGTGGGGTCCGTCAAGCGGAAAACTTGTCACCGATACTTTTTTCCATTTTCCTTAATGACCTTGAAAAGTATTAAGAGGAACACAATCCCGGAATAACGGTTAATTTGAAATGACCATATTGAGATATATCTTATAATATTCGTCCTTCTTTATGCAGATAGTACCATAGCTATTACTGAAGACCTTGTCTCATTCCAGTCGACCTTACCAGATAACTTTTCCTTTACCTTGAATGGAAACCCAATCGAAATTGTCAAAGAATATAAACACCTAGGTGTGACATTCTCGCCAACTGGTAGTTTCATCAAAGCAAGGAAGGCAACTCAAAACCAACATTAGATTCGAACCATATTTGACAATACTACCGGCAAATCTTTGTTTGGCACTTTTGAAATTCAGAACCTGTAATCATTATCTTCCAGTAGAAAAATTAGGATGGCGACAGAATTTCATCCCTCATAGTCAAAGGAAATGTACATTAGTCTAGATGACATTGCCTATGAGCATCACTACATACATGCACTTAAGTGCCAAGCATTCCTAACAGATAGGCAACAATTTCTTCCAAAAAGATTTTACCAGATACCAAATGCATTTTTATTAGGTGAGCTCCTTAACACAAATACTTAAAATATAACGCTATTTGCTATGCGCATCAGGATTCATTTCAACGGCTACCTGAGGCTAACTCTATTTTTGGTATGTTCTGTAATGTTCACTATACCAAGCAAGCATTTTAACATAAAACTTGGTAGTTTGGTATTGTAGAGTTGTTTCCCATGTATGGTTTTTAGTACTCTGCATTATTATTTTATTTTACGGCAACCAGTATAAATGCGGATATATTTCAAAATAAATGTAAAATAGTATGACTAAGCATACACTGATTTTGATCTTATGTTAAAATGTATAATGATTATTCTGAGCAACAGAACACTTGAAAGGGATACAAACCACCTGACCTATTAATTCTTTGCACCCATTCATGCTTTAACTTACGCAAGAGTATATCACGGTGAAAAAACTTCCCACACTCCTTACTTACTTTTTTTAACTCCCGGATTATTTTTCAATTTTTATTTTTTCAAAGAACTCAAAGAATTTTTATATTGTTCTTTTTTAATATATTTTACAACATCATTCCCGTTATAGCTAATAACATGTTTAATGGAAGGTTTATCAATAATAATAATAATAATAATAATGAAAAAAAAGAGATAAACAACATAAAAGTAAATTATGACCCGCTTTCAAATATACCGGTATGTTTTGTATAAGAATTGATATTATTTAACAACGCATATGAATCTGTATAACTATGTATAACTTTTGACTTTTTACACACACTTTTCTTGTCTTTGTAATATTTCGAATATATCATATTGTTACTATGTAACCTGATTGAAAAATAAAGAATGTCTGTCTGTCTGTCTGTCTGTCTAATAATTCACAGACAGGTTTCATTAAAAGAAGATATATTGGAGAACATATTAGACTGTTGTTTGAAGAAATTGAATGTTTAAGGATTAAATATGGAGAAGCCTTAATATTTGATAGTAATCTAGGAGAACAAGAAATCGAAAAAATAAGCAATGGGAACAGATTCTTCAAAGATGTTTTGAATTCGTGGAGAAAAATAGATCTCAATCTAGTGAAAACCGAACAAATACGGAAACCAACAATTTGGAATAACAGTAACATAAGCAAGAGCTGTCAGTAGGACAGTGCGCTCGACTTTTTAGTGATTGCCTATAAAACAAAACTTTGACAGTTAAGGACACACAAGACTTAAACTAGGAATTTCTAAGTACAAATCAAGAACCATTTTCACAGAGTTATCTTCTCTTGCTTACAGATAGGTCTCATGATGGTACATAAGTACTCCATTAACTTTCAAAGTAATATCTCAAATGGTTAAGTTAACAAGTGGACAAGACTGAAAATTTTAGAGTTTCTAAGTCAAAAAGGGGCATAATTCAAATAAAATCCTTGACAGAATTACCTTCTCCTGCCCATGTTTTGGGATCATGATGGTTTACAAGTATACCAACTTTCAAATTAATATCTCAAACACTTCAGTCAAAAAGTGGACTGGTACGAAAAACTTAACCAAGATTCTAAGTCGATAAAGGGCCTTAATTTTTAAAACAAATCCCTGACAGAGTTACCTTCTCTTGCCTACAGATGGAGGTATTGATGTTAACAAGGATTCATAGTTTCAAAGCAATATCTCAAAGGGTTAAGGCAATAAGTGGATTTTACTCATATTCAATGCATTTTCTAAGTAAAAAAGGGGCATAATTCTGTCAAAAACCTTGACAGAGTTATGTACTCTTGTCTGTTGATGTAGGTCATGATGGTAAACAAGTATGGTTAGTTTCAAAGCAATACCTCCAATGGTTTTGAAATAAAGTGAGGTGGTACGAAAAACTTAACCAAGCTTCTTACACTTTCTAAGTCAAAAAGGGCCATAATTCTGTCAAAGACCTTGACAGAGTTATGTACTCTTGCCTGTAGATGGAGGTTATGATGGTACACAAGCATGGTAAGTTTCAAAGCCATACCTCTAATACTTTTGGAATAAAGTGGGTACGAAAAACTTAACCAAGGTGTGACACCAACGCCGACGCCGAGGCCGACGCCGGGGCGAGTAGGATAGCTCCCCTTTTCTTCGAAAAGTCGAGCTAAAAACGCAAATGGTACAAAAAAAACAAAACAAAAAAAACTAAACAACAAAACAAACAAAAACAACAATACAACATACAAGTAAATTATGACCCGCTTTTCAAGTATACCGGTATGTTTTGTATAAGAATTAATATTATTTAAAAATGCATATGACCGCCGACGCGCGAAAATGTACCTTCGGACAAAATTCTTGGAAACTAACTTTCTTGTATATTATGTTCAAACAATATTTCAATATCAATATTGGAAAATTTCAGTTACCTACGTCCAGGATATACAAAACTACAACCGTTTGAAAAGGTATACCTAAGGCGTCATTGTTTATTCTAAAAATGACGTCATATACCATAATTTGACGTCAAAATTCACTTGAATTATATTGGGCAGTAAAATATTCCGGTAATCTTTCCTAACAGCATCATTTTTTTGGGTTGCAACATTATATACTCTTTTCAATATATATCTATCTGGTGAACTATTTCATGTCTTCTTTCCACGATATGCCTTTTTCATAGGGTATAGCCAATGTAAAAAAAAGAATCTTTTAAATCGCTGTTGCCATAGTATGCTCTAGGAGGATTTTGAAACCAAAAGTATGTTTCTGTTGAGGAAAATATAGTGGCTATCAGTTTTTAACTTCGTTTTGCTTTAAAGAGGGTGACAAAATGTAATTTTATGGGTTTTTTTTTCTTTTTGTCGTTGACAATGCCAGGTCCTAGTCATATGTATCTGTATAACTTTGAATAACTATTGACTCTGTTTACACACTCTTTTCTTTTATAATAATAATAATTAAAATAATAATAATAATGATAATAATAATAACTTACTTATTTAAAGGAGGTATAACACATTAAGTTATGTAACAAATTACATATTCCTATTTACAATGTGGCCTTCGATAAAACTAAAAATAAATTAAACCAAATATAAAACTATCAAGTAGAAATAAACACATAATTAAAACACACATATCGGATACAAACATATTCATTTTCTCCCGACAAACACTCCTGAATTAAAGATGTTAAATTCTTATTATGAAGAATAAAATACATTTATTAGCGAGTACACTATAATATCACAAAAAGTTTCTCCTATATAGCCTATGTAAAACCAAGTGACCACCCGGACAGGGTCAATTTTGACCTAGGGCTCATACTTTGAACAACTTTGGTAAAGCTCCACTAGAAAATGCTACATGCCAAATATCTAAGCTCTAGCCCTTGTCATTTTATAGAAGAAGATATTTAAAGTTTTACCTATTTTTGCCATAGCAACCAGAGATCTACATGGAATATCATTCTTTGAACAATGCCAGGTGAATTAATAAAATAATTAGAATTAGTCAAGTGTGTTTATATATAAAAAAGATATAAACATAGATATAAAAATGAAGTTTGTAGTAATAATAAATGCTTATATAACTGTTCAAGATCATCATATACAACAGACTTTGTTTCTTTATTTGTCAAACTACTTGTCAGGAAAGGCTTTGGAATGTGTTTAAAAGAGCTTCCGGGGTACTGAGACTGATTCTTGAAAAACAAAATTAACATGTTAAATACATATGACAGGTCATTATTAGCTTCCAATGCCACACAAATTATGACAGTGTGTTTCTGGCTTTAATGGAAGTTGTAAATCAGCTTATACAGGTATTCAGCATACTTCAAATGGTGTATTTTTGGTTTGTAAAATAAAAGAAAATCAACAGCATATATAGGGCCAGTGGAAACTCTGTTTGGGGTCCTCAATTTGTGTCAAATGTCAAAGAGAGAAGCCCAAATCAGTATTACATACTTAATGTCTTTAAGACTTGCACTCGACTGATTTATGCAGTTTCTGTGTAATTCACATGCTCAATGGAAGGTTTAGTATGATTATTAATAATAAAATAATAATAATAAAAACAAGAGCACCGCCTGCGGGTGCCGAACGCTCGTCTGATTTTATCCTTTTACGGATTAATTTTTAAGTAACAGTGTCCTTGACCTTGACCCTGAAACACAATCCCACAAAAGGTTTTTGTAATTAATAACTATACACTAACTGTGTTCACAATAATTCAATTGCAACTAAAGATACTGTATATTTCCCATTTTTCTAGTTTTAGAAAAAAAAACTTGACCTTGACCCCATGATCCCAAACACAATCCCAATAAATGTTTTTATTTATATGTATTACACACTTAATAATTTAGTTACATTATGTCAGTTGTAACTAAAGATATTGAATAATTACCATTTTTCTATTTTTAGCTACAGTGACCTTGACCCCAAGAGCCCTAAAACACAACCCATCAAATATCTTCTAAAATACTTACTGCAAACAAAAGTTTGTTACATTATGTCAACTGTATCTAAAGATATTGAATATATTACAGTTTTCCTATTTTTAGTAACAGTGACCTTTTGACCCCAGGAGCCCCAAAACACAATTCAATTAAAGATATTCATAAATACTTCTTATACACCAAGTTTGGTTGCATTATGTTCACTGTTACAAAAATGGTGTGTGTTAAACTTTCTAAGTTAAGAAGGGGCAATAATCCAGTCAAAATACTAACAGGGTTATATAACTTGTAAAACTCTTCCTTCTTTCTACAGTACATTTGATAGTGAACAGGTATTCCAAGTTTTAAAGTGATAGCTTTGATAGTTTGCATGTGAGTGACCTAAACGCAAAACTTGAAAAATCAGACTAGCTAAAACTGACTAAGTCCAAAAATACTAAAATATCGCCCGCCCTCCCCCTCCCCCACCCCAACCCCAATGTATGACTCACAAACCCATTTGATTATGTTGGAGTACATTATCCATTAATTGTTTGTGAAAATTTGAAATCAATCTAACAAAAAATGAAAAACCTATGTCCAATTCTCAAAATCAACCAAAATCCATCAAAATTCATGTTTTTTACCCCAAAAAACAGGTCACACTCAGCATCTTAAGCATACAATGTGAAGAAGGGTTTTAGATGAATAAGTTGTCCAAGTTTCAAAGTGATAGCTTTGATAGTTTCCATGTAAGTGACCTAAACGCAAAACTTAACCAACGCCGACGACAACGACAACGACGAAGACGACGACGACAATCAAGTGACGACAATAGCTCGTCATTTTTTTCAAAAATCAGACGAGCTAAAAACCCAACAAAATAACATAAAAGTAAATTATGACCCGCTTTTCAAGTATACCGGTATGTTTTGTATAAGAATTAAAATTATTTAAAATGCATATGTATCTGTATAACTATGTAAAACTATTGACTCTGTTTACACACACTTTTCTTTTATAATAACAATGATAATAATTTCTTTATTTTACGAAGGTATAATAATTCAAGTTATGTTACAAATTACATATTCTTATTTACAATTTGGCCTTCGATAAAACTAAAAATAAATTAAACCAAATACAAAACTATAAAGTAGAAATAAACACATAATTAAAAATACACATATCGGATACAAACATATTCATTTGCTCCCGACAAACACTCCTGAATTAAAGATGCTAAATTCTTATAATGAAGAATAAAAAAATTATTAGCATATACACTTTAGTATCACAAATGTAACTGTAAGAAAACATTCAAATAAATGACATAAATGCTATAATACGAATGCACGATAAAACACTCGATGAATGCATTTCTTTGTAATATTTCGAATAAATCATGTTGTTACTTTGTAACCTAATTGAAAAATAAAGGATGTCGGTATGTCAGATAATGCACAGAAAAGTTTCATTAAAAGGAGATATACTGGAGAAAATAAGACTTTGTTTGAAGTAATTGATTATTTGAAAATTAACTGCGGAGAAGCCATAATATTTGCATCCAGCATAGCGGTTTCATTAAGGGATATCATACTTTCAATTCTCTTTTCCTCCAAAGTCTTTCTTTTCTCTAATGATCCTTAATGCATAATGTGTTTGTTTTGTTGTTCAAAATATAACTCTCTACTTTGCACTTCTCTTTCTTCTTAAAGTTTTCTTATTAAAAAAATCATCTGTATTTGCATATTACAAGTGTTAGGATAACTCCGTTAACATTACAAAATGTTGTGTATATGCATGTATAATGAAAATTAAAAAATAAAAGATAAAAAGAAATCATTTCAGAATTATTTCTTTGAATTATTTGATACGTTACGTGTGCACTTGTGAGCCGAAAACAGTCGGTTTTTGGTCTGTAAAATAATTTTTGTTTGTTTGTAATCGTGCTTATTGGGTCCACCATCCTCTAAAGAGGCTATAATCGGTGAGACCCGAAAATCTGTAAAATAAAATAAAATGCAACAGCTTATATAGGGCCAGTGGAAACCCTCAATATGTGTCAAATGTCGAAGAGAGAAGCCCCGATAAGTATTACATACTAAATGTCTTTAAAGGGGCATCCCCTGCATCTAGCAGATTACATTCTTGAAACATGGATTAGGTGTTCAATGAACGTAAAATGATAAATAAATACAATTTCAAAGAAAAACCTATGGCGAAAAATGCCTCATTTTACCACAATTAATCAATATAGAAGCTTTCTGTAATAAATCGCATCTACCCATTAATTGTATAACAACAACTCTACATAGATTATTGCATGGTTTACGGTACTGCAGTATATTTTATACAGCTGATTTTATCGATAATGACTGGGAACGCATAGCTGAAACTTTTAGGTAAAGTAATCATACTTCCAAAGATTCTATTATTTATGTTTTGGATGTTATCTAGTTTGACATCAGTTATAGGGTATGTCCCTTTAAGAATTGCACATCCACTGATTTTAGCCATTTCTGTGTAAGAAATACTTTGATATCTATGCCTTATTTTGAGATGTACAAATTTATAATTATCTAGCACTGTACAATGTATATTGTTTCTTTATAAATCTCAGGTTGCAACCCCTTGTAATGTTAGGATCCACACATTAAGCAGTCATCTTTGTTCTGTAGAGAGCACACCATGGCTGACATGTTATCTTCTTGCTTCACCTGTGATCCTGAACTATCCTTGAACTCCTCTTTCACTTTGTTCGTCTGTCCCAGTTTAGTTTTGTCAACTGTAAACTGAATAGCTTGGGCAGCAGGTTTTGTTCTCAAATAGTACATGCCAGTTTTCAAACCCTAAAATACAGTAAAAATTGTCACATACCATCTTACAAAAAACACTTTAATTTCACTCGTTCAGAACTGTAAATTATTGTTTGAGTCTACAGCACATAAAGATGACCATAACCTCACTAAATCACAGTTCGAATTTATTTTTTCCAGTACAATTTCTCACTAGCTCATTTCTGGTAATGATGAAAAGTAAAATAGAACTTTGTGTTTTTTAAAATTTGTTTTATGTTTTACAAAGGAGTTAATCACGTATGAGCCAATTTACCAAGTTAACAAAGCAACTTACCAGTTTCCAACCATAAAAATGCATGCTGGTTAATTTTCCATAAGTCGGTTCGGCAACGTGGATGTTGAGGGACTGACTCTGATCAATATACGCTCCACGATCAGCTGCCATTTTAAGTACTGTCTTCTGAGAAATCTCCCATACAGTCTTGTATAACTTCTTAATGTCGTCAGGGATGCCGTCTATATTCTATAAAAGAGTAACACAGTTTTGGTGAAGTTTCTATCAATATTTCAGAACCGTCGACTTTTAAGATTCCAAGTTACACCCGTATTCCTCCTATGTCACTGAATGCTGCCAGAAATACTGCAAGTGCTGACAGGTATAAGTGTTGTTTGAATGGTCCATTGTTAAAATCTACCAGCCAAATAGGACTTAGCAGTCTGTCCCATACCCGTTGCCAAATCTGCATTGGCTGTTTTATCCTCTGTCAATGTATCTACAGATTTAACCGTTGAGGAAATAATTGCCAACAACATAAAAAGACACGTCTCCAATTCCTCCCTAGCTCTGTTTGCATAGCATTCAAATCACATTTTGCAGTTGAAGGCTGTAGCAAATTAAACTTTCTTTAACAGTTTTGTAGCCACTTTTTGGCACTCACAGTACTATCAAAACTAAACTGAATTCTTTCAAATCCTGACAATGAAAAAATTCGTAACATAAGCACTGGAACATTACAGCCACATCTAAGAAAGTACTACCAATGTACTAAAGAACTACATATTCCAATGTGGACATCATGGGGAAAATGTGTCTCCTATACAAGTGCAGTAAACTTTGTATATATATTTAGTAACAACTACTCGAGATCATTTAATATGTTTCTTTATATCTGGGGGTATGGTATCCTTATAGCTTTTTAAATAAGGAAAAACATGGAGCACATAAAATGTGTTCCTTGTATCTGGAATTTTGCTATGTCCTTGTTGTTAACCATGTACGTAGCGCATAGCCAAAAAGGCCATTTCAAGCATCCATACCTGAATAGAGCCACCATGAGCTATCATCAAATTCTTCATGTCCTCACTCCACAGACCAAGCTCTGTCAAATCCTTCAGCATATGATGATTCACAATCTGTCGTACATAAAAAGGTTACAAATATAAAAGAAAAAAAATGTAGTTAGTATAGTCTTGCGCTGAGCCCTCGATACGTTCATAGTTGTTTGAATTAGGTAAGATCTTTTAAAGTGTGTATGCATGTTTAGCAAACCTCTCATTGAGGATCAGTGATTTTGTTTTGGTTTCTTTATGGACGGATCGACTAAAATAACTATTCTCCAATAGCAAAAGCTGCCCTTATCAAATTACAGCTTATCTCTTCAAAAACTAGTTTGCAATTATTCTGCAACAAAAAGACTATGTTCAGAATAATGCTTATAAAGTGTCAACAATTTCCTTGGATTTGATCACCTGACCTAGTTTTTGACTACGCCTGCTAATATTTTCAAAATCCTGACATTGTAAGTTTCGATACTATTGCATACAAAATGTGGTCTCCAGTGTTTTGAAAGGTTTTCATTCGACCAGAAATGTGATCTAGTTTTTGATACAATGTGAACAAGTTCTGTACTCAACAAAGGGATTCTATGAATATTTATAAAACGTGGCCTGTGGAACAGTCTTGCCAAAAGGTGCCCGGCTGCCTCAAGTTTAACCAGTCACGCAAATTTGTTCTGCTGTCTGACTGAAATGTCGGGCACTTCACGACATTTCACACAATAGTTTCTGTTGTTCGGTCAGGCACAAGTTTCATTGGTCATGCAAAGGTTTGTTTTTGTCTGGCCAAATGTCAGGTACTGTTAAAAAGTTTTCGGGAAGACGGGTGGAATGTCTTCTTTTGTTTTAAATTTGGTAATAAACATTGACAGACTTTCATCACGATTGAGAAAACTGTTCACAAGGTAACTGCGGACAGAGACAGGGGACATCCAACTACAATGTATACCAATTTGGAACACAGGTGGAGCACTTTCATATTTGAAAATTTTGGTATACATTTATAAACTTTGTAAACTAGCCTTTGAAAACCTTTCTGACATTTAATATTGGGTAAGCTATTTTTGCGAATATATTTATGGATTTTAATAGTTGCAAAATTAAATTTTACTGGAAACAACATCAACTGGAGCCGTTTAAAATGTTTGTGACCAATACAACGACAACGCAAACGACAAAAATACTGAACTATTAATCCTATTATTACGCACATTTCTCTGAAATGCAATACTGACAGTTGAATTTTGCGTCTACATATGCGTTATTAACTCGGCGCAAAGTTGAATGATATAACCATCAGACATGGAATAATGCATTTATAAAGAAACGGTTCTAATGTCAAACTGGTCTACCAATGCAGAATCATACAGGATTTAATCTCCTTTGGAGCTACTGTCCAACTTTATAAAATAATAAATAGGTTAATGTCTCTTGCTTAGAGACGTACATCATTGTGGATAATGTCAATTTATCATCCAAGTTTTGAAAATGATCGATTGCATGTAAAATGCTACTGAACCTAGTGACAAGTGTCTACTCCTTTACAGAATACTTCTTAAACTCAAGTTATTCAATGTTGCCTCAATATGCTAACCTTTCCACAATTAGTTCTCAACACCTTTCCAAATATATATTAACAGAACAATCCTTTCTGTGAGACTTGGAAAATTATAATCAGTATCAATATCTCAAAGCC